>CM021104.1:297301579-297713778 GCA_007115665.2 Sequoiadendron giganteum | reverse complement strand
AATTTGAAATTTCAATGCAGTATTACTTAAATTTCATGGAAAAAATAAGAAGTAGGTGTCTGTTTGACCACCCTAACAACAATAAAATGATAATATTTTTTTATAATATTTTAGATATAAGTAGGGGACTCATGTCCCGATGTGATGCATATTTTTGTGTAATTTGTTTCCAAGCAAATAATTAATTATGATTTTTTTATTGCAAATTTAAAAAAATATAAAAACTCGTATGTCTAACCACCTTAACTTGGTCAAAACTTCATGAAATTCAATTTTGTTTTTTAATCCTATAGTATGTGAAGCATAGAATGTGACACATGTTTTGGATTAAAAAAATGTGATACCATTTGAAATTTATAGATGTTTTTCAATCAGCCTATCAATCAAGACTTTAGTCGTAATTCAAATAGAAAATGAATAATAATTATTTATTAAATTCAAAGTAAAGCATAATTTATACTTGTGGAAAGCTAAGAATATCCTTTAAAAACCCTTTTCGTTTCATCAATTTTGGGTAAAAAAAAAGTTGTCAGCCACATGGGCCATCATATCACTTAGAAATCACCACTTTTTGGCCCATCATGATCTTGCACATACCCTGATATCATGGAACTCACCATTATAATGCCTTACATTATGAGATTTTCCATTAATTAAAATAGTACTCCTTAGTAAATCCTTAGCACATTATCATAAACCTGTAATTCCTTTTCAAGCATTTGATTAACTCATTAAGTTAAAGCAAGAAAACTAATTACACCTCCAAATATACCATTGAAACTAAATGAAGAAACCATTGATAAATCCATTCATAATCCATGATATGTACACATGAGATCAATTGTCTTAATTTTTTTGTAGATTTATTGATATCAGTTATTATAAAATCATAGCAAGCTTATTTTATACAACGCTTGACATGGAATGATTTTCCAACTAGAACCTTCCAAAATACCACAATATAACCTTTTTGTACACAACCTAAGCCTCACGATACAAAAAATATGACTCCCAACAATGAGTTGTGAAATCTCCTTTATAAAACAAGAGAGCAACAAGCATCAGGCTCCATTGTTCATTTCAAAATGAATTTCACTTTAACCAAATGAAATTAAAATTTCATTTCAAAAAACTCCTCATCATCAAAAAATAACTGCAATACACACAGAGGAATAAAAAATGGTTACACCACTATAACCAACTGAAAAAGACAAAAAACATCGCCCCAACAACACCACTCATTTACCAACACCCCGAGTAACCGCACGACCCCGATACAAGCGACCGCTCTTGTTTCTTACTTCAGTAAGAAGCGAGACAGGTTCTTTACCCCTGCTTGTACCAACACTAGATCCATCAACATTACATGGTGCCACCACAGTAATTGGAGAAACTGCGAGCACCTCCTCGTCCACTCTAATGAGTTCAGTTAGGGCTATGAGGTAACTATGGTAGTTCGAATCAGTTTCGGACCCCTCACCATCAAACCCCGAAGAGAGCTCGATAGGTGATGTGAAACATTCAAACCTCATCCCCACCCTTTGAGTGATTGTTCCAGAAGTAATAGGAACAAATTGTTTCTCCTTGTGTTGCAAATTCGTTACACTCACCCGAGCGCTTCGTCATACTAGTGACTTATCCATTAGGCTCGTGAGCTTCAAACTCAGAAAGAAAACAATCACTTGGAAACAAAAAAAACTCAAAATGCAATGATACAAATGAGCAAATTAGCGAGCATTTATCAAGCAAGTTGGTGCAAGGAACATTAATTGCTCAAAATGTAGTACAATCAAATGAGTGATTAATGGCTGACGTCGCCACCACAAAATAATTCTGAGCTCATGAAAAATGGCGTAAGCCCATCATTTCATTTTTAGGTGAATTCTGCTCACATGCAAGGAAAATCAGGATGAGATCCACTAAAAAACCCATGCCATTAATGAGAATAACTTGCAGAGCACAAATAATCATCACATAGGTGAATTGTAACCCTTTGAATTCAAACCATTGATGTGAAAATACTTGGCAAGTCAAATGACTCAGATTGAGTCAATGATTGTTGAAGAATCCACATCACCACCTAGGAAAAACAACAGCCAATCACACCCCTCACAATCAGGAACCCGCGACCTAGCAGCAGGCCCCATCCAACCCCCTTGTTCCACGGAGCCAACTAACGTTTCACTAGTTTGCACGCCTCACGATATTTTCAAAAATGTTAATCCGCTCGTGCGAGGCCTACGAGGGATGATCATCATTAATCCCTATCATTAAACATCCACCGTTGAAATGATATCCACTTGTCATTGTTGGCGCATTGGGACAGACCCCACTCCACCATACTCAACAGATGGTGGCATATCGCACACCTCACACCACTTTAGTGACATCGGCAGGAAACCTTGTGAGGTTTGTGAGGAACGGTCTAGATCTGAACCCTGTGATCTGACGGCCCGCCAGACTGCATATGGAAAAGAATTATTTATGACAATGGGTTCGGCCAGAGAAAAGGAAAATAAAACCCTTGGAATCACAAAATTTTAAGCCCACCCAAACCTAGGGAAAAACCACCCGACTTAGGCAAAATAATAATCACCTAAATAGAAAGAAAATACCTAAATAGAAAGAAAATACCAATAGTTTGGGTGAAGGGGCCGACAACAACACGAAAGACAAGGATTAGTCAGATGACATAAGGAATCGGTGACCTCGAATAACAGGTCAATGCTAAGACATAACTTGAGGGTTTAAAAGGTACAAATCAATTTTGTCATGGGTAAAAAAAACCCTAAACCCTAAGCATTAGATCCCGAGCCATAAAAGGTAAATAGACATGCCCAAACTAGGAAATTTTTTTAACAAATTTTAAAAGTCCCATCATATATCTTGAGACATCATCAACGAAAGAGGCATAAATACCAAGATTTACCCAAAGATTCAACATCCACTAGTCCACATATATCCGAATGAACGATCTCTAATAATATATTTTCCTTATTAGTTACATTAGGAAATGAAGATCTATTATGTTTACCAAACACACAATGCTCACATAAATCATTTTTGCCAACAAAATAATTAGAAATACCATCAACCAACTTTTTATTAAGAATGGTCTTAAGACCTTTTTCACTAATGTGACCCAATCTACGGTGCCACCAAACTCCCTCTTACCAACCCACAACTAGAATTATCATACGTAGCATGCATTCTATAATCATTCAACTTACATACTAAAAGTAAATTTCTTGCAAGTCCTAGAAAATGTAAAACATCATCAAGAGATTTAATCCTCCCATCAATGAAACACAACATTACCTTTCCCATACCAATAATCTTATTAGTGTTGTTATCACCAAGGAAAACATCTCCCCCATCATATTCTTTGTAAGAAGTAAACCACTCCTTGTGAGGAGTCATATGGTAGGAGTAACTTGAATCAATAAGCCAAGCATCATCACTTTAATAGAGTTATCTAAAATAAACAAAGCATTAGAATCATCATCAGAGGAATTTTTTGTGGAGGAATCAACATTATTTATATTTTTTTTACATTTCTTCTTCTCATGCCCTCTTTTGCCACAATTCCAACACTTTACTCTACTCTTTTCGAGGGTCTTAGAATGTCTTTTAGACTTATCCCTCTTTTTATCTCCTTTAGGCCCTTTCTCTTTGGACCTTCCTCGCACATGAAAGGCATCTTGGGAGCCAAAATTCATATAATTTCTTTTCATCTCCTTTGATATAAGTGTATAAATCATGTTGCCCATCTTTGGCTTTGCATTACCACTACTTATGACAATAATTCAATTTTCCAAAGATTCGAGCAAAGAACAAAGAACAAAGAAACAAGATACATTTATCTTTATCTTCTAATTTAACATATACTGATGCAAGTTGACTTATAATCAAATAAAAATAATTTAAATGGTCTGCAATATAATCGACATCTTTCATTTTAAATGAATATAACCGTCTTTTGAGATATAACTTGTTAGAAAAAAAATTAGTTTGATAAATATCATCTATCCTCTTCCACAACTTGAATGCAGTCTCTTCTATGGATAAATTCAAGAGGATGGAATCTATGGGACACAATCATATGGTTCCTCATGCCTTATTTTCTAAAATTTTCCAATCTTCATCAGAAATTGTAGCCAATTTACTCTCTTGTGAAATTAGCAACCCTTGATCTCTCTCTTCAAGGAGATCCTCCAAATTTAGTTTCCATATCTCATAGCTCGTTCCATTGAATTTATCAATATCTTGGTGAGAAGTAGAAGCCATGAAAAATAATATTCTTCACAAATCTGCAATATAACACAAAGAAAAAGCTTCCACTATAGCTAAAAAGCCTTCCAACACTTAAGAGAAAGGTGCTCCCTTCTCAACAAAACCATTAGCTCTTATACCAAATGTTGAGAAAAAAGGTGAAGGAAAGCTACAATATGAACTTATGCAAGTGAATTCAGATCTGAAAATTAGACTATCACATTAGAAATAAAAATTTGATTGCAACAAACATCACAATATATAAATAAACAAACAAAATGTGACACTAGATTTATGTGGAGAAATCCTTTCGGGATAAAGCTCCACCCAAAAAAAGAGTACAAGTATATTATTAATCTTCCAATGAGATTACACAATAATTCACTTCAATATTGATCTCTAATGAACCCAACAACACCCTAATACCTGCAAGAACTCAATATGAAACTACCATCCCATGGCTCCAATTTATAGAAATTGTGGGAGGTAAAACCATGAATGGTAAACCAAAACAAGAGGCACAAAACCACTTGCAAAAACCCATGCCCCTCTTCAAAAGACATAATAAAATATAATTGGATATTCAAGACTCTAACATGGGAACCTAACCCATAGCTTATCCAACTCCTTCCTTTCTGAATGCTTAGGTGACCTTTCCACTTTCTGATGGAACACCAATGAACACCTTTTATTCTCCAATATTGGATTACCATTCCAAAACCTTTTATATTCCATTTTAGATGCCTATTAATTATTCCTTATCCATATTTGATGTGTGGCCTCCACCAAAAATAAATCCTCTCGTTAAAATATAATTACAACATGCCAAAATTTAATATTTTTCTCTCATGTCCGGTAGAACACATTCCAAGGAACATGGAGACATATAAATGACATGATTACAAGGTTAATGTCACCTTAGCCTAAAAATTCAAATACAAATATTCCACATCCATAGCCTATGACATGTGTTATAATGACAAGGAAGAATGTGTAATAGATACTCTTGCAACCTCATAAAATTCCATTTTTCACTCTCATTCTTCATTCTATTTCATTCTTCTGACTTCTTATTGCTCTCTCATTCTTCATAGTGAAGCTTTACTAGATTTATTCCTCAAAAAATAGTCAAGGATTCTTTGCATGCAAGATTATCATGTCTATCTATCCAAGAGGGGAGCCACAAGTTGTTGGTAATGCTCTCTTGCTATATTGTCTATTTGATCTCATCTATCTTATTTGTGATAGGGGTTCTCCTCCTTGTAGGGTTTATTTCTATCACTCATATTTTACATTCATGATAGGGGCTCTCCTCCTTTGTGGGGCTTGTTTCTATTACATGTATTTTATTTTATGCATTTTTATCTATCTTTATATATCTGGTTGTCCATGGACGTGGAAACACCAAAATGGGGGTTTGACTGAGGCAAGCCCCGAAGTAGCCCCAAATATTTTTCTCATTTTGTTTGTGTGAAAATGTATAGGTTTGACAAGCTATACTTCTATAAATTTAGATGAAATCACGGGGCACAAACATCCTTGTGATGCATTGTAATCGAGGGTAAAATATATGGTTTATGCACTTTCTAGTTTTGTATACTAGAAATTTTAATTCCATTGTTAATATTTGTAATTAAGTAATTTTGTCACTCTTATCATTAATGGTCTAGTGTTTATTTGATTAAGTTGTACAAATATTCTTTATTCTTAATCCCACCACTTGAGATTTGATTCCTGAGGTAACTGAGGTCTATTTTGTCCTTAAGACCCCATTGTATTGAGGGTAGCAAATCCCCTCCTTTACATTTTGGTGAGCCTAACATGAATGAAATCATGTTGGATATTTTCCTTCAAAGTTTTAACGCTTTTGAGAATGCTTTCTCTAAACAAGATTTTGATATGTTGATTTCTTAAAGGAATCTCCTTCTACTGAGAAATTATTTAAACACACTTATTTATTAAAACCTTCTTCTTCACAAGTTGAAGAGTCTATAAATTTGCTCATAGTCTCTGCTACCCCTCAAAGTCCTAAGATACCGATCATTTATGTGACTCTAGCTAGCCCATCTCCTAAAATAATTCATTTTATTCATGGGGTTCCTATCGAAAGTGACATGCTGGACATTTACACAAGTTTCATACAATCTAAGGCTCCATATTATAGAGTGGTATCCCATACCTATAATACTAGAATGAATCAACAAAATCTTAATCAACCTACTTCTCTACCACCTTCTCAACCAAGTCTTCCCCAAGAACCTAAACCTACAACTAAGCCACCAAGTGAGTATGATATTTGTCGAGCAACTTCATGTTACTCCTGCCAAGATCTCACTTTGGGATTTTCTTCAAATTTATCTAGTTTACCAAGATATGCTTCAAGAAGGCTTAAAAAATATCCTCTTTCCTTCTTCCATTATGCTGACAGATGTTAATGCATTGATAGATCATATTTATGTAGATTCATTGAATATTACATTTCATCTATATGAACTCCCACCTATAGAAGTACAAAACAAAGTAGATACTTTAATGATAATAGTTTATATTAATAACATTGACATTAGACATGCTCTCATTGACACTGGTTTGACACTCAACGTATGTATCATTGACTTGTTACCAAAAATTAAAGTGGATTCAACTTCCCTTGTTATTTCTTCTTTGTACATTCATGGGTTTGATAATTTTAGTTTACAAGCCTTAGGCACAATAATCTTGCCTTTAATGTTGGGACCTATTACCATACCAATCCTGATATATGTCATACTGGGACCTTTACCATATAATATTCTCTTAGGAAGGTCATGGATTCATACTCTAGGAGCAGTTACTTCTACTTTGCATCGCTCTATAAAATTTGTTTCTAATAATGAGGTGATAAAAATCAAGACCGGCTCTGATGCTATACACTTATGTGAAATGGAAACTACTGGTCAAAATTTAGTTGCACCTACTCTCAAAAATATTTTCCCTTTGTTATCTTCCAATGCATTGAAATCCACTCCAGTAGTACCTATAACAAAGGGTGCTCTTGAGATGGATGTCGTTCAAGAAGAACCTCTTAGAGTAGAGAGTCCGAAGTCTACTCCTACTTCTTCTTAATTGGATACATGTCTTGGTGACAATTGGGGAAATTTAAACTTTATCGAATCTTATGTTGGAGAACACAAAGTAGATCCGATCCACCTAGATTTCCAAAAATCTCATTCTCCTCTACTAAGAAAGATGATTATCCTTCTACTGAAAAGGATGATCACACTTCTTCTAAGGAGGATGGTGATTGTACTTCCACTAAGGATGATTATGATTTTGTGTAGAAATATGATACTTATAGCATGGATTACACTCTTTACACTAATCTCCCTTCTTTCTAGGGATTTTAATCATGTTACGAACCAAGATTTAATATCTTCTCTAAATTTAGTTATGGAGGTAAAGGTTGTAGGTGTAATGAACAAGGTATTAAAGTCCCCTTAGAGGCTAATTTGCACAAAGTAGATCTGATCCACCTAGATATTTTAAAAATCTCATTCTCCTCTACTAAGAAAGATTATTATCCTTCTACTGAAAAGGATGATCACACTTCTGCTAAGGAGGATGGTGATTGTACTTCCACTAAGGATGATTATGATTATGTGTAGAAATATGATACTTATAGAATAGATTACACTCTTAACACTAATCCCCCTTCTTTCTAGGGATTGTAATCATGTTACGAACCGATATTTAATATCTTCTCTAAATTAAGTTATGGAGATAAAGGTTGTAGGTGTAATGAACAAGGTATTAAGGTCCCCTTAGAGGCTAATTTGCATGAATCTAAGTCTAAGGTTAAAATATGGTTGAATGTCAACATGGTTTTGGCCAAATCTCATTCTATTAATTTGGTTCATCTTGAATATATTGAAAGAAAGATTGAATATAAAGAAGTTCCTCTATATATGTCCTCCTTGGATGAATCTCTAGAATAATTCTTGGGTGTCTATTCTAGTCTTCCTTCTTATCATCATAATTAATGATTCCCATATTGCTTTAATGGCCATGCATATTTGGGGGAATTTGTTATGGGTTTCAATGAGAAGGATTATTTATCTAATGTGGATGAAACTAATCCTATGTATCATGTTGAAGACCATAGCACTCTCCTTAAAGGAGATACTTCTAATTTTTTTATGGATTCCAAATCTTTTAAGCAAGCGATTAAGATTGAAAAATTTATTTCTTTAGAAGAATCTTAACAACATTATGATTTATTGCATTCTCATCATGATATCTTCGCTTGGTCATATGAGGACATGCCCGGTATTGATTAATCTATGGCAGTTCATATTATCATTCTATGTCCTGATGCCAATCCCATCAAATAGAAGATTCACAAAATGAATCCAAAGGTTACTTTATTAGTCATCTAAAATAGAAAAGCTTTTGAAAGTTAGTTTTATTTTTCCTATTGACTATGCACCTTAGATATCAAATATCATTGTTGTTAGTAAACCTCATGGCTGTATTCATGTCTATATTGAATTTTGTGATCTTACTAAGGCTTCTCTTAAGGATGATTTTCCATTGCCTAATATTGATATGACTGTAGATTCAACTTTAAGCCATGCCTTATTGTCTTTATGGATGACTTCTTAGGCTATAATCAGATTTTTATTAACCCATAATATCAATATAAGACAACCTTCACTACCCCCTAGGATAAATTTTGTTGTGTAGTCATATTGTTTAGATTAAAGAATGTCAAATCAACTTACCAATAGGAAATGACTCTCATATTTCACAATTTCATTCACAAGATTCTAGAAGATTATGCTGATGGCATCTTGGCTAAGTCTACAACTTGTCAAGATCATGTTGAGAATATTTGTCTTATCTTTGAAAGAATTTGACTCTATAAGATGAGGCTAATTCCTATTAAGTGCATCTTTGGTGTGGATGTCGGTAATATTTTAGGATTTATCATCTCTCATCATGGAATCAAAGTTGATATGAACAAGATTGTTGTAATTGTTAACATGCCTACCCTAAAAATATATCTCAACTACATAGTTTGCAAGGGAATATTTAACAATTCATATATTTGTATCTCAATTGGTTGATAACACCCTTCCCTTCACATGATTGTTGAATAAATATGTTCTTTTTTGATGGGATGATGAATGTGATAAGTCTTTTGAATCTATCAAGATTTACTTGGCCAATCCTTCTATCTTTATGCAAGCTAAGTAAGATAGATGTTTTTTGTTTTATATCTCTACAACACATCATGCTTTAGCAACTTTGTTAGCTCAACATGATGATGATGGTGGGTAAAAGCACAAAGTTGTGTCACACTTTCAGCCAACATATCAGCATAACTGAATTTAAGTATTTCTAACTAAAAATCAATTTTGGTCAAACATATGACTTAGTAAGATTCATTCTAGCTAAGTTAGATACTTCCACAATTTATTCAACTAAAATTGTTGGCTAAAAATATATGGAGCACCACTTTGAGTCCAATTTACCAAAAAAAAAATTATTTGAAAAACTTGAAGTTTTAATAACTCCTCCTCATGTAAATAACATATTTTTTAAAATCTAAAAATACCCTTTTGTAGATCATAAGTGTAGTTTTCAAAAATATATTTATTTTAATAGTTTAATTATTATTTCTATTTATATTTTTATTTATAATAAAAGTAGGTTATCAGCAGAAAATATTAGGTTGATTACCATGCCAAGGAAAAATACTAAAACTTATTAAAAAAAATAGAAAAAAATATGATGCACTAGATAAAATAATCTATTTCAAGATGGTATAATTTTTTTTGCATTTTAGATAAATATTTAATATGAATGTTGACATCCGATGGAAACAATTGTTTTTTATTCACGCACATTTTAATATGTATATAAAAGTATATATTTATCAAAATTGGAAAAATAATATATCCATGCACTAAAGTTTCAAGTTATAAATACACACAAAACATTTGAAAGAAAAAAAATAAAATTTACTATAAAAAGTTTGACGTCTCGTGCAACTTCATTTTTCACCATTTTATCAACAATTAAATTATAGTGTTAATTTATGAAAAACTAGTTTAAAATAATTTTTTAATTTCTTATAAAAAATACAAACAAAAAATATACTAAAAAATACATATTTTACTAGTTTACATCATTTAAAAATTCAGAACATATATGCTATTTTTTAGTGATTCAAGTTTAAAAGTTGGATCAACATTGGTCATTTCCTTTATAAAGTGTGACACAACTTTGTGCTTTTACCCTGGTAAGGAAAGAGTAATCTACTACATTAGTTGTATTTTAGTTGATTATGCAACTGAGTACTCTACTATGGAAATTGTAGACATGGAAAATGTGCAAATTCAGTTCGACACACTTGATCTTGATTATTAACAACATTTATTCCTAAATCATACTCTCAGCTTTTCAACATATTCTGGCTCTTAATTTAATAAATCATTGTTTATTTGATTAAGTCTTTCTCTTTCTTTGATTAAATTAATCAATTTAATTAAATTAATCAATTTAATTAAATTAATCTTATGTCTCTATTTAATTAAATAAATCATTTTATTTGATTAAAAGTTTCTAAAGTCCTCTTATCAAATTAAATAAATTAAACCTTATTTGATTTAATCTAACATTCTCCCACTTAGTTAAATAAATCAAAATCATTTATTTAATTAATCAATTCCTCTCAATTCTGATTTAAATTAATTCATCAATTTAAGTCTAAATTGTGACATCTCCTAACTTCCTCATTAAATTAATTAAACTTTGATTAATTTAATCTTAATCTATGTCACATTCTCTAGAGAATGCAACTTGCACAATAAATCAATTACTTTGATTTATTAATTCATCTAGTTTCCCTCACATGGCATCAAAAGAGAATATTCCCTCAATTTGAATTCAAAAAGTCCAAATGGATTTGTACATCCAACACGACATTCACTCCTCTTACATGTCCTTGTGCATTGAGCCAAGTGGCATTTATTTCATTTCTTTTTCCCTTTCACATGTCATTTCCTCAATTTGAAATTCCACCTAATTGCATTTATTGGCACTTTGGCCAAAATGTGCACAACCTTTAGCCATTCACATCTTGAAAAATGGCACTTGGCCATTGGATGTTGAATGATCCCACATTTCTCTATTTCATTCTCTTTTCCAGTTTAGAAATCTATAAATTGGAGGCTTCTCCTCTCATTTGATTATACACAATTCAAGCAAGTATACTATACTTCATTTGAGCCACAATTTTAAGTAAAGTTATTATGCTCAAATTCATCTTCATTTCACAGATTTCATGCAAGGTTACTCTCTTGAATTGAGAGCTAATCTTGTTCATTCCATTCAAGCCAACTGATCTCACCATCAACAATCATCAAACTTACAATAGGAACTGGGAAAGGGCTGATTTCGACATACCAATTAGCACCAATTCCCACATGGGATTGACAGTTGTTCATTAAAATAGGATTTGTCTACTTCCATTTATATTTTTCTTTACTTGTTTTCCTATGTTAATGTTTTAGTCTAATTTCATGGGGAACCTTGATTCTCTCTTGCATTTGATCTAACATCATGCTGGTTTGCTAATGTTTGTGCAGGTTTGAATTTTGGGTTCACATTCTGGTGCTAGAAGGAGGGCTTGAAGAATTTTGTTTTACAGTTTTACTTGTATCTCTGTTGTAGGAAGTTTTAGTTCATTCGGTGTGTTTAACTATTTTATTAACAATCATTTCTGTTGTTATGGATGGTTAAAAAATCTTTTATATATTCTCAAGATCACGTTGAGAATATTTGTCTTATCTTTGAAAGAATTTGACTCTATAAGATGAGGCTAAGTCCTGTTAAGTGCATATTTGGTGTGGATGTCAGTAAGATTTTAGGATTTATCATCTCTCATCATGGAATCGAAGTTGATATGAACAAGATTGTTGTAATTATTAACATGCCTCCCCCTAAAAATATATCTCAACTACATAGTTTTCAAGGGAATATTTAACAATTCATAGATTTGTATCTCAATTGTTTGATAATACCCTTCCTTCACATGCTTGTTGAATAACTATGTTATTTTCTGATGGGATGATGAATGTGATAAGGCTTTTGAATCTATCAAGATTTACTTGGCCGATCCTCCTATCTTTATGCAAGCTATGTAAGAGAGATGTTTTTTGCTTTATATCTCTACAACACCTCATGCTTTAACAACTTTGTTAGCTCAACATGATGATGATGCTAAAGAAAGAGAAATCTACTACATTAGTTGTATTCTAGTTGATTATGCAACTAAGTACTCTACTATGGAAATATATTGTCTTGCTCTTGTTTTTGCAATACAAAATTTATGAAATTATTTTCTCCATATGGAGACTCATGTGATTGTAAAATGTGATCTTCTTAAAAATATTCTCACTAGAACCAACCTCTCTAGAAGGATAGAAAAATGGGTGATGTTGCTCTCTGAGTTTGACATGAATTTCGTGACTTAGAAAGTAATTACATGATATGGTATTGGTGATCAATTAGTGTAAGCTTCCTCGCCTCAATTTTTTCCTAACTTAGATTTGTTTCCAAATGAAAATTTATTTGCATTGGACCATGAACCTATGTGTTAAATGTAATTTGATGGATCAAGATGTTAGACTGGCTATAGGGAAAGTTTAGTTTTCATCCCACCTAAATGAAATCTAGTTCCTCTATCTTTTTTATTGTATTTCATTGCACCAATAACATCGCTAAGTATGAATCCCTCATTGCTAGATTGTGTGCCCTGATAGCATTGAATATACAAAATATCTGCATCCATGGTGATTCTAAGATTATTGTAAATCAAATAAGAGGATCATATCAAGCTAAACAGAGAAAGCTATCTCAGTATCAGGATTTGGCTTTATCCTTGCTTGATTGATTCTCTTCCTTCACAATAGATAGTGTTCCTAGGAGATAAAATCATTACACAAATGCAATGGAAAGCATGGATTCCCTTGTATCCTTAGATGATGGTGTAGATGAGTATCACTTTGTGGTTTAGATTCTCTAATCTCCTACTATCTTAGATCAACCTGAACCTAATGATCTTGTGTGTGCTCACATAGAATCAAGGGAACAATACTCTCATATATATGGTTATCTGAATACTAAAATCTTTCCTGATGATGTGACTAAAAACACTCATGACCATATATGAAATATTTTAGCCTAATATATTATTTTGTATAACGTTCTTTATCAAAAATATCACAATGGTCTTCTTCTTCGATGTCTCACTAAGGCTGAAATACCCCTTGCCCTTGAAGAATCCCATTTAGGCTCTAGGTGTAGACATTTTGGTGGTGAATACTTAGTGCATAAACTAACTCATATGGGATATTATTGTCAAACAATAGAGAAAGAATCATTTACCTTTTTCAAGAATGTCCTCAATGCCAATAACACATTAATCGTATCTGAGCTCCTACACAAGATCTTCAAAATCATACCTCTTCTTGGTCATTTGTAAAATGGGGGTTGGATATTACTAGAAAAATATCACCTCCTTCTTCTAAGGGACACATATTCATCATTACAACTACCAAGTAATTTATAAAATGGGTCAAAGCTATTTCATTTCAACCCACTAACGTTGAAGAAATCTATAGCTTTCTTTTGAACAATATTATTGCTTGCTTTGTATTTCCTTCTACCCTTTTTTTTGTAATGGTACTATCCTCAATCTAATGCCCAAACAAAAATATCTAATAAAAATATTGAGCTAATTATCTAAAAAATAGTAAACCAAAAAAAGTAAGGATTGATATACTCAATTGAATTATGCCTTATATTCCTACCATATGAGTGTTCATATGGCTACTAGTACAACCCCGTACAACTTGGTGTATGGTGTCGAGGCTATTATGCCTTTAGATTTGGAAATTTCATCTCTATAGGTTTCCCTTAAAGGATTAACTGATGATGAAACTTATCACGTTGAATTTCTAAACTAGACCGAGTTGTTTCATGGGCACCAATTGTAGACCCTCGGTCATCTCCAAGCTTACCAAAAATCTATTTCTAAGGATGATAATCAAAGTGTTCTTTCTCACACCTTCAAGGTAGGTGATCTTGTTCTTTATGAGAATTAAATAAATGTAAATGTGCCACCTGATCAAAAGGGGAAGTTTATACCTAATTGGTTGGGTCCTTACATAATCACATTCATGTATGGTATTGATGCATATAGCTTGTCATCTATGGATGGTACTCCTCTAAAATAACTAGTCAATACAATGCATCTCTTTTGATACTATGCATAAGGTCTATGTGGCATGTGCATGATGTTCATCCCTTTTCAGGGATGAAATCCATTAGGCTATGACATTTCTTCATTAAAAAATTATCCTTTTAATTTGTTTTATGATGTGAACATGTGCATGTAGTTAATTTATTTAATTAAGAATTATAAATGCATGTGTTTTTTTTTCTATGCATCAGTGCATTACATTTGATTAATTCTTTTATCCATACATTCTACTCATGCATTCTATTTATATCATTATATTTAATTAACCATACATCCAATTCTTTTTTAATTAGACCATGATAGCATCTAATCTAAGCTTACATCCATATCATAACCATACATGAAAAGAAAGCATATACATAAGAATGCATGATGTCGATCCAAAATCTCATATATATATCAAAAAATGTCATGTACATGTACCACACCATTGTAATAAAATGTGGTGTTTGTATACCTGTATATAAATCTCTACATAAAAATGCTATAAAATATGGTGGTATGATACACAAAATTGTCTCTAGCCATTGGGGGCATGGCTCTTGGAACCCTCTAGTGCTCGTCGTGGAAAAGGAGGATACTAGATGGATGTGTGTAACTAAGACTAGTGTGATCACAAAAAAAACATGCTACATGATTGTAATCCACATACCTCCCCTCATAGCTCTTCTACCCTCTCTTGCAAGGATGTGATGCACTCTATTAGTGCAACATCCTATTCTTGGGCCTCTCACAACTCATCTCTTAGTTGCTTCACTTAAGTACGCTAGAGATCAATGGGTGCTATCCTCACATTATCCAAATATCTCTTGAGGTCATCAACATGGCTTTGTAGAGTGTCAAATGACTGATCAACACTCTCAAATCATATCACAACCTAGTCTCTCTCAGTGAGTGCAAAGAGGAGCTCTACACCCCTCTAATCTTGATGCTCAATCATCGTAGAAATCTCGATGGTCTGTTGGACCACCTCCACCCGCATTTCATCATAGACCATCCTAAAATGTACTAAAATCTTTAATAGAGGGGTGTGGCACCCTACTATGGGTGGTTTGTAGGCATTGAGAACCTGCCTCCAAAGCTAGACAATTGAGACCACCTCTAAGATGAACTGATCAAAGAAATTGAGGCACTCCTATGTGAACATTGTAAACACAAAGAAAGTGGATGATATAAACATCATATCATCAAAGAATATATACATATATGAGAGAATGTAATAAAATAACATGTACCAAACCAAATCCATACTTGGGTCCCTAGCCTACCAGTGTATATTTAGGGGTGGAGCAGCATTGCTAGAGGTGATTATTTTCCCTATAGCCACTACACAAGGTGGAACAACTAGTTGGATGCTATGTGGTCTAATCGAGACTATAGGAGCATGCATTGGTTATGCTATGTGTCATCATGACCTCTATCTATCCTTTGCTCTACCCATTGCTTTGTCCTACTCCTCATTGCTCCTGGCCACCTCAACCTCAAAACCTTGGGCATCAATGTCATTTATGGGGGCATCAGTTGAAAAAATTGAGGTGGGACCTAATTGTATCCACAAGTTGGAAAAACCAACTAATACATTGATGTCATCAGTTGCTAGGGCCTCAAGTTGGTCCTCGTCTGATCCATCATCACTACTGAGTGCGATGTCAAGAATGGTGGGATGAGGACGATCCCTTGCTCAAGCCGCACTCCTATGTGATTATATATACATCAACACAACTGGTGGGATGGCTTGTGTTAGTGTAATTAATTAATTATTACACTAGCATAAGTTAACTTAGGTCTTAATTAATCATATTAGTCCTAGGTTGCATTTAATCATTTAATAAAGTTGTTGAGATAAGATTCCCTTCTAGAAGATGAGTTGTCTTTTCTAGAACTTATCTCCATCTTGTTATCATTCCCTAGGTAGTTGGTTAGGGTTTCTTGTTGTCACATGAAGTGTGATTTGAACACTTGGCAACATCCTTTGCATTCAAGGTTTAGCACTTTTCTATATAATTAGGCATATGTGCTCTTTGTAAAATATCTGATAGATCATAATAGAATCTCTATTTGAATGCCATTATCATACTTTATTTGTGGTTGAATATTTCTTCTTGAAAAAGGTCCTCCATTGAAGATTGCAACTTCATAAAGGACACCTGTGCATCCATTATTCCAACATGGTATCAGAGCTATTCTAGTGAAGGTTCATCCCAGGATCAAGAAAGTTTGGCTAGTGAGATTCTTTGTAGGCTAGTTGGTTCCACCCGGGGACCAAGCTGTTTTCTGGAGTAGATTGAGTCATATTGAGCTTGCCATTGTCTTCAGAAGGCCTCGAAACCCTAGGATCACCTGCCCATTCATCCGATTTTGACATATTCACACCGGGAGCCATTTGAGGTATCTAGGGTTTTTTGCATTTTGTATGATCCGTACAGTTTTAGCATAAACAAAATTTCCCCTTTCAGTTCTCCATCATGGCAATTTTTTTTAAAATCATTGGACAATTTTTCTTTCAAAAAACGGGCTCATTTTTATATAGTTTTGGCAAAAAATTGATTATACGGGCTACTGGTAATTAAATTGAAGGTCGGCATACAAATTTCTCCTATACTGCTATAGTTTTATAATCATCGGCATTTTTTATTTTATTTTTTGAATTTCCATAAAGGCATTATTCAAAAAAATATATATTTGGGGGTCATTCTAAAAGTTTGCAGAAAGGATTTTCGCCGCCTGCATTTATTTTGTTGGCAAGGGAAGTACGTTTGTTGGCCCATTTGGAGTGGCCCATCCACTGACTGTCGTATGTTGTCCCATCTTTGTCGAGCCCGCTCATCATTCGCCAATCACCGGCATTTTCGCTGACCGCTTGCTTCCCGGCTCCCGCCAACACTGCTGATGACCGTCGAGCATCCTCCGGTCGGCCCTTCACCACCGGGCATTATCGACAACCGGTGGCACCACGTGCTAGCAATGCCGCTCCAACCTCTGCTTTGCCGCCGCCTATTTGGCGGTGCCCTTTTTTTTGCCTCAGCCCGCACCATGGTCATATCAGTGACTGTGAGCCACCTTTTTTAGCTTGAGGGTGCTTACGTTTTGCACCTATTTAGCTTGCTAGGCCCTAATAGGGCATATTTTTTTCAAATCACCATATCTTCGCACCATGGTGTCAAAATTCGACAAACAAGATATTGACAAAAAGCTAGTTTTGAGCACTTCATAGTGGTGTAGGCCATTTTTTCAGATTTGGTCATCTACACAAATTTGAGGTTCTTTTTCATCATGGAGGTAGATGTGAACATTAGTTTGTGCATGCACTCTTTTTTGTTTTCATGCAGTAGGTTTGCATTTTGTCATTAATTTATGCATGTTTTGCATATTCTCCTTTTATAATCATGGGGTATTGTAATAAATGAACTTACATAAAGTTCCATCAGGGGGCTTTCTTGCATAATAATCCGATTAGAGTGTGCATGCACATTAATCTTCATTTTGTTTTGATGACAACTCGCATGGGTTGTAATCTGGTTTCTTAGTTTCTTTTGGCCATATTTTGTCTTAGCTTGACACATATCAAATTCATATCAATTCACACTTTAGATTGAGAGCCTATGGTTAATGATCTGCATCGGATCCATCTCAGTTTGAGGGCCACCAAATTTGTGGTTAATGTTCTAGAGTATGTATGGTACTTGTTCCCATGGAAAAATTTTAGTCTCAGTTTGGCATCGGCATCGAGATTCATGGCTTCTAGATTCTGTCATCATCATATCATCTACTATTGCTTTATGGATTCCCGGGTTGTTCCCATTTGGTGTTTTTTGAGTGTTTCATGGCATCGGATCTGCTGTTGCATTATTATGATTCCGATATGGTTTCTTGTAGACATAAGTATCTTTCCTTGCTTTCCGGATTGTGGTTCCAGTGTTACTGCACAGTGTTCTTCCAGTGCTTCTTTGTAGCAGTCATCTCATTGTAGGGGGGTTGTCCCACTGGGTTTTCCTTCTCTACCTCATTATTGCATTTGTACATGGGTACCTGATCTGGTCTTGTTGTCATGGCACATTCATGCTTTCTTGCATTCATCTTAGTTTTAGGTGCATGCTTATTTAGTCTCCCTAAGTTGCACTTATGGGGGGGTGTTAGTGTAATTAATAATTTATTACACTAGCATAAGTTAATTTAGGTCTTAATTAATCATATTAGTCCTAGGTTGCATTTAATCATTTAATAAAGTTGTTGAGATAAGATTCCCTTCTAGAAGATGAGTTGTCTTTTCTAGAAATTATCTCCATCTTGTTATCATTCCCTAGGTAGTTGGTTAGGGTTTCTTGTTGTCATATGAAGTGTGATTTGAACACTTGGCAACATCCTTTTCATTCTAGGTTTTGCACTTTCCTATATAATCAGGCATATGTACTCTTTGTAAAATATCTGATAGATCATAATAGAATCTCTATTTGAATGTCATTATCATACTTTCTTTGTGGTTGAATATTTCTTCCTAGCAAAGGTCCTCCAATGAAGATTGCAACTTGATCTTGGACACCTGTGCATCCATTATTCCAACACTAGGGCGTCAGGTTGGTCCTCGTCTGATCCATCATCACTACTGAGTGCGATGTCAAGAATGGTGGGATGAGGACGATCCCTTGCTCTAGCCGCACTCCTATGTGATTATATATACATCAACACAACTGGTGGGATGGCTTGTACTTGGTGAAAATGCCTCAAGATCTAATGCTAATAGTATGATATGATGATGTGGTTTGATCGCCTATCTAAGATTCGATCTTGCTACATCCTTTGCAACTATTTCTTATTAGACAGTCGAACCCCTATCTACCTATATGGCCTCAACTAGATGTTTTTGTTGGAAGAATGAAGAAGAACATATATCTTAATGCTAATTTTGTGTTGTCATTGATGCCACCATGTTATATGAGTTGCAACTGCAAGTTCAAACTAAAAGTTGATCTAGTATTCTAAACTGATATGCAAAAAAATCCTTTGGTATTTTGGTCTATGATTCTCCTCTGGTAATCATCATTTCTTGTGGTTTTGGGAAAAAAAATTTGGATGTTGGAAGCCTTTATATTCAGGATCTAATGTGTTTAGGTGATCATACGGTGAGTTGGCATTACTTTGGTTTTTCATTTTGTTATTAGGTCTATCTCTAACCAACCTAATATATAGTTGAAGTTGCAATGGATTAAATTTTGTAACTAGGATGTATGTGCGATCCAAGTTGACATGATATAGCACACTTCAATTATTTTTGGGAAGATTTTTTATATACCTGAAGTCGACAATTATCTTTTTGGTGAATAAGGGGTGCATCTAATTAGGCCGACCTAATTGATTCTTGCGAATGAGTTAGATATATATATTGGGTGGTTTGGATATTGAAGAGTGTGGAATGCGAATGTGAATCAAGGAAAATATATGTCTAGTGGTATGTGAGTTTATTGAGCATCAAAGGAATTGAATCTGCACTTGTGAGGTGTAACTTTGTTAGTTTATATTTTGGTTGTAAGCCATTTTATTACTATATTTTTGTAGGTAGTGAGCCTCTCTTGTAGATAGTGAGTCATGGCAGTGAGCCACCCTTTGTAATATCTTATAACTGGCTATACTATATTGTGACTTAATCCTCACCATTATTTTTCTCATTCTGGGTTTTCCACATAAAAATCTTGGTGTTCATGTGTTGTGTGCTTTTATGCTTCTACTTATTTTCACTGTTATATGCATTGGAGTAATTGGATGGTGTTTGTTCAATAAATTAAAGAAGATATTGATTCACCCCCCTCTTAGTATCTTGGGTATTCAATAATTGGTATCAGGGCTCGGTTCCTCAGAAGAAGCCTAACAACTTGAGGAAGATCTTGAAGATTGAACAAATGGATGATAAAGAAGAACTCTGAACAGGTCTTGACGACCTTGACAAAACTGAAAATGAAAATAGGGATCTGAAAGAAAATAATGATGAGGCAAATGAATGCATCTGAAAATTGAAAAATCAATTGAAGAAATTCAAAGAAAGACACAAAAAAGTTAGTGAGAAATTAAAACAAGCAAACGAAGAGATTACTAGATTGAAGGTGCAAGTGGAGGAAAAGATGATAATTGAAGACTGAATACAATGGTGCAAAGAAAGTTTGATGAATTCTCAAGGCTTGAACAAGAAGTGGTAAACCTAAGAGAAGATCTAGAAAAAGAAAAATTCTATGAAGATAGTTTCAAAACAAGCTCCACTAGGCTTGATGAATTGATTTCAAGAAAAAAACCATCTAAAGACAAAGGTGGTTTGGGATTGGAAACAAGTGAAAGCTCAAAATCTATGAAGACCTCAAACACTATGAACAGTCAAATGAAGAACTCAAGAAGCTTTACGAGGTGACCACCTATCAAACAACCAAATTCTCAAAGTGTGAACCCCAATCCTCTACCTACACAAACATAGAAAACAAACACACTATTAGATCTAAATGCAAGTTAGAACTAAGATTCACAATGAAATTCATCTACAATGCTCAAAATAGGAAAGAAATGAAGAACAAAACAAGAAAAAAAATTAAATCCTATTTAAGCATGCAAACTCTCAATCCCATGGGGGAATTGGTGCCATTTGTGTGTAGGAAATGACCCTTTCCCAACTCCTTTGTATTATTTGATGATCTTTGATGATGATTGTTGATTCCTTGAAGAATTTTTCCAATAACCTAGCTATGAGAATATGAAAATTGATAAAAATGCCTAAGGATGGATGAAGATGCTATGAACTTTGAAGATAATGATGTTGCATAAGTTGTGGATCCTAAAATAAATAAAGAAGCTCTCTATTTATATGAGATAAGGATGGAGGAATGTGAAATAGGATGAATGTGGGATTAAACATGGACCAATGGCATTGTGCCACTTGTCAAGATGTGATTGGAGGAGGAATGAACATATTTTGATGAATGTGCACATAAATGCTATTAGATTTAAATTTGAATTTGATGAAATGACAAG
Source organism: Sequoiadendron giganteum (assembly GCA_007115665.2). NCBI lineage: Eukaryota > Viridiplantae > Streptophyta > Pinopsida > Cupressales > Cupressaceae > Sequoiadendron > Sequoiadendron giganteum. The sequence goes on along the minus strand of CM021104.1, from coordinate 297,692,189 downwards.
TTGGAGGGACAAAGGAATGGGGTAAATGTCACTTGGCTCAAGGCAAAGGACATGTAAGAGGCCTTTAATACCTTGTTAGATGTACTCACCCCTTTTGGAGGGATTTTTGAATTAGAAGAATATTCCATAAAAGATGCCCTTTTGAATGCAAATTGATGAATTCATAAATCAAATAAATTGATTTATTGTGCAAGTTGCAAAATCTAGAGGATTGGAGTGATTAGGATTAAGATTAATCAGGATTTGATTAATTTAGATGAAGATTAGCTGATTTGACAATTTGATTTAGATTTTAGGATTTATTTAAATCAAAGTTGAGAGGAATCATGATTTAGATTTAATTAAATAAAGATTGATTTATTTAATTAAAAAAGGTGGTGTTAGATTAATTCAAATAAAGATTAATTTATTTAATTTAAAGAGATGACCTTAGAGATTTAATTAAATAAAGTGAATTATTTAATTAAAAGAGAGACTATAGGATTAATTAAATAAAATGATTTATTTAATTAACATAAGATGATGAATTAATAAGATAAATTTGATTTATTTAATTAAGAGAGGAAATATGATGAATTTAATCAAATAAATATTATTCAATTAAATGACTAGTTGAGGAGATGATTTAGGACGAACTGGTGTTAGTGAGTTCAGGATCGGGTGCATGCATATTTTCAGTGTCTACACAAAGGTACCCATCCTTCAATGGTGTTTGTTTTTCATGCAAAAAATTTGGTCACAAGGCAACAAAATGTAGAAGTAGAATAAACCAATATGTTGGATCATTCTTTGGACAATGTTTTGCATGTAAGAAAATTGGACATAGAGCTAGTGAATGGAGAACCCGAATGATGAATTGGTTTAATGGAGGTGGAATGAATCAATCCTTTGTTTTCTAATGATATACATGTAATAATTTTGGACACAAATAAAATCAGTGCAGATCAAGGGATGGTGGAGGTCAAACAAATCAAAAAAATATTGTATGCTACAATTGTAATATACCTAGACACATTTCAAGAGTTTGCAAAAGTAAAAAGGGAAAGAAATATGATCAAGTAAGGAAGAATGAACTAATGAAGAAGGTTGACAAGGATGAGGTTAAGCAAGAAATGAACAAGATATGGAAAAAAATAAAGAAGAGCTAGAAACATCAGATGCATTTGTGCCCTCATTCAGTGCAAACAATTCCTCCGGGAATTAGACGCAACATGGTCTTAGGGGGAGCCTTAATAGAAAATTGTTTGAACCCCCTAGATTTTAAGTGTGTCAGTATTTGGCACAAGGATATGTTGTAAGGAATCAATAGCAGAGGTTATGCAAAAGAAATTGGAAGAAAATATGCAGGCATGATCTTTTGCAGAGGAAATTAGGGTTTTTTAGTGCAACATAAAGGTTTTTATTAGCTTTTTTAATTCCATCACATTTAATATAAATTAGGGCATTGCATTGATCTATAAAGTGATTTTTTTTAGAAATTTTAATCACTTGTGTATTCAAAGAAAGTGGAGAGAGATTTGGAGAATCCTTGAGGTGATTTAGAGAATGAGTTGAACAAACCCTAGTTTTGGATTTTCGCGACAGAAAAAGGTATTTTACTCTTTTGTGTTGTTGTGGGTTTGTGTAAATCTTCTTTCTGAAATCATTAGAGCTTGGTGCATGGAAAAATGGAAACCCCTGTAGTTTTGAAAGCATTAGAAAGACATAGACCCTCCTATAGGAAATATTCTATGAAGGTTTTCAAAGATGACCCTCTAGGCGCCTTCCCATCGATTCCTCATGGTGTCATGCCCACTGAAGACACTAGGATGTACATTAAAGTTAAGATTGAGGAATTGGATCATAGAAAATTGGTAGACATATGGTAGAATGAGCTCACCGGGGATAATTTCTTGATAAAATTGAGTATTCAAATATTGTGGCAAAGAAGTTGGATCGTTGGAACTCCTTTCCTAATTTCAACTCCATTGTTGATGATAAATATGTTAAACTAGCTCTTATCAAAATGCATGACCAATTTATGTGGATTGACATACCCCATCTCATAACTAAGGAAGTGATTAAGGTAGTTACTAGACTCAGTGACACCAGACTGGTACCAGTGTTGAAATTTGTGAAGAATGAAGTAGTGATGGAACTCACCAAATCCACATATGACAAAAGGGCTCTTGCAAAAAATCCTATTACTAATCCTACTGTGAAGTATGCATCTATAATGATCGGACACAAAATCTACTTCACAAATAGAGAAAATTCAGTGTCTTCTACAACAATTTGTACCGATTATGGCATGGTAGCAAATGGTGTTGATTATGATTTGTGTGAACTTATCTGGTAGCAGTTGTTTGAGAATCTGAGGATGTCATAGAAGAAATATGCATTTAAATTTGGCTCCTTGATTGTTTGTTTTCTATTGTATTTTCTTAGAAGACTTCCCAGAAGAGATGATGTGGTAAGTTGGGACACATCCAGACCGATAGCACATAATTTTTTTGATTATTTGCATAATTTGGGTGATTTAAAGAATAAAGATAATTCCCTAACAACATTCTTTGTTGTGTTCAAAAGCAACATGAAGGAGAGAGAAAGAATTCTGAAGCAAGTTGTTGAGAAATAAAAGCATGATATCATATTTCCTCTCTCCTTTGATGAGTGCATGGTTGAAGCTATTGAACCTCAGACTATATGGATTCAACCTTTGGGGTGTATGAGATTATAGAGGATGAAGCCAAAGGCTATGTATAGGTTTTGTTGAAAATTACAAAAGATATCAGTGAACCTAGAATTGGCACATATGCAAAAAAATCTATGGAAGTTCACTTGGAGCATAGCAAGCCTTTGAGGAGAAAGAAGGTGGATGAGATGCTTAAAAATTATGGTTTCACTAATGAGTAGATAGAAAAAAGTAGGGCCTTGGGAGAGGAGAAGAATGGAGAAACATCAAGTCTAAGGAGATCCGGTAGGTATGGTCCTTTAAAAATTCTATGGAAGTTCACTTGGAGCATAGAAATCATGCGAGGAGAAAGGTGGATAAGATGCTTAAAATTATGGTTTCATTGATGAGTAGATAACACAAAGTAGGGCCTTGGGAGAGTAGAATAATGGAGAAACATAAAGTCTAAGGTGATCCGGCAGGAATGGTCCTTTAAAACAAACTTCTGGCCTTATTGCTGTAAAAATTGAACCCAATGCTTCTGGAAAAGGCATAGGCCCAACTCCTTCCAGACTTTCTACACAATCTAGTAAAATAAAAGGTATTCCTCCGATGGTTCTTGTCAAGCGAGGAAAGAAATAAAAATATACAAGGGAAAAGAACCTCAGTATCACTGAAGATCAAGAGGAAGAGGAGGAGGACCGTGCAACAAAATTGGTAAGAAAGAAGAGAGGAATCATGTCCTTTGGTAAAGGTGCTTCCCAGGAAACTAGTGTTGGTTCTAAAAGATTTCATTATGTATCATCCTCTAAAGAAGATAAAGAACATGATTTTGGTGTTCATGTGCACACCAAACTGGAAGCAAATAAGGCTAAAGTTGTAGACGAGGTATCTTTGGACCAAGAAGAAAAAAAATCCTCTCCAGTAAGACCTGGTTCCCCTCTTAGACTAGAAACTTTGGTAAATAGTTTGATACTATGTGTAGTGAAAATTTTTACTCTAAAAATGCAAAAAACTAAGTAAATGCAGTGAGAAAAGAGATAAAACAACACCTCAAGATTAGGCTATGTTGAACACAAATGATTATACCTTTTACTTATGTTTATCCTTGGTTGGCCCTTGATAGTGCTTTTGATGTGTGCTCCTTGGATTTCAAGCTTGCAATGATAATGGTGGTTGAAGGATTAATGGTGGCGGGTAAGTGCAACAATGGCTACAATAATGCAAATGCAAGTCCTAAGATGCTACAATAAATGGCTAAAATGCTTGAATGGCTTCAGAGAATAAGTGTGATAATGAATGAGAAAGGGGGTTATTTATAGAAGAAATTGAATTCTCTAGAGGATTCAACGGTCAATAATGAGCCACCATGGCCAAGATGGAGGGCTATGGTGAGTTGAAGACTCACAAGCCCTCACATCTTTCCATGTGGAGGAATAAGTGTCCAAAGGACATGGTGAGATGGAAAGGGTACAAATGATGTGGAAAAGGCCATGTGGTCCCAAGGTACTTGCAAGTACCTTGGAATGGGAGAGGATTTCCTCAAAAATGTATTCCTTGGCCCCATATGGGGCTGAAAGTGAAGTGAGGACTTTTACAAAGTCCACTCTCCCCACCATGGGGATTGGAGAAGGCATTGGAGGAATAAAAGTGAATTTAAAATTCACAATTTTGGGAGAGACCCATGGATAAGACAAGGTCTTCCAAAAGGAGGTCTTTGTCCATGTACTTGATGTGACCTTTGAGAGGTCACGGTGAAGACAAATTCATGGGGGGAATAAGTGTGAAATTTTTAATTCACATGGGAAGAGGTCAACCCAAAAAAGGTAAGTACCATGAAATTTTGACTTAAGGACATGCTGGAAAAAGTAAGTTATTAGGATTGGGATTGTGCAAACAGTTGATTAGGAAAATTAATGATGATTAGAGGAAAGTGGATAAATATGGAGGATGTGACATTAATTCTAATTAAAGATATGCACATCTTGATGAAGGATTAATTAGATTAACCCAAATTAGTGAAAGGGTTATGGAGGATGGGACAATGAGAGAGAAAGAATGAATTTAAAATTGAAGAGGATAATTGACTAAATTAAATAAATTGATTGATTGATTTAATTTAGAGAGGAAATGGTAAAGGATAAAGTATTTAATTAAATACTTTTAGGAACCTTAGGGAAAGGGGATAATATTAATTAAATGTGTCATTTAATTAATATAGATAGATTAGATGAATAAATGATAGGATTATGACCATATGGAAGTGGTTAAATTTAGGTGTCTACATTTTTCCCCTCTTCAAAATATTGTTAGAATAATAGTGTTTCAAAGAAAAATAAATGTAGATAACTCTATAGAGGAAGTGAATAGAAAGAGATGCCCCAATGCTAGAGAGGTTGTGTGAGCTGCTCAAATGGAGGGAATTGAAGGAACATGCCCCGATCATGTAGGAGAAATGACCAAGAAGAAGGTATGGATAGATTTGGTAGGGTATGCCCCCTCGAGAGGGTGGTAGGGGAAGAAAAAGGGGCCTCGGGTGACTTCTTGATATGAAGAGATAGAAGGTATTGTTTGATAGAGCTCAAAAAACCATGAAAAATGGATTTTGAATGGATTCAAATGGAGACACGGGGTGCAAATGGCGGCCCCAAGAAGTTGGAGGATTAATCGACGGAGGAAAAAATACCCTCTATTTTAAAAAGGGGAAAAGGATGGAAGGTTTAAATAGTAATTTTATAATTACTATTCCTCATTTGGATAGCTGGAAGTTGAGAGAGAAAGGAGAGAAGAGGAAAGAGAAGGAGAGGGAAGATGCCAGAAGATTATGACGATGACATCATCCACCACGGGGATGAGGTGCAGATTTTCTACGTCGAGCGCGTTGTCCCATGCCAAGTTAGGCTCAAAACCCTCTTTGTGATTTCTAGCAGTTTTTGATGTATTTTTAAGTGTTTATGCTAGTTAGACATATGGGTTTGGGGATAGGGGTAGGTTAGAAAAATGGGTAGAAGACAAAAATTAATTTCGCCTAACAGGTTGGGAGAAATGTCAAATAGTGACGTGGAGGGAAAACAAGGGTTTAGGAAGAAAACCAAGGTAGAATAGAGGAAAAATGGGGTTTGTGGGTTCAACAGGGGTGACCATACCTTGGTTAGGGGCGGCCCCACCCTATGTAGGGGCGGGTGTGCCTGACGCATAGGTGACCATGTCAGGGAGGGGTGGTCGTGCCTAGTGCATGAGCGGCCAAGCCTAGGAGGGGCGGCCATGCCCCATGCTTGGGTGGCAGCGCCCAAGAGGGGTGTACCCACCCTGGGATAGGTGATTGCACCTCAGGAGGGGTGACCATGCCCGAGAAAGGCGGCGTCGCCCCAACAGTGGCGGCTGCGCTTGAAAGGGCGGCTTCACCGAGGGTAAAGAGGGAGAATTATAAGAAAAATAAGTTGAAGGGGGAGAACTTAGGAAGAATTTTTTTGGGAAGGAGGGTTAGGAGAAGTTAGTGAGAAAGATGCTCAGGGCAAGGTTTTGAGGATTGATAGGTTGTGTGGGTTGGATGCAGCGGTTTGATAGCTTGTAGACTCAAGAGAGGAGATCCGAGGTGATGGAGGTGACATGATAGGTGATGATAGGAGAAGATCATCAGGACATAGCCCAGGAAAGGCTTCTGCACTTGTTGGGGTATCCATCGATCAGGGCACATCGAACGATGTTGATAGCCCTGATTGATTTGTGGGATTCAACGACGTCGACGTTCCATCTCTTGATAGGGGAGATGATAGTGAAATTGAAGGATGTGTGGCAAATATTGAGGTTGCCCATAGAAGGGCATATGGTGAGTGCCACAAGGTCAGAGGGAGAGGCGTTGGATCATACTATGTGAGTTCTATCTGGGTGAGAGGACCTACCAGTGGAGAAGAATGCGTTGGACATGGATAGATGCTTAGGATTGAGAGTACCACCACTACCATTGTGCCTATGTGGGTTGATCAACGAGTTACGCATAATGGATAGGAGTGAGAGATTTTGGAGCCTTAGCTATATGCAGGTTATCTGACACATTTTCAAGGGGAGGGATGGGGAGTTTGCATTGGGGCCATGCGTCTTGACACAGTTAAACAGAGATATGCACATGATATTCTATTGAGGGGGCTCAACGTATGTCAAGTGACATTGCTGCAAGTATGGGCCTAGGAGCACATCAGTGTGTCCAGGCCAAATGTGGTGAGAGTGGGTCAATAGGATAAGACATTTCCTATGGCCTATTGGTATGAAGCAAAGTATGACTGGGTTTGGCGGTATCAAGGCTCAAGGGATTTAGACGAGTGGAGGAGATTGTTTGATGATCTGGAGGATGAGGATATAGTGTGGAGGCTATATATGAAATGATGCTTCATGAACTGGAGGAAGGATACGAATAGACACCAAGGATAATTCATGACCTGATGTTACATAGTCAAGAAGGAGCCTCAAATAGTGGAGTCACATAGGCCAAAATGAGTGGTGAGGCAGTATGGGTTGATATAGGATATCCCAGAGGCACTTGATAGGTTTAGACAAATTTCACAAGAGCAACCATGGGGGAGATGATCTCGACAAAGTTTGCATGGGAGCACTAGGTGACACTAGTGAGGGAGTTAGTGGAGTACCCAAGGAGGTCTCTAGGGATGTAGTTGTAGGGATCACTATGAGATATGCAGTATGGTTTATGCAACATAGAACTATACAGATCACACCAAAGGTGCCGATCGTGGGGGCATTAGGATTTGGACTGGAGGATGAGGTTAGATTGGCCAGAGAGAGGGGAGGGAGGTGGAGGAGGTTGAGAGGAGAGCCAAAGGTAGGAAGGGGTGGAGGGAAATGAAGGAAAGAGGAGAGGGCCACTTGGGTAGGAGGGGAGCAACCAGGGGCAGCCAGAGGAGGAGATCAACAGAGAGAGCCAGAGGCAAGTAGAACAGGAGGATGGTGAAGGAGAGCGAAAAAGGTGAATAAAGAAGAAAATCCAGAGGTAGCCAGAGTATCAAAGCCATAGGAGAAAGGGAAAGGAGGAGATGAGGCTAGAGGTCTACGAATGGTAGGAGGGAGAGTGCCAGAGGGTAGGGAGGATATGAGGCCGAAGGGCAGGTAGGAGGAGGAGGAGACAGAGGGCACCAGTAGAGCCCGAGGAGGAGAGACATGACACAGAGGCAATGGGGGAGAGGGGTGAGGTCAAGGTGATGGACATGGGGGATGAGGGAGGAGCGGAGGAGATGGATACAAAGGTACATGATATTCGGCCATTGAATATGATGCCATCAGTAGTAGAGGATCTGGCCACACGATTGAGAGGAGTAGAGGTGAGATTACATATCACCAAGTAGAGGTTGAGGGAGTTGGAGGTGGCGAGGAGTAGACTGGAGGTAGAGGTGCTTGTGTTGCGATCCCATCTAGTAGAGAGTGAGAGGGAGTTTCAGGCGATGGCTGATGTGATATCGTGGCATGAGACGAAGATACGGAGGGAGGGAGAGAGGTTGCATGTAGAGATAGAGGAGCTACGAGTGAAGGTGACTCATTTGGAGGGAGAGGTAGTGAGAAAGCATGAGGTAGCAAGATGGGAGAGGGATAGGATAGAGGCAATGGTGATGATACTATACGCATGGGGTCAACGATAGTTTGGAGGATCGATAAGGTAGATATCAACAAAGAGGCTGGAGAAGGCAAAGAGGGATATGGAAGATCTGAGAAGGTAGGTAGAGGGGCTTTTGAGAGAGAGGAGGGAGTTGAGAAAGGAGCGGGATGAGTTCTGTGATAGAGTTGAGGTGGCAGAGGAGACAACAAGAGAAATGGGATTGATGCAAGAGAGGGAGGAGACCATGAGGGCTTGGGTATAGGTGATGGAGACTGAGAGGGATGCCTTACAATCGCAGGTGCAGGTCCTGCAGGGGGAGAGAGATGCAATAGTGGCATGGGTATAGGCTATGGAGAGAGATGCAGCGTAGAGGCAAGTATCAGTAGCATAGGGTGGTGAGACAGGGGAGGGGATCAAATACTACAAGTGTAGGTACAGGCTATACAGGAGGAGAGGGATAGAGCCTTGGAGCAGGTGTCATGGATGGGATCAAATATTGAGCAACTACAGTTAGCATGGGGTTCTTGGGAACAGGAGAGGAGATCCATTTGTGGATACTGAGATAGGTACATGATGGAGCAAGACTCATCTAGACAATAGATTAGAGAGTGAGAGGAGTATATGAGAGAGGCAAGCTACTATATGTGTGCCTATTATTCGGTAGTACCAAATCTAGCACAATAGGTATATGCCTATGTTCGAGCACCACCACAGATACTAATTCCATCCTAGTCAGCAGGGACACATACCTGAGGATATAGTAGCATGAGAGAGACACCCTCAAGGAGGGTGCTAGTGCCAGAGTCACCACAAAGATTAGATGTAGGCAGTTCATGGTTCAAAGGATCAGAGGGATAGGATCCTGACTATTGAAAGGTACAAGATGGGATATAGTACATAGAAGCAGAGATCAGAGCAGAGCCATAGCCCTATACTTGTACATTATTTTTGATGGTATATTATGGACATTATTATGGATGTCATGATGGATATTGTATTTTTTTGATTTTTGATATGATATGTGAGAGCTCTTATTGACACTATGTGATGGATGATTTATTTATGCACATGTATGGTTATGGTTTTTATGATGGATGAAATGATGTATGGATTTATTTTTATGTGTATATGGATTTATGTGTATGCTTAGATGGATGTATGCATAATGATTATGTTGATGGCTAATGTTTATGATGCAGTATGTGATGGATGATTTTATTATGATATGCATGATGTATAAAAATTATGATGCAGGATGGGATATGGTATGATATGTATGATTTTTATGATGTTATGGATGTGGACATGAAACTAATGATATGAACTAAAGTGAATATGCTAATAAATGAATTTTAAGATGGATAGAATAATTAGTTAAAATTAACCTACACAGCTTAAAATGATTATGCACATGTAATGCAATTTAATGAACCTAAAATGAGAATGGAATGAAATGTGATGCAAATAAGGGCCTGCATTATGATGGAAGAAAAGAAGGTGATGAGTGTGTAACCACACTTGTGAAGGAACATAGGACTCCTGAGAAGAAAGGGGAAGATGGAAGGAATCACTGTTTGCACAACCAAAATCCTAAGTCAAGAACCAAGATGGAAGGATTCATGAATGAAATGGGGGAGAAAATGATATGCAATCCTAATGCAAGTTTCCATCTTTGGAGCATTTATTTTTTCTATAGCATAAGACACCAGGTACCATGGTATATGGACCAAGGTGGATTTAGTGTCTAAGGCATAAACAAACACAACAAACAAGAAGGCTATCCCAATACCTCAAAGTCATGATGACTTCGGTTAGACCAGGTATTGGAATAACCACAAGCACATGAGGATGTCCCAACATAATTCAAGACCTCAGGGGTATTGGTGGGTACTATGTGCGACAACCAAGAAAACAACAAACAAAAGAAAAAATCAAGATATGCCCCTATGTAAACTAGTCAAAACACACCATAATATGAGAGATCATGGCGACCTTGACGAGTGATGATAGGGAGCTCAAATGATTAAAAAAACCAAAAGCATCAAAATATTGGAATCAATTTAAAAAAATCCTTTTCCATAGGATCAAGATGATGGATGAGGTTGATGTGGTCTATTAGGAAGAATAAATCCTATTGATACCAAAGATGGATGCTAAACTAAAAGATTGATAACGACATAGGATATTCAGAAACTGACTAAATATCATGACACAAATGGATTCCATTTGTGAAGTGCCAATAGGATAAAGGCATACCTTGACAAAAAGACACAAGACTGACTTAACCTAAAGACCTAGGGGCTCGGGGGTTGATCAAAGATCAGACTTGCCTACGTGAAAGTGCAGAGCTCTCATAGTTTAGGAAAAGACCATGATAAAATAGAAAGAGGATGATGAAGATAGATGATGGAGGAAAATGATCAGAAAGATTGACCACAAAATAAAAACAAAGGAAAGCCTCGGGGGCAGATCAAATGATCAACCTTGCCTATGTGCAAGCGTAGGGGCAGTGTAGTTTGAAAAGGACAAAAGACTAACGATGAATAAGATCGAAAAGAGGACAATGGTGATGGATGATGATGGAAAAAATACCCCGGGGCAGATCAAGTGATCAGCCTTGCCTAGGTGAAAGTGCAAGGGCAACATAGTTTGCCAAGGATAGACAGATGAAAAAAGACAACAAAAATAGCCTCGGGGGTAGATCAACTAATTGGAATTGCCTACGTGAAATCACAGGGGCAATGTAGTTCACCAAGGATAGAAAAATGGAAAAAAAAAACAAAAAAGACCTCGAGGGCAGATCAATTGATTGTTCTTGCCTACGTGAAAGCACAGGGGCAATGTAGTTCGCCAAAGATGAGATTGGATCTAGATGGAGACAAACACGATGAATGATGCTAGATGGAGACGACCAAAGAGACAAGGCGACACAAGCTTAGAATAGGATATAAGCTCAGGATGTTAGATAGCTGAAATTCTCAAGAAAAATATACCAAGCGACAGGATGGTGCAATTGGATGGAAGGATAGGAGTGATAGGATGGTGAGGATATTGAGATCTTGACGGATAAATCATAAAGTAACTAGGATGTGGGGTAGATAATGATTAAGCCCTATACAAAAGATGCTTGTTGTTAGGTTTTCACCAATCGTACATATCCAAGGTGCCATGTAGAGGTGGTTTTCACCATAGCACGGATTATTTCTCTTTACTATTTTTGGATTTTGTTGATTTTTCACTTTTTTTGAGATTTTACCAGGAAGGATACCCTAGCTGACCTAAGTATAAAATTGTTCAGATGCATGATATTGATGGGTTCTTCTAGGGACTCTCCTTTAGGTGTAGATAGTATGTATTCTCCTGAACCATATTTGGTGATGATGACGTAAGGGCCTAACCAATTAGCTTCAAAATTTCCCTTCTTATCTTGATCTTGCTAATTACGCTGATTTTCTTTGAGGACTAAGTCGCCAACATTTAATTGACGAGGGCTAACCTTCTTATTGTAGCTTCTCTTGAGCTGATGTAGATAGGATTTTATATGGTTGTAGGATTTGACCCATTTTTCATCTAGTAATTCCAACTGAGCAAGTTGTGCAACCCGAGTGTCATTTTTAGTGATCAAGTTCTTCAAAGATATGCATAGTGATGGGATTTCAACTTCGATCGAAAAGATAGCTTTGACACCATAAACAAGTGAGTATGGAGTGGCATTGATGGGGGTGCAGATGGAATTGCAGTAGGCCCAAAGGGCAGGATGGAGGTGGTGATGCCAATCCCGACCAATTCTATTAACCACATTTTTAATGATTATTTTGTTATCACAAGCATGGTTAAACTAAAATGAGAAAACACTGCTCTTATTTATACACAAGCAGAGGAGTAGGGAACCCTAAAATCTCCTTGCTTTTACAACTACTTTTTTGTTGGTTGCCTCTACTTGACCATTACCCTGGGGGTAATAGGGGGCAGATAAATGATGTTGGATATGATAAGTCTCGCAGAGGAATTTCATGCACTTGTTTTTGAATGGATTTCCATTTTCAGTGATGATGGTGGAGGGGATTCCATACCTACAGAGGATATGGTAAAGGATGAACTTAGATATTTGAACACCCGTAATTTGGGTGAGTGGTATGGCTTCCACCCACTTAGTAAAGTATTTAGTGGTTGTGATGATGAAAGTCTGACCATTAGAGGATGGAGGGTAAATCTTGCCAACCAAATCAAAACCTCATTGTGAAAATGGCCATGGTGTCGTGATAGGCTATAACTCTTGTGTTAGGGCATGAATCAATTATGCATGTTGCTAATAGGGAAGACACCTCTTGAAAAACTTGCAAGAATCATATTCCATAGTAGGCCAGTAATAGCCTGCTTTGAGAATCCTCTTGGATAGGGCCATACCATTAGAATGGGATCCGACACTTGTTGACTAGTTGAGAAATGAGCCTTTAAATAGATTGGAGCTTACCTTGCAAAATTCTTAGCTATTTCAAATTGCAGGGTGGGGGAATTTCCATGATTTCCTTAACCTTAGTGGGATCAATCTCAATTCCTCTATGGGAGATAATGAACCCTAAGAGTTTTCTGGTTCTGACACTGAAAACACATTTCTTTGGATTGAGGTGTAGCTTGTACTATTCCAGATATTCAAATATATTTTAGAGGATTGCAGGATGTTCTTCCCTTGTTCTCAATTTTCCTAACAGGTCGTCAACATAGTCTTCCATTATTATGTGGATGAGGTCGTGGAAGATAAATTTCATTGTACACTGATAGGTTGCCCCCACATTTTTGAGGCCAAAAGGCATGAAATTATAACAAAATGTTCCCCAAGGCATTGTGAAGGCGGTCTTGTGTTGGTCCTCAGGGGAAATCTTGATCTAGTTGTAGCTAGAGAAACCATCCATGAGGGAAAGAAACTCATATCCTGCGGTGAGATCGACCAGCATATTGATATTTGATAGAGGGAAGTCATCCTTGGGAAAATATTTATTAAGGTCTTAGAAGTCTGTACAAATTCTGATGTCTCTGCTAGGTTTAGCAACTAGAACTATATTGGAGATCCAATCAGAGTAGTCAATCAGTCAAATGAACCCTGCTTTTCTAATTATTTCTTAACCAGAAGAGCCACCTGAGGGTGCATTTTTTTGAGCTTGTGTTTAACAGGTTTTGCATCAGGATGTACATGTAGGTGATGTACCACCAAAGCTGGATCAAAGTCAGGCATGTCTGAGTATGTCCAGGAAAAGTTGATGATTCCTTCTTTTAGGAGCTTAGTGATGGTAGATTTTTCTTCTTCTGATAGTGCCTTAGCCACATAGGTGATCTTGGGGTTCTCTTCGGTTCCCAAGTTTATTTATTGTGTTTCTTCGATCAAGATGGATGATCAACCAAATAGTTAAGTTCCTATAAGGGGAAGATGAACATCCCCTTATTCTAGTGCCTCTTCGAGGTTTTCACTAGTAGATATGCCCTTTGTTTTAACTATTTCATAGTCACAAAGTGCCTCAGGGAGGTTTTCACTAGTTGACCCATTTTGATTTTCTTTCTTTTTATTTTTGTGGCTGGGGCGTTCATCTTCCCCCAATCCCATAAGATGCACATATTGGTCCAGTGAGGGAAAAATGTTGAGAGGTGTGATACCTTGTAGGTCATAGGTTATGAGGTCGGGGTGTTTGATGGATAAGGTGATGGTGGAGACGAATAGGCATTCAAACATGGCAGGGAGGTCAAACTGATCTAGGTCATTGTATGCATGAATGATGGATTCCTCCTCTAGTATGTATTTGAGGGAATCGTCATCCACACTAACATTGTTGGAGGCACTAGATGATGCCAAAGGGCCCTTTTGTTTCTAGTCATAGCCCAAGCCTATCTTTTTCGGATGCATGGATGATTCTACGGGTTTCCATTTTCCTTTATCTTTTATACCAAGACCTCTGACTTGGTAATTGCACTTTTTAGTGAACTTAGACACATGCAGATAGACCTCTTGGAATTATTCTTTGAGGGGATGTGTCGGCTCAAGTTCTTCTCTATAAACACACTGACTGATATCTTCTTCCATTTGATCCTAAAGGGAACCTAGATCTTTGAATGTTATTGAGCCCATGTTCCTGGAGGTGAGTGTGAGTGTCTTCTCTTCTTCTTTGGGGACAAATGGAGAAGGTTGGCCACATTTAGTGTTGTACATATTTCTTATTCACCACACCCCTTGTCAATGATATGGACCATAGTGATGGTGGAATCGGGTGTGGATGATGGCGTGGATGAAGAGGTGTTTAATGTGTTGGTGGATGGATGTGAATCTGATGTTTGAAATGCCCCCATTTCTATGCTAGGGCAGTAATGAGAATGTGGAAAGGAATATTTGAGGGCATGACAATTTTCAAATGGTTGAGGGTCGGCTTGTATAGTTACTTCCATTCCTTAGAAAGGGAATTTCAGACATTGGTGATAGGTTGATGGGATGAATTGCATAGAGTGAATCCATAGGCGGCCAAGAAGGATGTTATATGGAAGGTCAAGGTCCAAAACATGACACATAGTGTATTGCACGATGGGGCCCAATTGAATTGGAAGATAAATAGTGTCCTTAGAATATCGTTATGCATTATCATATGATTTGATGGTGATAACCTGATTGTTTAGGTTAGCTTGGGTGTATGCCACCTATTGTATAAATTTTAATGTACAAAGATTTAGGGAAGAACCATTATCTACCAGTACCCTTTTTACCTTATGACAATTCACCCCAACCTCAAGGTGAAGGGGACGGTTATGACTTGAGTCAAGGCATGGCATATCTTTTTGACTAAAACCTAATAGGTATGTTGGGACATATTTCCTACCAATGCTTGGAATTGTGTGGGATCTATGTCATTGGGGACTTGAGTTCTCTATAAGGCCTTATTTGGGATATATTGATGCACAGGGGAAGACTTAAGAAAATCTAGGATAGATATCTGGATTGAGGTTTTTCCTAAGTGATCAAGGATGTTATACTGCAAATCAATAGATGGTAGCTGGGTAGAGGCAGGGGTTGTTGGAACCATGGTGCGGATGTGATGGGTGGTAACAACAGATTGTGAATCTTTTCCTTTTTTGTGTATCATGGATACACATGGCTTCACTTGTTCTACGTATGTGACAACACCTTGGTAATTGCATGGCATATTTTTGTAAGTGATATTATTTGTGCTGCTATTCTGGTTGTTGTTGTTGCTAGGTCCAGGATTGGAGTTGGATGTGTTAGGACCCTTATTATGCTTGGGAAAAGAATTATGATATATTTGAAGTTGATCATTAGATGAGGTTTCCGTGTTAGCATCTACATGTATTTCACCTCGATCTATGAGACCTTGGATGTAGGTTTTTAGACCTTGACACTTGTCCAATGTATTTCCCTTAATCTTGTGAAATTAACAATACTCATTGTCTTTGAACAAAGTTGGTTTAGGCTTAGAATCGTCAAGGGGATTGGTTACAAGATACGTGAGGGGGTATTTTTCTTGGAGGATCTTGTTAAACATGATGCTAAGGGGTTCTCCCAATTGAGTGAACTGGCATTTATTCCCCCCTTGGTTGTTTTGATTTGACTATTGACAAGGTGCCCCTTGGGGCACATATATGGCATTTGAGATTGACTGCTACTATTGAGGAGGATATTTTTGTGAGGTGGTAGCCACTTGGGCATGTTTGGTGTCAGTGAAACCATCATTGACAACATTTTTATTCTTATTCCAATAACGAGGTTTATCTCCAGAGGATCTCTCTTTATCAGAATTGAAAATTTTGACTTGCCCTTTAGCAACAATGGATCGTTCTAGGATAGGACCTTTTCCATGAGTGTTGCAAAGGTAGTGATGTAGTGGAGTCAAAAGTTGTGAGCCATGTCCGAATGGGAATTTTCAATGAACAACGTAACCATGTCTTTTTCCTACAGTGGGGATTTCATCCGGCTAGCTAAGGCTCACCAACTTTGTAGATAGCTAGCAAAGGTTTCTCCATCATGCTGGTTTTCCTTCAGGAGATCAAGCGTGTCAATATCCTTCTCCAGATTAAAGGAGAAGTGGGAGATGAATTGCTCTGATAGTTTTGTAAAGGATTTGATGGATCCCTTTTCAAGACCCATGAATCAGTTAAGAGAAACTCCTTGTAGGCTTTTAGGGATTAGTCTTATGAGGTAGTTGTCATTGTGCATGTCTTCTTGGTAGTGGGCATAAAACTCTTATAGATGAGCTTTGGGGTCTTTGGTTCCCTTGTATTTATCAAATTTTGGTATTTCAAAGTGTTCAGGGAAGGGAATCAAGGAAATGGATGGATCAAATGGATAAGGACAAATGTCCTCAAATTTGAATGATTGTTTGTTTGTTCCAGCTTGTAAGTCTTTCAACACAACTTTGAATTCTTCCAAGTCTTTGTTGATAGGTGTCGGAGGAGTCAGAATAGGTTGATTATATAGGTAGTATTGTTGGTATGATGAGGATGACACTGTTGTGGTTGGATCATAGACTGGTTGAGATGCATATGAAAGGGCTTGTTGACTTTGATTGGTGTAAGCATTTTGTGAATTGATGTATGGCAGATAGGAGGATGATGGATTGTGATGATGAGAAGTGGATGTTGTTTGTTTCTAGGGTGGTTGTTGTTGGTAATAAGATGTGAAAAAATCATGCTGGTGTTGTGTAGGATTTTGATAATACAAGGAGGTAGAACCCCCTTGTTGATATGGCAGTGGTTGTTGGTAGTAAGAGGTGGAAGGTACACCCTGCTAATAAGACTGTTGTTGCTGGAGATAGGATGGATAAGATTGGTATTGATGTGAAATGGTGGGATTTTGTGTGACGTATGGGGGTTGTTGTGGATTTAATGATTGTTGATAGCGATTGATATGTGACTGCAAAAGGTTGGTGTAAAGTGGCGGTTGGGTTCACGTTTTATTTTGGGCAGCTTGATGAGGATTTGAATTGAGATGGGATGGAGCAGTGTATGTGCTGGATGGATAATAAAGATATTTTGTAATGGGATTATGTTGCATTTGCATAGGAATATTTATATGATGTGATGGAGGTTGTTGTTGTGGATATTGTTGGTAGGATGGGCGAGATGGAATGTGTGTTTGTTGTGGGACTACCATGGAAGTGTCGCATGGTGATTGTGGCTGTTGGGATGTTGTTTGTGTCACCTGATGTGGTGGTTGGGTAGGAATCAAAAAGTTTTGTTGTGGGATGGGGATGTTGTGCTGCGAAGGTTGTTGATAAGGTGGTAAGGATGAAGCAACAACATGAAAAACATGTTTTGGTGGTGTTGGAAATGAAGTGGATTGGTGAGGATTAGTAGGAGGTTGTTGGAATGCAAGTGGTGGCAAGTTGTTAGTAGATATAGATCCTCGAGGTGGCATTGATGCAAGGGTAGGCATGCCCCCAATATTAATAGGTTGTTGACTAGGATGTTGAGCTAGAAGTGGTGGAGCAGATGGGATGCATAGTGACATGTCGTAGGCATAGGGATCATGATGCTCAGGTTGAGCTACAGAGGTTGTGGTTGGGAGATGAGGATAACTAACAACTTGGTGTATCACCACGTTTGCCAACTTAGGATGATACCAATTCTTCGTGGGTGCACCTTCAAGGACATATGAATTCCATGGAATTTTTTGTGAAGTTTGCGGATCAACGGGTGCGGGAAGAGTGTGGGTACTAGCATATTGTGATGCATTGAAATCATATGGTGGTTTGATGCCTCTCATGAGTAGAAAGGAAATAATATTATCTCCATGTTCATTGAGGAGACGATTTTTCATTTGAACATTAACAGGATCATTAAGGTATTCATCAACAGTGACTTCGGGTTGGTTAACCATGTTCTCTTCATCAGGTGGTGTGGTGTTCTGGATGTCGGTGTTGGATTGTGATGAGGCACCATTATGGGGATCTTGTGTGATATTTGGAAAGTTGTTAGGATCTTGTGGGATGTTTGGTTGGGAACCTTGGGCTTTTTGGTCTATCATTTTCTTTTTTCCTTGTGAACGGGTTTGAACAGGCATGAACTAGGTGATCTAAGATGTATCCTAAATGACAATTGGATTAGTTGATTGATTGGATTGGTTGAATATTTTTGGATTGGATAGGATAGTTGGATAAAGATTGGATTGGATGATAGATCGATTGATAGGATATACGATGGATCAATTGATGATGTATCAATTAATTGGATAATTGGATAAAGATTGGATTTGATCAATAAAATGATTGATAGGATCAAAATCAGATTAAAGATCAATGGATTGGATGATTGGAAGGGTTTCTAAACTGGGTTTAGAGATCACCCTAGGTGACATAAGGTGTTGATTGATCGGATTAAAGGATCGACTAATGATCATGGCACCAAATCCACCTTAAGATGGAAGGGGATTGATAGGGCCAAGGATGATGATCGACTTAGCACAGTTAGCGATTGTAAGTAGATGTTGAAGGATGACAATTAGGTTTAGGCACCTAGGTCAATTTAGATAATGAATTCAAATGAAGTTTAGAGGATTTGGATTGAGAAAGCGATAATGGACGTATAAACTAAAGATGATTATGAATGCACCTATATGATTATTTGGGTGATGATTTGGATGCAAATAGATTATGATGTAGGTGAATGAGATGTGAAAACAGTTGGACATTCAACAAGCTTTTCAAAAACCTCGAGAAACTAGATTTTCAGATCAAATTTGGGAAATAGATGCAGTTTTGGGGCAAGGCTGCCCACACTTGGGTAAGGTCACCCAAACTAGGGCAGGGTCACCCAAACAGGGGTAGGGTCACCCAAATAGGAGAAGGGTCATCCAAAAAGATCCTTTTTTCAACTTAGAGCGAAAAACGATTGAATGGTATCGATAAACAGACTTCCAAAATGAGCAAACGAGTTTTTGAAACAGAGAAATGATCACTCAAAATGGGTGAACGTATGTATGAGGCTAGGGAATGACACTCAAAATAGGAAAATAGATTCCCATAAGGGGTGAATGTATTCTTGGAATGTGTGAACTACTGGTCAGAAAGGGGGAATGATGTTCAAAATGGGAAAATGAAATCTGGAATGGATGGACAAATGGTCAGAATGGGTGAACGGATACTCCAGATGGGGGAACAACACTCAGAAATGGAAAATAGGTTCCTAGAATAAGGTAACGGCTAGCGAACGGAGGCTGAAAAAGGTTGTTCAGAGGGTTGGGTCACCCGTTTTAGGGAAAGGTCACCGAAACTAGGGCAAGGTCACCCAAACAATGGGCGAGGTCACCCCAACAAGGGGCAAGGTCACCCAAAATGGAAAAACTGCCAAAAGTTTGACTTGATCAAGGTAATCAACAGTTGAGATAGGGGGCAGGGTCACCCCTTTGAGGACAAGGTCACCTGTTTGAGGGAAAGGCCTCCCCTTTAAGGGAAAGGTCACTTGTTTCAAAAAATATTATGATTTTTTACTTGGTTTGGGTGAAAAATGACTGAAACAGGAAGGACGAGGTCGCCCCTTTGAGGGAAAGGTTGCTCCTTTGAGGGTAGGGTCACCCCTTTGAGGGAAAGGTCACTTGTTTCTGGGTGGGGCCGCCTCTGTGTATTGGTCTAAACCTAACTTAGTCAAAAAAAGTGATGGCAAAAGATAGAAATGACAAGTAAAAGGACAAAACTGATTGACAAGTACTAGTTTTTCACAAGAAAATACTTCAAACAACACAATCCTAGTTTTAGTGTTAAGAGTATGGTCAACATGATCCTCTATCTAGGCTTAGCAAGGTTTCTAAGGGAGTCCCCAATATACGCACGGTACATGGGGCCCAAACCATGAACACCAGTCTATCACAAGCGTGAGTCAGGAGCAGCCAACAAGAGACTAGGAGCTCGAACCAGCTCTTCATGTCTTGTCTAGGTATCACCCTAGCTTTGACACTTTGCTAAACATGACGTGACTGGATTGAGGTACAACTTTCGCCTCCCCCCTTTATATACCCCCTCGGTACGTGTGGTTGGAATCATCCCTTGGGGTGATGAAATCCCAGAGTAGGTCTCTCTAATAAAATGAAAAATAGGTAAAAAGGACTAAGTGGACTATGATTTCTCTTCACCCAAGATCACCAAATGGTGCAAGGGGATTGGATACATCAATATCCCACTTTCAAACATGGCACACAGATTTATTGACCCTTTAATTAATCCTATGTTTCTAATTTAGAAATGAAAGCAAAATATTAACTAAACATTATTTCTCCCTTTGCAACACACGTGTTAGTAGTTTTCTGTCTTTGATGAGCGAAATCTATTTTGGGTGTGACCACTTCTATTTTTTGGGTAGGGCCGCCTATTTGTCCAAAACCTGCAAAAGGTCAGAAAAACCCAGAAAATGGAAAAACTGAAAATCAAACTTTTGGGCAAGGTTGCCCCTTTTAGGGCAGGGTCACCTATTCTAGGTGGGGTCGCCCTTTTCTAGGTGTCTGAACATGCAGAAAGTTAGAAAAAACCTAAAAATAGAAAAACTAAAAATTAGACTTTGGGCAGGGTCACCCCTTTTAGGGCGAGGTCACCTGTTATGGGCGGGGTCGCCCCTTCGTAGGTGTTCGAACCTGCAGAAAGTTAGAAAAAAACCTGAAAAATAGAAAAATTAAAAATCCGAGTTTGGGCAGGGTTGCCCCTTTTAGGTTGGGGTCGCCTATTTATGGGCGGAGTCATCCCTTGAGGGCGGAGTCGCCTCTATGATTCCAAACCTACAAAAAGTTAGAAAAAAACTTGAAAACAAAAAAACTAAAAATCAGACTTCAGGCAAGGTCCTCCCTTTTAGGGCAGGGTCGCCTGTTTGTAGGAAGAATCGCCCCTTAAGGGAAGATTCACCTTTGTGTTTCTGAACGTGCAAAATTTCAAAAAATAACAAATGTGAAAGTAATAGACCCGTGACGTGGGTCCCACCGGGCGTGCCAAAAATGTGTGCAGTGAAAATATTTACTGTAAAAATACAAAGAAACTAAGTAAATGCAATGAGCAAAGAGACACAACAACACCTCAAGATTAGGCTACGTTGAACACAAATAAAAGTAAGATAGAAACACAAATGATTATACCTTTTACTTTTGTTGATCCTTGGTTGACCCTTGATAGTGCTTTTGATGTGCGCTCCTTGGATGTCAAGCTTGCAATGATAATGGTGGTTGAAGGATTAATGGTGGTGGGTGAGTGCAATAATGGCTACAAGAATGCAAATGCAAGTCCTAAGATGCTGCAATAAATGGCTAAAATGCTTGAATGGCTTGAGAGCATAAGTGTGATAATGAATGCATAAGGTCCCTTAATGAATGAGAAATGGGATTATTTATAGAAGAAATTGAATTCTCTAGAGGATTCAATGGTCAAGATTGAGCCACCATGGCCAAGATGGAGGGCTATGGTGAGTTGAAGACTCACAAGCCCTCACATCTTGCCATGTGGAGGATGAAGTTTCCAAAGGACATGGTGAGATGGAAAATGGTACAAATGATGTGGAAAAGGCCATGTGGTCCCAAGGTACTTGCAAGTACCTTGGGATGGGAGAGGATTTCCTCAAAAAGGTATTCCTTGGCCCCATATGGGACTGAAAGTGACAAGTGAGGACTTTTAGAAAGTCCACTCTTGTCACCATGGGGATTGGAGAAGGCATTGGAGCAATAAAAGTGAATTTAAAATTCACAATATTGTGAGAAATCCATGGATAAGACAAGGTCTTCCAAAAGGAGGTCTATGCCCATGAACTTGATGTGACCTTTGAGAGGTCATGGGGAAGACAAATGCATGGGGGAATAAGTGTGAATTTTTTAATTCACATAGGGAAGAGGTCAACCCAAAAAAGGTAAGTACCATATTGACTTAAGGACATGTTGGAAAAGGTAAGTGATTAGGATTAGGATTGTGCAAATAGGTGGTTAGATAAATTAATGATGATTAGAGGCAAGTGGCTAAATATGGAGGATGTGACATTAATCCTAATTAAGGATATGCACATCTTGATGAAGGATTAATTAGATTAACCTAAATTAGTGAAAGGGTTATGGAGGATGGGACAATGAAAAAGAAAGAATGAATTTAAAATTGAAGAGGATAATTGACTAAATTAAATAAATTGATTGATTTATTTAATTTAGAGAGGAAATGGTAAATGATAAAGTATTTAATTAAATACTTTTAGGAACCTGAGGGAAAGGGGATAATATTAATTAAGTGTGTCATTTAATTAATATAGATGGATTAAACGAATAAATGATAGGATTATGACCATATGGAAGTGGTCAAATTTAGGTGTCTATAGATACATTTTGAAGATATGCTATAGCCTATAGGAGAAATTTATGAACAAGTAGGTAGAGAGGACAAAAAAGCATTAATGATGGCTATTATTCAGTATGTTATCACTTTGGAAGTTAACTGGGACTATGTTAATTCCAATGTTCCTAAGAAATTGTTGGAAGCCTTGATGAAAAGGAGATCAAAGGTTGTTGAACTGGAAGAGAAAATAAGAAATAAAGCATTTGAAGAAGTTGGGTCTTCTTTAACCCCAGGAGATTTGGAAACCTTGAAGAAGGTTTGTTCAATGATGTTCTGGATGAAGAAAATATTAAACACCTTGATGAAAAGAGACAACAAGAAAATCAAAAGGATAAATAAGGAAATTGTAGACACCATCAGGGGTGTGGCTAGTAAATATGGTATTCTTGGTGCACTCCCATCCTATTTTGCACCCAAGTCAGGAGATGAAGTCTCTGTAGAGGTTAAGGAAGACATTCCTTCTAGTACATATGATACAAAAATTCCTCTAGAAAAAAATGATGCAGATATTCCTTCGAAAATAGGTAGTACAATTTTTCTTCTAGAAATAAATGTTATAGATGATCCTCCAAAGATTGAGAAACAAAATGAAGAAAATGTTAAAGCAAAGAAGCATGATGTTGTCCCTCCAGAGCATACTAAAGAAGAAAAATATAAAGTTAAAGAAGAAAAGGATAAAGATGAAAGTGAGAAGGATGGAGGAGAAAAATAAGGTGTAAAAGAAGAAGAAGAGAAAATAGAGGAAGAAGAAAAGGAAGAAGAGAGAGCTAAGGAAGAAGAAAGAAATGGGGAATCTATTGGAAAGAATGAAGAAGAAATAAGGCAGGTAGTGGAATCACAAAGGTCCTTTGGAGAATCCTCCTTCGGTGATGATGTTTTGAAAGACTTGTTATCCAAGCAGACCAGGTTTCAGTCGGTGATTCCTCCAGAACTTCTACAAAACCCCATGACTCAAGGCTATGCGGATTTGGACAATTTCTCATGTGCATAAATTGGTGTTAGGGGATGCATTGCATGCATCCGGTAGAAGAGAAATTTTGGAAACACATCATAATGGAACTGAGCTTATTGGTGATTCCATCAAATATTTGTAGGAGGTCACACTCGATAGTTCAATAGACACATCTCTCACTCCGGTAGAGAATCTGAAACTTCTATTGAACTCCTTTAAGGAGTATAACTCTAGACTTGGTGAAACAAAAAGGAAAGAGGTTGAAGAGAAATTGGTTGAGAATAGGCTAATGGAACTTCATGAAAAGTGTGCTATGACACACACTAATGTTGAAAAGATCCTAAAAATTGTTAAGGCTTGTAAGTCCAAATAAAATACTGTATTTTCTTATTGCATAAGGTGATCGGATGCCACACAGAGCATCAAGGATCTCATGGATTCCATTGAGTATTAGTTGAAAAATATTTCTAGTACATACAATGCATCTAAGGACAGAGATAGGTCAGCTTGGAATGCCATCTCTACTCATAGAGAAAAAATATTTATGTTAAAAAATCAGAAGGAAGATATCATCAGTAAATTTGGTTTGCTAGGTGACAGTGTGAGAATGGAGTACACTTTGATTGGCAATGCCTTGATGAATGCAAAAAAAATGTATAAGATCAATCAGACCTTGGATACTCTGGATGATGCTAATTAAAGAGAGCCCGATTACATTAGAATCTCTGAATAGGATATTGATATCTACTAATAAAATTTGGGAGAAAGGAAAGATAGCATGGCAAGGTATTCTTAAGGAGCTTCAAAGCTCACCTTCCTTCGAGTAATGTTTTTTTTAAGTTAAAACCTTTGAGAAAAACTCTTAAGGGGGAGTCAAGAATTTTGATTCTTTTGGTCATACAATGTTCTAGACCATCTGTGTGTACATTTATATTCATTTTTTTGGGATTTCCCTTTGTCCTTGATGTTAAAGGAGAAGAGAAAAAGAGAATATTGAAAAAGAGAGGGAATGATATGAAGAGAAATGGGGAGAGTAATGTACATAGGAGGCTTGTAAATTATTTTGGCATATGTTGCCATCAATGAAAAAGGGGGAGATTGTTGGAAGAATGAAGAATAACATATCTCCTAATTCTTCTTTTGTGTTGTCATTGATGTCACCATGTCATATGAGTTGCAACTACAAGTTCAAACTCAAATTTGATCTAGTATTCTGAATCGGTATACAAAAATTTCCTCTAGTATTTTGGTCCACAATTCTCCTCTAGTAATCATCATTGCTCATGGTTTTGGGAAAAGGTTTTTGGATGTTGGAAGCCTGGATATTTAGGATCTTGTGTGTTTAGGTGCTTGTATGGTGAGTTGGCATTACTCTGGTTTTGCATTTTGTTATTAGGTCTATCTCTGGCCGATCTAATGTATAGTTGAAGTTGTAATGGATTAAATTTTGTATCTAGGATGTATGTGTGATCCAAGCCGACATGATATAACATGCTTGAATTGTTTTTGGGAAGATTTTGTATATGATTAAAGCTAAAAATCATCTTTTTGGTGAATAAGGGGTGCATCTAATTAGGCCGACCTAATTGATGTGTGTGAATGAGTGTTATATATATATTGGGTAGTTTGGAGATTGAAGAGTGTGGAATGAGATGGAATGAATGCAAATTTGAATCAAGGTGAATATATGTCTATTGGTATGTGAATTTATTGAGCATCAAATGAACTAAATCTGCACTTGTGAGGTGTAACTTTTTTAGTTCATATTTTGGTTGTAAGCCATTTTGTTGTTGTATTTTTGTAGGTAGTGAACCTCTCTTTTGGATAGTGAGTCCTGAAAGTTAGCCACCCTTTGTAATATCTTATAACCAATTATACTATATTGTGAGCTAATCCTCACCATGGTTTTTTCCCATTCTAGGTTTTCCATGTAAAAATCCTAGTGTTCATGTGTTGTGTGCTTTTATGCTTCTTCTTATTTTCATTGTTAGTATTGGAGTAATTGGATGGTGTTTGTTCAATAAGTTAAAGAAGATACTAATTCACCTCCTCTCAGTATCTTGGGTATTGAATAGTTTTCCCTCCTCAAAACATCAAATATCTCTCTCCAAAAAATTAGGTCATTAATTTGCCAGTCATGCAAAAATGGGTATGCATGTGCTCGAGACCCTAGGGGTATTCAGTTAGTCATGTGCACCTGATATATCTAAATGCCCACACATGTAGAAGCATGCAGGAGGTGATACTATGTTACTCATAGTGTACATATCACCTGAGCTCATGGTATAAGTGAGCGAACATGCTCCAACCCCAGAGGAAGATGGTCCTCCACTTCTTTATCACCCAAACGCAATGGATGAGGCTCGTGTGTAGGTGAGAGCCTTACCCATCAATTGTGATGTGCAGTTCCACCATTGTGATCATCATGAGATGAAGTAGCAACACTTCCATGCAACCCTACTCCAACCATGGTGTGGTTGATGTAGTACTAATGCACCACCTATATATCCTATGTTGTCTAGCCCTTCTCATGCAACACTTTCTCTCCTCAGATCGGAAGTCAAAAGATGTGGTAGAAATAATCTAATTTAATGGTCATCTCCCCTATTGGGAGATGAAATTATGAGGTGTTTTTATCCCACCTCTCCATCAATACCGTTAGAATAGGTGCATAGAAGTAGATCTTTGGCATGGTGCATACCCACCATATCTTGACCCGCTATAGCAATGCATAGTCGATGGGTATAATTTGGTCACTATGACTCCAAAATAATGATAAAATAGTGTTGTATCTATGCTCATGGATCTTAGGTAACTACTAAAAAACCATAAAGCACCATGTCAAGGAAATCCACTTTTATTCTCTACTCTACATCTTCTAAAATTTTCTTTTTCTATCTCTAAGGTGCCCATGCATCGTGCAAACATCTACATGACACACTAGTGTTTGAGGTCTAATCGAATGATAATAATGTGTAGGCTAGATTCTAGCATGATCGATGAACGTTGTCACATGGGACTATAGTAATTTTGTAGGATGCCACAATGTCAGCTAGATGCTTGTGCTACTCACAATTCTTCTATGCTAAAAAAATTCTCAAAAATGAAAGGCTAAGGGAAATTTTTTCTCATGCCTCATCTAGTTGGTTGCCCCTCTCCACGTTGGTATGCACCTTCTCAATCATCAAAATCCTAAATTCTTCTTTGCAAGGAATTTTGCTAAAAACTATAGAAAATTCAACAAAATCCTCATAGTGAATAGTGAAACTGACCTTTCGTGGGCCGACACTAGATATATAGGCCAAATTTTTTCCATTTTTCTAGTGAAATTTCCCTTTCCTACCTTTGTTTTTTCACCCACCTAGCTAGGAGAAAAAACAAGAGGGGCCATATACTCACTTCATCAATTTTTTTTTTCTGATTCGCTAAAAATTTTCTTAAAATTTTTTCTCGTTGTGATAGCTTCTTTTAATTTTGAAACTGACTCGATTTTGAGTTTTGTAGAATGAAATTTTACATTAGGCACTGTTGTTTCTCTTTGAGCTCAAACACTCGAGGCATCATCAGTATCTTCCTGCTCAACCTCTGTGGCCTCTAAATATCCTTTTTCGTAATAATTTGTAAAATTTCAAATTTAACACTTAGGTCTTCTTAGTTACTTTAGTGTAGTTGATTTTTCTCAAAAATCAGCTCACTAAAGTGGGGGAAAAATATTTTGTCACAAAATTTCACCCTATGATAATTGCACACTTATGTGGTACGCCATCACATTTATGACAAAAGCCCATAATTTATAATTTCACAATTCTCACTTCATAGGTTATAATGATGAATCATTAGTAACTTGAATACCTTGTAAAAAGTTATGAGTAGGACACTTAAATCACATGTAGACATCTCCACACCATTATAGCATCCTCATACTTTATGAGATTCAAATATAAATATTCTATGTCTTTTTCCTATCACATGCATCATAATGGCAATGAAGCATGAGTAACGGCTCTTCTTTCCCATGCAACCTCACAAAACTTCATTGTTCACTTTAATTCTTCATTTTATTTAATTCTTCTCACTTATTATTTCTCTCATTTTCATAGCGAAGCTTTGTTAGAGTTCTTCCTCAAACAATAGGCAATGCTTCTCTTGTAGGCAAGATTAACTCATCTATCTATTGAAGAGGGGAGCCACAGGCTAATGGTAATTCTCTCTTATTATCTTGTCTGTTTGGTCATGTCTATCTTATTTTTTATAAGGGTTTTCCTCCTTGCGGGGTTTGTTTCTATCACTCATATTTTACATTTGTGATAGGGGTTCTCCTCTTTTGCAAGGTTTGGTTCTATCACATATCTTTTATTTCATGCATTTTTATCTATCTCTATCTATTTGGCTATCCATGGAGGTGGAATCATGAAAATGGGGGTTTGAGTGAGGAAAGCCTTGAAACAACTTTCAATTTTTTTCTCATTTTGTTTGTGTGCAAATGTAAAATTTTGACAAGTTGGACTTCTCAAAATTAGGACTTTTATTCTTTATTTTACCAGAGATGATGACACGAGGCACATATGTCCCTATGGAATGCTATCGTCTAGGGCTAAGAGAAAATCCTCTTGAGGGTAAAATATTCGATTTATGCACTTTTTGTTTTTGTATATACTATAAATTTTACTTTTATCATTAATATCTATAATTAAGTAATTCTATTAATCTTATCATTAATAGTCTAGTGTTTATTTTATTAATTTTTACAAATATTGTTTATTCTTAATCCTGCCACATGAGATCTAATCCTTGAGGTAACTGAGGGCTATTTTCTCCTTAAGACCTCGTCATCCTGACGGTAGTGAATCTCCTCCATTACACTCAATAATGTAAGACTTTCTCATCTACCATCTAAATTTTTGGACCTCTAGTGTAGTTTCTCTTCTAACCACTTAGTACTATTAGTTAATTTACAATTTTTTAATACTAATACCTAAGTTTTAGTTGGTGTAGATTTTTATTTTCTTAGTGGGTTAATTTATTTTCCCTTAGGCATAGGTTTTTCCTACACTTTTATTAAGCTTTCTTAGGATAATAAATTGAGTTTATTATTTAATAACTAGGAGATAAGGTGATGAGTTATCGTCATCCTAAAAGGGTGGAGCATTTACCTTTTTCATCACTTTATTTAATATTGGTGGTTATTGGTGGTCAATTCCTATTGGTTGAATTTTCTACCTCCATCCTCCCCTTAGTTCTATATAAACTCACTACCTAGCTTGTATTTGTACACTCTTGTGTATTCATTATTGCATACTTTGACATACATGTGCATTGATACATGTAATCATTATTCTATAGTTTTTCTTTGGGCTCCTAATGCAATCTTGTCATTATTCTTGCTACCGGAGAAAAATTCTCCTTAAAATCAATTTCTTCTACCTCTGAATAGCCTTTACATACCAATATTTCTTTGTTTCTTACAACTTCTCCATATTCATTCAACTTATTCCTGAATATCCATTTTATTCCTATCACATTTTTTTCTGTAGACCTTGGAACTAATTCACAAGTCTAATTCTTCTTAGTCTGATTCAATTCTTCTTCTATTGATTGTATCCATCCTTCATCCTTGATATCATCAAAAAAATTATTTGGTTTTGTCTTGGATAACAAACAAAAGTTTACTTGTTCATTTGTTTTTGCAAGCCTTCTCCTAGTCAACACTCCTTCATTCTCATCTCCAATAATTTGGTCCTCTGAATGATTCCTTTAAGAATACTTAGTAGGAGTCTTACTATGCTTTTCTATTGTTTCTTCTTTCTCTTCAACTTCTTCTTCTTCTTCTCAGTAGGGAGGTGCATCAGATCCATAGTCCTCAATTTTATACACATTCTGATGTAGATCTTCATCAACCTTAAAATTTGTAATTTCAACTATTCTTCCCCATATTTTTTTGTAACACTTGTATGCTTTACTCTGAGATGAATATACTAGAAAAATACCTTCATCATATCTTGAATGAAACTTCCCCAAAATGTCTTCATCTCTTTTGATGTAGCATTTTTTTCCGAAGACCCTAAAATACTTGATAGTAGCTAGTCTTCCATATCATAACTTAGATGGGTCTTAGTGTTGTTTAGCATTAATAAAGCTCTGTTGAGAATATCCTTGCACACAATAATTATAGGCTTGATTATCTTAGGCATATCTCTTACTGTATGTAATGAGCCAATCCTCACAATATTGTCAAAGTTAAAGTGTCACATTCTCCTATGTCAAAGACAAAATTCACTTTCTTGTCCTAGAAGACAAGTTATCCCATTGAAATCCATTAGATTGTATATGTCACCACTTGTCCTAGATCCTTTTGTAACTAATTTTCTAGACCTTTTCTGATTTCACATCCTCTTTCATTGAATATGAGATTGTATCCATGTCTTCACATATGAATCACACTAGTAATATTGTTCTTGAGACCTTTAACATAAAGAACTCCTTCTTTCTTGTGATTTCCATCAATACTTATTATACCTTTTCCATAGATCTGTACTGAAGTATCATCTCCAAGCTTGACTATACCACCATTCCACTTCACAAGCTTGATAAACTTGCTCCTATCCCTAGTCGTGTGGTTTTCCTCATGCTTTGCATGAAAATAAATACATAAAAAACTTGAACCTTTAGTTTTATGTTCAATATTTTTAGTAGCCAAGAACATGACTTCATATTCATTATCTGAACTGCTAGATTCATCATACTTTAAAGATTGAGATATTCCTTGGAGTAGAGACTCTTCTTGAACTTATTTCTTCTAAGCTCTTTGTTTAACCTTTCAAAATATTTCAAGGTACATTTAGAATAAAAATGACCAACCTCTCCAAACTTAAACATTTGAAAGGTAGATTACCTTTGTACTTTCTAATACCCCTCTTCAACTTTCTTACAAAGTTAGCTTCTTCTTCATCAGTGTCACTACTTTGATCAACATCTTCATACATTTTCTTCTTACTAGATTTGAAATCTACTTCCTTATTTGGATCATCTTTGTTACTCTCTCATTTCAATGTAGTAATGGAACCATATAATTGATCCATTGAAATTTTATCTAAATCTCTAGCTTCCGCAATAGAAGATAATTTAGGACTATAAGTTTTAGGAAGAGATCTCGGTACCTTTTTTACCACCACATATTCTTCTAGATCTTCACCAAGTCATTTGATTTCATTGACCACTTCATCTACTTGGAGCAAATATCCTGAAATATCTTCATCCTCTGATATTTTCAAGTTCTCAAACTTTCCTCTATGGATCTACAACTTGGCTTTCTTTAATTTGATGTCTCCTTCATAAATTCCACTAAGCTTATCCTAAACCTCCTTTGTTGAATTGTAGTGCATTACTTTCACTAGATCAAAATAGCCTAGCCCACTCAAGATAGAACTCATCCTTTTCAGTATTATCATAAGCCCTAATCTCTATCGGATCAGTTGGAGGAATAGTATAACCATCCTTGTCCGATTTCCAAACACCAAACCCTAGAGAGGACATATAGGTTTCCATCTTGAATTGCTAGAAAATGAAATTTCTTCCATCAAACCTAGGTGCCTTGTGAGATCCTTCTTGTGCGATCCCAAATCTTCCTCAAACTATTAGGATTCTTCTAAGGAACTAGGCACTAATACCAATTATTGAATACACCAAAATACTGAGAGGGGAGTGAATCAATATTTTATCAAATCTCAAACCCTCTAAAACAAATCAATACTTCAAGCACTACAACATAAAAATGAACATGAAAGATGAAACACATTGTATAGCATAAAATAACACCATATGTATGTGGAAAATCCCATAGGGGAAAACCCATAGTGAGAAAAGCTACTAGGAGCTACTATCCTAATACAACCTCACAATATGAAGACCAATTACAACTTTATTTTAGGGCTAAATATGAATGAAGCTACAAATCCTTGAAAACAGTTTTAGGGTCACTCCCAAGGAAACTACAACTCCCTGATTACAATTTGTTTCAGGGATAAAACTTAAGGAAGCTACAACTCCCTAATCTTAGAACACACTTAGGAAAGATTATAGAATGAAATTCCTTCCACTGTCTAAAACTAACAATTAATCTCACTCCTTTTGATGACTACAATTCTCCTTTCTCACTTCTCTTTTGATGATCACAATTCTACTTTGTATCTTCTTCAAATGTATTCTCTCCTATCTACAAGCTCATTGCTTTCAACATTCAATAATTTTTTCCTTTGGCTCACTACCTCCAATAAATAGTTAAGATCACTTCTCCACTTCCCATGAAACTCGACATGATCTATCACTTCTACTCTTTATCTTTTAGTCAATTACACAATTGTCATAATGAATTACACCACACCCATAATCCAACCTAGATAAACTAGGTTTACAATATATACATGATATTACATTGATTACATCTCATATATCATCCTACAAAAAATAATATTACATTTTTAGGTTGGCTAAAGATAAAACAATCAACATGAAATGTGTAGAGGGAAAGACCCAAAAGACTACACACAACACCAGGAAGAGGAAAATGCCTTGCAAATTCTAACAAAAACTTAACCTAGTCATAAACAATCTTCACACCTTCAATCTTCTTTGAACATTATCCACATGCTTTACAAATTAAAATTAGGTTGCCCCTACGTAGAAACCATGAAACTTATAGTATGTTGTTCTTCACATCATTGGTGATACATATGAATGATAAATAATTACTTGTGTTTCTCCTATATGAGTCGACATGACCCATATAACACCTTCAAACACTCCATAAAGTCCACTTGCACTTGAACTTGCAACGCACATCATCAACATGCCTTAGTTGGTCAAGCAAAAAGAATAACCCAACAAAAAATTCATTCCAAACCACATCCTATTCTAGAGAAACCAAAAAACACCTTACAAAGTAAAAAAAAGAATCACATGATATTAAGGAACATTCTCATGCATTCCTTTCACAACTTCATTCAACAATAAGTTGGCACAAGCCAACATACATTGAAACTAGTCATTGGATAACATAGTCATGCACTCTGTCACTTCTAACTTTCTCTACAAAAGGAGTATTGATATGGAACTTTGGATATAGCACCTTCACATCACCATGAACTTATATTATAATCTGCATAACCATATCTACACACGCAAAGAAATGCAGTGCCAAATTTTACACCTTTGAGAACATCCTTACAAAATCAACACAAACTCCAATATGTCACTTTCAAAAACACCTTTCTAGTAACCAAAAAGACTTGAAACTTGGATCAGACATGACCTAAAGCAACATGAAACCATCTTCCTAACTACAAGAGCAAAAAATCATTAGCAGAGAAAAACCAAAAAACTAGATTGCAACACACTCCAATGAACTTTTGACATCAATGACAACCAAACTACAACTCATTAATCCTAACATTCTCCCACTTGACATGAAATTTATAATTACACTCATAGGAATTGGAAATAAGGGGAAAATATCCCTTAGCCAAACATGTACCATCTAAATCTTCACCATTCTCTTATGCTCCAATAAGACACCTGTAAAAATAACCATGATAACCACCATCAAGCAAAAGAATCCTCACATTTTCCAATAGGCCACCTATGGAAGAAAAAAAACAACATGTCAAGGTGAAACACATCAACTATCACTAAAACTTGCACCAATATTTATATGAACACAAGAATTACATTCAAATTATAAAAATGCTCTAAGTAGCCTCCTTAATCATATTTGTTGGAATAGAAACCACAACAAATTGCAACTCATGCAATCTAACCATACCTCAAACTAGCGTATACAAATCATAGATAGAAGTTCATGCCATCAACATACCAAACCAAAATTTCCAATCAAGTCTCTATATATCCATCCTCCTATCTCAATGAAACATACCAATATCCAAATGGCTATAAAAATGACCAACTGACAAATTTTGTATTAAAATTGAAATGATCTTGTGGATATAGACATTCCACATTCAAGGCATCCCATTGTAAGAAAGTGGGTAGCTAATCTACGACCTACATAACTCATAGATCCAAAACCAATGGAACATGCTAACTCATCATCACATTAGTAACTAGAAAATACAGATATCAAAGAGGATAACAAGAAATATATCCAAAAACTCCCACTACATGAGTAACGTGAAATCTAAAAAATAGATAAAAAAAAACCAAGTCTACCTATAGTACTTCACATAAAGGATGTGGATAAATCCTCTACTACATAGTTTAAATGAAACATGTACAATGATATAAAAATCATGCAAAAAATTATTTTGGAATACCTCTCTCACCACTAGTCTCCATAGCTCTCCCAATTTATTGACACTCAACCATATGAAACCAAACATCCAAGAAGAATACCATGACTAAAGAGAGAATATATAAATCAAGAATTAGCCTTGTTCCACACTAACTTATACCAAGATATATAAATTAATATCTCCTTCACCTTTCCCATAGTGAAAGGATGTCAACATCTAACATTCAAATCAAATGAAAACATGGAAGAAATAGATATAAACCTCTCATATAAAAAATAGATCAAACCAACCGATCATTCCCACAACAAAGGGAATATGCCCAAAGCCACAAAGAAAATTCTTGTATCTCTCCAAATAAGTCCTTAGAACTAAATCCATAGCTCAAGAAAAAATCACGAAGAACAATGCGAATCCATAAACTATGCATCTTCTTCTTAATAAGTCTTCAAAATGTTTATATTCATGACTAACTCATATGAGAAGACAAGATACAAAATAAATAATATATTGATATTCAGGTGGGAAATCCTCTTGATCATTCAACTTTCAAGTAGACCAAGAGTGAGATACAAATAATTTCCTATACACACAACTCCAAGAAATAAGAACTTATAATAAAGGACAACCTTATCTTTAGGTTCGTAATGGATTCACATCCATAACGAGGTGTAGGATCCTTAATCTTTCTACTAAAATAATTATCAAAGAGTAACCATATATCAACATATGATCCCATAAATAAGAGATCTCTTAGCCTCACCCAAGTCTCTCTAGTCTCCATGAGTATCTACTAATCAATTATGTTACATTGGTGGTTTCCGTTGCACCAAAAGATCGACCTGTCAATGCTTGATACAACCTCCAGATTTATACAAGATCTACAAAAGGTAGTTAAGCCATGTCACGAACCAAAGCATTGCGTTGCACAACACAAGGAGACCAAGATTGCACACCTTGCAACAATCCCCCAGTTCAAGCGAGGGGTTCAAACTTGTGACCTCAACTCTGATACCAATTTTACATTGGTGGTTTCTGTTGCACCAAAATATTGACCTGTTAATTCCCAATATAACTACCAAATTTATACAAGATCCATAGGAGGCGGTTAAGCCATGTCACAAACCCAAGTGTTGTGTTGCACAACAAAAGGAGACCAAGGGTGCAGACCTTGCAAAAAATTCATGCCAACTTCAAATGCAACCCTATAAAATCATGAAGCTTCAAGAAAATTATTAATACTCAAAACCAAAGAGAGCCAAAAAAGACCACCGCCAAAGTTTCAAATACATAATCAAAAAAAAAAACACGAAATCATGATCTAACACCTCTAAAATACATATCATGGACACAATAATTTTTTTATCATGCCAAAACTCAAATACAAAATCAAGAGTAAATCATGGCATAATAACAATCATACTCTAAATCATGAAAAATATCCAAACACATGAAAATAAAAAACCATCATCAAATCATGAATTCACATCACTACCAAAGCTCCCACTAAACCATATAACCAAGCTCTCCAAGAATCATGATAACCATCTCCTAACTTAAGATCCTACATGGCCTCAAAAAAATAAAATAATTCGACACCATGAGCTCCTAGAAGGTAAAGTACAACCACAATATCTGAACCAAGAAGTTACAATCTCCACAAATCCTTTATCAATAGAAATAAATATTTCATTAAGCTCTTAATACAATCTAAGTGTAGAATCCAATAGCTCCTTATGACACCAAAAAATATTGCGAAAGACAATCCATATTCTAATCAAATATTATTCTTGGATCACTACACACTATAGCAACAACAACTTAGAACCAAAATATTGAAAAAAAGAATATTTAACATATTATGTAACTGCATAAAGCTCCCATCGAAATTAATACCAAGTTATACATAGAATCATGATCAATATCATTTCTAAAAATATAATTAAAAGTGAACAGAGTTTCTCACACACCATAAACCCATACTACAGATTCAAACGAACAACTATATCAGGTATTGCCAATAACTAACTCTCACTGCAATAAGCATACCAATGTAATAATGATGGCCAATAATATGACCTACCAAATAGAATCCACATCAAATAATTTTAGAAGAACTAGAGATATGCAACATATCAAAGGATAAATACATGGTTAATTCTTCAATCTCAAATAACTAAAAAAAAAATTCAACCCCACATCATTATCATGTTAAACATAGATATTCAAGTATAATATGTGGATTTACAAGACTCAAAAACTAGGATCAAAGATAGATTTAATTTTCCAAACAAACCCACATAGGAGTAACCATATGTCAATAAAAAACCTACAAATGTATTCATCTTGAACACCCTGAATATTGTATCATCACATATCTATATACCACATATTTTAGTTAACATGTAAAACATGCAAAACCATCTCTATAAATCTGAAATCCATTTAAACATGATCTTGAAATTCACATCAAACATGTCATCTGAATAATGCAATAAGAACATATCTACAAACCAACTGCTAAATCAAGAGTAAACTACAACCTAATAGGAAAACCAAGTTGTCCAAAAGCTTATAACATATACAACATATCAACTCCACAACTCACAAAGAGGTTAGTGGCTTATCTTCTAGTGATTTCATGTATCCAAGGGCTAAAATCATGAAGTACACATAAGCACTCTATTATGTAGTCCATATTGAGGGTGTTTCTCCATGTGACCAAGATGTCTCTACCCATCCAGCATAAACACCCTCTCATTACACATGACCACAAGGTAAAGGGACAAAACTACCAAACAAGAGGATATACACATTTCAAAACAAGAGCTCCAAGTTACCAAAATATAACCAACTCCATAAATATCCATAATCATGAGCTTCCAATGCCCAACATAAATCACATTGATAATATACATGATTTCCAATCTCACAAATATGCAAAAAAAGTTACCTTACATAAAATTCATTGTAGCCCAATAAGCCTTCCAAAAACCTTCAATTCCTTCTTAAAAATTCCCACAATATTTCCAAGATAAGAATCAAGAAAGAAGGAATACCCATATCCTAGTTAACCATCAACTCTAATACTAAATGATGAGAAATAAGCAAGATCTTATAACAATTGTTGGGAAATTCAATATCTATCCAAATATGACTTCAATGGATGAGATACAAGGCTTGGAATACAACAACATAAAAATCTAAAATTTATATGCAAATCTAAAAATTAAGTTGTCTTAATATGGAATTGTCATGATTACATCCATCTTCTTCATGATGCCAAAAATCAGCCAGCATAACATGCTTAAAAAAGCTGCCTTATGTGAACTTATAGCAGCAATAAATAAATAATAACAAAACCATAAGATAGCAACAATGAGACAAAAATCAACAACAAAAGGGCATCACATAACACAATATTTACATGGAGAAACCCTTGTGGTAAAAAACTCCACCAAGAAGAGAGGCCAAGTATGCATTATCTTCAAATGATGAGATTACAATACATTCACTTCCGTTCTACACTTTTCCTCCAACATGACAACACTTGTGCACCTACGAACAACCTCCTCATGCCTCAACCTATCCTTGTTCCTATAATGAAAATCTATATTCAACTATTGATCATACTTTCTACATCCAAGAGGCGAAATTTATACATATAATGCACCAAAAACGGCCCTTCATTCCAAACATCCTCAACCCCCTGATTACCTCCCTAGAATGTGAAAGAACAATAGTTTTGGCTCCAATATTTTCCCTCCAACTTGGGTGACCAAACTTGGAAGATAAACATTACATTAAATTCAATAAATGATGGAATACCAAGAGACACCTATTGCCTCATTCCAAGCTCCCACTTGGAGAATACCAACTGTCACTCACTTTTCCTTATATTTTGTTATCACATTCTAGGCATCCACATGTGGAGAAAATAATATTAAATATTCATGTCCACAACTCACCTTTACTGTTGCTAGTGGAACCCATCACCCATTATGAATGGAATACAAACAATGGTGATAATTAATATTAAAAAATATTTTACCAATACACCCTTGTTAGACACATAGGACAACTAAGAGTGGGGGTGAATTAGTTGTGCATTAAAACCTTTAAAATTGTGAATTATCCTCCTATACATGCTCAAACATGAACAAACAAGTGATCATTAGCCAATAAACAAGTAAGAAACTGACATTCCCTATGAAATTCATTTGAACACAAGAACATGAAAACAAAGTAAAATATCAAATACAATACTAATGAAATACTATTCTAAATGCTCAAACTGGCATCCCATAGGGGGATTCGTGCTCCTTTTATGTGGAAAGAAGTCATTTCCTAACCCCTTGATAAGATTGATGAGGAATGTGATGAAAAAGTATGAAATTGCCTATAATCTTGCTAAAATGGATGAGACAGATGAAATTCTATGAGCTCAAATGGCTATAGTAATTGTGCTCTTAGTTGATGGATCCAAATTGTGAGAATGATGCCTCTATTTATAGAAGGAAAGGATTAAAGAATGAAGAAGATTGATGAATGTGGTATTAAAGGATAGACCAATAGCATAATGCCACTTGTCAACATGCTAATGAATCTTGAGGGAGATGTGCTCACACATGTGTGATCACATTTTGGGAGATGTGATGTAAGAAGAATAAATGTTGAGGTGGCTTGTGTAAGATAATGTGTAAGATTCCATTTAAAGCCAAGGTGGATTGTTTAAGAGGAAGTATAAGACCCATTTAAATCCAAGGTGGCTTGTGTAAGAGGATGTGTAAGACCCATTTAAATCCAAGGTGGCTTGTGTAAGAAGAGGACATGTAAGAGCTTTTAATTCCAAGGTGGCTCAAGAAAGAGGATAAAGACCTTTGGAGGGAAAATTCAAGTGGGTGGAATATTCCAAGAACATTCCACTTTTTTGAATGAAAATAGGTAATTAGTAAATCAAATAAATTGATTTACATGTGCAACTTGACCATGGTTGACTTACCTTACGGTGGAGTAAAAAGCTAGAGGAATGGGGATTAGTGTTAGGAGTTAATTAATTTAGGATTAATTAACTTAGATGGGATTAGTTGATTTGTGACACATGATTTAAATGTTTCAGTTTATTTAAATCATATGAGAGGATATTAGAATTTTAAGATTTTAATTAAATAAAATTGGTTTATTTAATTAAAAGAAGAACCTTAGGATTTAATTAAATAAAATTGATTTATTTAATTAAAAGAAGAACTATAGGATTTAATTAAATAAAATTGATTCATTTAATTAAAAGAGGAACATTAGGATTTAATTAAATAAAGTTGATTTATTTAATTAAAGGAAAAACATTAGTGGATGATTTGATAAAGTGTATTATCTGATTTAAGGGGGAAATTAATTAAATAAATATTATTCAATTAATTGTTTAGTGTGGGAATGATTAAGGAAGAATAAGTGTTAGTAAATCAAGATAAGTGCACAATATCAATCAAGATAATTTGAGTGTCTACATTTTCCCCCTCTTTGAAGCAATGTACCTGCTATGTTGGTTCAAAGAATAACATTGGTGAGACCAAAATAAAAAAAAAAATCTGATTTTCCATATGCCCCACTACTACCCTAGCGAGAAGAATTATGTTGGTATACAACCCCCTCGAGAGATCAGACAAAAAATTGGATTTTTGGGGGAGATGTCGAAAAAAGATGACAAGGTTGCCTGCATGGTCCAGAAAGGCTCCAAGATCCTAAAAATATGCCAAAACATGGTCAAAAGATGTGAAACGAGCCTCAAATGGGTAAAAACAGTGTCGAGAGGACAAAACCCTAGTTTGATGGCCAAATCGAGGCAAACAACCCTAATTTTCATGCCTAAATAGGCTTGGAGAGGTCACTTTCTATTCATTTGTACATTCACACCTTAGCAGTTCTAGTCTTTTGAGCTTTCACCCTTCTGCGAGATGGCACGAATGCTTCCCCATCACATTTCTGAGTGAGTTCGAGTGTTCTAGAGACCTCCAGATGTAGGACCACCAGTATGTGACCTAAACCCACCTTTGAATTTTGACTTTTTAGTGAATTTCTTATGCATTGAAGAGTCAAGGTCCTTGGCGTCGCTATATAGCGATGCTCAAACAATCAGTCAACAATGTTGGAAGGTCAAACAGTGTCACTAATGCAAATGGCGATGCAAATCACGATTTGACATTAGGTTTCAAATTTTCAAACAACGACGCTTTTGTTAAGAGCGATGCTAGGGTTGATTTGGGATTGGGGTTTTCTTTTTAAATAGCGACGCTTTTGACAAAAGCGACACTTGGCTTGATTTGGTTTTAGGGTTGGGTAGTCAAAGGGTGATGCTTGTGCAAATGGTAGCGCTTGAGCTGATTTAGTATTTCCAAAGAGTCTAGTGTTTCTATTTGGAGTTTGACAAATGGTGACACTTTCATAAACAATGACGCCTTTGTTGTTCTAGGGGTGAAAACTCAAAATGGGTTTATGTTGGCAACACAAGAGCAGACAACTGATAGGGAGGGGCTGAATCAGTTGTCACAAACTTTCAAACTTATTAAGCTTATTAAGCTTTATTCTCAGATCTGATTAATAACAGTGAAACCAAGAATCAACAACACACAGAAACACACATAACACCAAGATTTTTTCTGTGGAAACCCTGTTAGGGGAAAAAACACGGTGGAGGTTAATCCACAAGTTATACCTTGTTAAAAGTATAAGAAGATAAAAATGAGGAATGCACATGCATTTAGGCACATTGCCTAGAGCTCACTGCTCAAAGGAAGACTCACTGTCCTATAGAAACCATTTAGATTAAATCCATCTAAATAATTTTAACTGAGAAAGTAGCATATGTTAATGCTTGAGTGCAGTTTCGATTAAGCACATGAACACTTCTTCACTCTTCTTCACTCTCCTTCACACTTTGCTCTACTTTCGAATGATCTGAACCTTATTCGCACATAGCACTCACACACTTTTCATTTCCACACACACTCTTCACACTTGTACACTTTCAAAAGAAGAAACAATCACTTATATATATTCACAACAAAAAATTGCATTGCTTCATGTCGATTTCAACAAAATAATAGAATGAATGTGAACTATCATCCCAAAATAATAAAGATTATCAATGCGCATCAACCAAGGTCAGACACAACATAGTAGAGCCCCAAAATAATGTCCTCAAACAAAAAACACCTTCAAAGATTCTTCCTCAGAGATCCACAACACGTTTTAATCACCTTATCGGCCATGAACATGAAAAACATGAACACACAAGATAAAATCTTAGATTGCAAGCACAATGATCAATGCGGATGTGCAACACAGATAGAACATGATCTAGAAAAATCCAAAAAAACTTAAGGAACATATGCAACAAATTGGATTATGAGAAACACATTATCTTCTTCCATGAACACCATTTTCAGTAGCAAAAAAACTGTCAGAACACAAAAACTCATAACTTGCTCAAATCTCCACACGCACCTCTAAAACTTACAAAGTAGAAAATTAATACATAAAAAAAAAAGCCCTTTAATACACAACTTCTCATAATCAACATACTGATATTTTCAACACACTGATCTTCACTGCTTCATAGATAACCTACAACATATTTTATTACAATTTTCTCAATATCCTCGACATATATAGTCTTAAAGACATTAGTGCTAATAGTGTTAACATTAATGACAATCACATATCAACAATACAGCCAAAACATCCAACAATATCCCCCTTTGGAATTCATGGCAACACAAGCTATAAAAAAATACCATCAACACAACCAACAATCTCCCCTTTCTCTTCTCTCCCTTAGTTCTTTCAAAAAAAATTCACACTGTTCTTCTCCCCCTTTCTTTTTAGCTTTTCCAGATTTTTTCACATTACTCTTCTCCCTCTTTGACATGAATGGAAAGGGTACACAAGCTCAAAACCACATATCTGAATCATCTAACTACTCCCCCTGAGTAACAACCACCACAACATCAATCTGAATCAAGATATGAATATGAAGTGCATAGATGGATGCAAAGACTATGCATCTTAGTTCTGATTTGGAGGGGTAATCACCCATAAATTCCCTCTGAGATACTCAAAAGTATCCTTGGGCAAAGGCTTGGTAAAGATGTATGCAATATGTTCCTTAGTAGGAACATACTCTAGTCTGACTTCCTTATCACTCACTTTGTCTCTCAAAAAGTGGTACTTGATAGATATATGCTTGGTCTTTGAGTGCAACACCATATTCTTAGATATGTTTATAGCACTTGAATTATCATAGAATATGACAATAGGTTCATCATACACAACTTTGATATCTTTCAACATCTGCTTCATCCACAATAATTGAGTACAATTGCTAGTAGCAACAATATATTATGCATCTACAGTAGATAAAGAAATGACATTCTTCTTTTTACTTAACCATGAAATCAATTTCTTTCCCAAGAAAGATGCACCACCACTAGTACTTTTCTTGTCATTCACATCTCCTACCCAATCAACATTAGTAAAGGCACTTAAAGTAAGATCATCTTTAGGATACCATAGGCCAAAATCAACTTTTCCCTTCAAGTATCTGAAAATTCTCTTCATAGCAGTCACATGAGATTCCTTAGGATCAGCTTGAAATCTAGCAACAATGCATACAACATTCATGATGTCTCATCTATTTTGAGTCAAATAAAGCAATCCACCAATCATTGATCTGTATCCAATCTAATTTTCCTTTAGAGAATCATCATCTTGTGTCAAATTACATCCGATCACCATGGGTGTATCGATTGGCTTTGAATCTTCCATACCAAACTTCCAGTTCTTTCACATACTTGGATTGAGATATAAAGATTCCCTTATCTAATTGAGTAATTTTCAATCCCAAAAAATAATTTCAGCTCTCTAATCATTGACATCTCAAACTCATTATGCATCTCATTATCAAACTTCATGCACAAACCATCATCTCCTCCAAAAATGATATCATCAACAAAGACTTCTACAAACAAATCTTTATCATCGTCAATTTTGAAATACAAATTACTATCAGCAGTACCTTTGTTAAATCCAAGCTTTAGAAAATACTTATCCAATCTATCATACTAAGCTCTATTGGCTTGATTGATTCCATATAATGCTTTCTTCAACCGACATACCATATCTCCCTAATCAGTCAATTGAAATCCATCAGGTTGCTCAATATACACCTCTTCTTCTAATTCACCATTTAGAAATGCTGACTTGACATCCATCTGATAAAATTTATAGTTTTTTTAAGCAACATAAGAAAGAAACAATCTCATAGCTTCAATTCTAGCAATAGGAGAAAAAGTTTCTTCAAAGTCAATTCCTTCCATCTGAGAGTATCCTTTGCATACTAGTCTTGCTTTGTTTCTGATAACTTCACCTTGTTCATCCAGTTTGTTT
The DNA here is from genome assembly GCA_007115665.2 of Sequoiadendron giganteum. Classification (NCBI taxonomy): domain Eukaryota; kingdom Viridiplantae; phylum Streptophyta; class Pinopsida; order Cupressales; family Cupressaceae; genus Sequoiadendron; species Sequoiadendron giganteum. Next base: position 297,648,898 of record CM021104.1, on the reverse strand, counting down.
CTAAAGACCCATTTGGTTCCAATTACATTTTTGTCTTTAGCTCTAGGAACAAGATTCCATGTATTATTCTTCTCAATTTGTTGTAGTTCTTCTTTCATTGCTTCAATCCAATGTTGATCTTTGCATGCTTCATTGACATTACTTGGCTTAGTCTTAGAAATTAAACAATATTCTTCAGCAATTTTTCTCCTAGCGTCTAGACACCTTTGTTCTTATCTCCTATAATCTGATTTTCTGAATGATTTAATCTCACATGCCTTAGAGTCATAGAGTGTTCTTGAATTTCAAGCTCTTGTGATCTCTCTTTTGTGCTTTCACTAGCCTCTCCTTCTTCTTGATCTTCTCGATTCACTAGAATGATTTGAACTTGATTTGAAGTCAAACTCTTGTTTGTACTACCATTTTGATCATCAAAGTCATATCTACAGGTTCATGAGGGTATAGCAATGTCTTCATCAACCTTAACATTTTCACTTTCAACCATTTTCTTCAATCTCTTGTTGTAGCACCGGTAGGCCTTACTCTTAGTAGAATAACCAAGAAAGATTCCTTCATCACTTCTAGCATCAAAATTTCCTATATCTTCATCTCTTCTGATATAGAATTTACTCCCAAATATTTTGAAATATTTAATAGTAGGCTTGTGACCAAACCATAGCTCAAAAGGAGTTTTACTAGTATTACCTTTGATTTGTACCCAATTGAGGATATAAACAACAGTACTCACAACTTCTCTCTAATAGACATGAGGGACATTTCCTTCTAGCATCTAGAACTATCTTGTTATTCCTTTCCACAAATCCATTTTGTTGAGGGGTATGCAGTGCAAATAGTTATCTCTTTATCCCATATTCTTCACAAAAAGAATCAAACTCACCGGAAGTGAATTCACCATCTCTATCTGATCTCAAAAATTTAATCTTTAGACCTATCTCTGTCTCAACCATAACCTTAAAGATCTTTAACTTCTCTAGAGATCCAGATTTCTCCCTTAAGAGAGTAACCCACATCATCCTAGAGTAATCATCAATAAGCAACATGAAGTACATATAACTTTGTAGACTTTTGATTCTAGCAACACCACACAAGTTAGTATGCACAAGCTCCAACAATTCATTTGAACAATTTTGTTTGCTCCCAAATGAAATTCTAGTTTTTTTTCCTAACTGACATTCCTTGCATATGACATTAGTAGGCTTTACCAACTTAGGAAGATCTCTCACAACCTGTGAGGAACTTGTCTTGATAATATTGTCAAAGTTTACATGACACATTCTTCTATGCCACAACCAACTTTCATCAACTTGAGCAATCAGATAACTTTTACTAGCAACATTCAGATGAAAGATGTTACCTTTTGTTTTAGTACCTGAAGCAATCACATTTCTAGAACTTCCCAATATGTTGTACTTTCCATTTTAGAATTGAATATTGTATCCCTTATCAACCATCTATCCAACACTTAGAAGATTATGCTTCAAACCTTCAACATAAAGAACATCATTAGTACTATCCTTACCATTAAAAGAAATACATCCTCTACCACAAATTATACCACCATTATTATCACCAAATATTAAAACACCACAATCATACTTCTCCAGGCTTAAAATTTTTATTTTATCACCTGTCATGTGATGTGAACATCCATTGGAAATTACCCATTCATCTTTTTCTTCAACTCGAGCAGCTAGGGCTTTCTCCACTATTGTAGAACGAGCAGATTCAATAGACACAAGATTACTTTCCTTGATAGAAATAAACATAAACTCATCTTCACTTGCATTCCCTCTATCAGATTCATCATCTGTCACACCTTCATCAACAACATAATAATAGTTCTTTTGAAATTAGGCTTGTAAGGTCTTGGCTTAGGAACTCTTTCTGGACACCTTGACGCAAAATGACCTATCTTATTGCAAGAAAAAAAATGTATATGAAACTTTCGTTTATACTTACCTTCTCCTTTGGCTTCCCTTTTGACAATAAGTGTTTCAAGCTCATTCAATTCTCTTTCTTCTTCTTAAATCTATCTCATTTCTTCCTTGTATTTGAATACCTTTCTAGAATAAATTTCACCTGGATCATATCTCTGCTTGTCTCTCTCGGAAATAGTAGCTTTAAATGCATATTCTATCTTAGGAAGGGCATCACTGAATTCACTCAGCTCAAAGGTAGTAAGTTTACCAACCAACATATCTTTGATTTCATTTGTCACAGTCCAAAGCTCATCAATAGTTGTAGCTTTAACTTTGTATGTAGTAGGCAAGGATCTAAGAACTTTAGCAACAAGTTCATTCACTAGCACATATGATGCCACACACAAGTTCATTCACTAGCACATATGATGCCACACACAAGTTCATTCACTCTTTGCATGAAAGTAACAATATTTTCATCATCACCCATTTTCAACATTTCATATTTCCCTTTCAAAATTTGTAGCTTAGGAATTTCACATTTGCATCACCTTCATACAAGGTTTCCAAATTTTTCTAGATCTTATAAGTAGTCCTCAGTTCCATAACATTTGTCATCTTAGAAACAATCACTTATATATATCCGCAAGAAGAAATTACATTACTTCATGTCGGCTTCAACAAAATAATATAATGAATGCAAATTGTCGGCCCAAAACAATAACATTATCAATGCACATCAACCAAGGTTGGCCACAACATAGTAGAGACCCAAAAAAATGTCCTCGAACACAAAACACCTTCAAATATTTTTCCTTAGAGATTCACAACACACTTCAATCACCTTGTTGGCAATGAACATGAAAAACATGAACACACAAGAGAAAATCTTGGATTGCGAGCACAATGATTAATGTGAATATGCAACACAGATAGAACATGATCTATAAATGTCGAAAAACACTTTAGGAACATACACAACTCAGATTACCAGAAACACATTATCTTCTTCCATGAACACCATTTTCAGTAGCATAACAACTATTAGAACACAAAAACTCATAACTTTCTCAAATCTCCATGCGTGCCTCTAAAACTTACAGAGTAGAAAATTAATACATCAACAAAAAAAACCTTTAATACACAATTTCTCATCATCAAAATATTGATTATTTCAAAACACTAATCTTCACTGCTTCACAGACAACTTGTAACATATTTTATTACAAATTTCTCAATATCCTCGACATATACAGTCTTAAAAACATTAGTGCTAATAGTGTTGACATCATTGACAACCAAATATCAGCAATACAACCACAAAATCCAACAATTTAGGTATTTTTTATGAATTCTAACATTGTGCACTTCATTAGTGTAGGAGGTGATCCAACCTATTCTTTTGCGCGAGCACCGACCCTCAGTTTTGAGTGAGTTGGGCACATTATTTGATTTATGCTAGGAGCATCTAGGTGAGATTGGTCTGTGGTACATAGCTTATGCACCCATTTTCCAGACCCACTTGGTGATGATGATCATTTTGTGTGAGATATGGCACAACAAGACCTCGTCTTTTCACCTTTTGACCAATGAGGCAACTATGACCCTTGAGGATGTATGACGCATCCTACGGTTGCTGATACATGGTGCCCGTGTTATTTATGATATAGATTTTGATGTCGATGCCTAGCATAATGCCATGGGGTATGAGGACCCGGTTCTAACCAAGGGTCAGATAGATTTAGAGTTATACAGAGGTTGGGTGTCAGTCTTTAGATTGATCATTGCAACCATTATATCAGGACTAGTGGCTCTAGACCAACGGGGCCAATTTTTTAGCACAGGATGGGGTTTGCCTTGGGAGAGTATGTTGAGACACAAGACCTTATTTTCTTGGGGTCCAGTGATGCTGGCATCTTTATACCATGATCTTCATGATTTTACATACTGCGATGGTCATGTGATTGGCACCAGAGTGACACTATTACACATTTGGGCTTGGGAGCACATTGTCATGCTCCGACCGATTGTTACCTTAGTGGTAATAGAGCTAGATGATCCTATGGTCTGGAGATATGGGGGTGGGATCACCCTGTGGCATATAGGTCATCTTGGTCTCCCTTACTGGTGCCATGTCATTGATGATTTGGCATCATGCACCTGGCGGTCGTGGCACTAACTCATTTGACTGTAAAATCCAACAAAAAATTCTAATGAATGATGTAAAATGAGATGATCGTCAGGTACTTGTGATATTTGATGTGTAATTTTCAATTCTTTTAAATTTTATCCCTGACGTTCGTCGAAATTTTGACTAACCTAAATTTTCGTCGAAGGTTTGACTATCTATTGCGACAGTGATGAAGGAGAGCCACTGATAAATTTTTAAAACAAGATGATCAATGACCATAATTTGAACTCAAATGACTAAGTGTTAGATTGCTTGCATGAGATTTCTATAAGAAATTAATGGTTATACGCTCCATTCCTTGGCCATAAAGAAGGTTGTTGGCTCATTTTTCCCCATAATTGCAACCATTCAAGAGTAGAGAAAGTGATCAAGTTTGAGGAAATGACGTGAAGAGCTCCGACAAACAGTGGTAGAAGGCATTAACATCGAATTTCCATATAGGTAAGAAAATAATCACACTTCTTTGTGTCAATTGCATTGAATTAAGTTGGTATGGAGAGTTAGTGAAAATTCTAAAAGCTCTAATATCCTAGGGTTTACTAGGGTTTGTATGTCATGCATTTTTAATTGGATTGGTGAGAATTGTATGAAGTCTAGGCTGGTTTTTATTCTATGGTTTGTTTCTTAAGAATTTAAACCAGTAGGTCCTTTTCCATCAATTGAAAATTTGAAATCCTAGCTTTGTCACATTGTCAAAATAGGTGAACCTAGTGATTCTAGTCCCAAACTAGAAAGAAAACCTAAACAAAAGAGAGTTAAGAAACCTAAAACCAAAGATGACACACCTAAACTTAAGCCAGATGTACCTGAAGCATCTGAAAATTCTAAAGGAGAGAAAAGAACTCATGATAGGTTCATGGAGGGTGCATCCAAAGAAATCAATGAAGGAGGGTCACAAATTGGAAAAAGACCCATAGGGCAGGCTATTGTGAATAATAGGCTAATTGATCTTGTTGGTGAGATTAGAGAGGTTGCTTAACCACATAGTGGATGAGATCTATTCTTATATAATTTTTCTATTATTGCCAGGTTGACGGTAGTCATTGTCTTTTTCCAGAATTCATTTGTGAATGGCACCCTCATCAAAAAATACCTTGATTGACTTGGGTATAACTAGTAATGTGATGACTAAGGAATTTTTTTATATATTGTTGTTAATAAACCTTAGACCTACACCAACTATTCTACAGTTGGTAGATAGGTCAATCGTGGAAGCTGAGAGAATCATTGAGGACTTGGTCATAGCATTCAGATTTGTACTTCCAGGTTTGAAAATCATATTTTAAAGCAACATCTCATCATATTTCATTTTTAGACTTGTGAATTTTCAGAATTTCATTTCTAGATTTTGTTGTGCAAGTTCAATATTGTGATTTTAGGAGTCTAATAGTTGGAAATCATAGTAAAATCAGAATTTAATATGTTCTAGAATTAGCATTTTAAAGTGTTTTTTGGGGTCATTAACTTCAGACTATCTTCTCTTTTGCAGGGGTGGTTGCATGCCAAATTTTTTTGGTATAAAATATCAGAATTATTATATTTTGTTACATATCTATGATTAAAAATTATTGGAGTGTGAGTTTGATACTTTTTGAAGATATAAATATTCAAGCTTGGTAAAGAAAAATCATGTCAGATAATATTAGTCCAGAACAAAATGAAGAGACACTTGATAGATTGTGGGCTAGATTGAAAAGAAAGGGTGGTGGGAAATGTTATTGTCCTTGCAATAATTACAAGGGCTTAAAGACGATAAGACTTTTAATCACAATAGCTGAGAAACATTGTAGGCAACATGGTCACGTTGAAGGGGGCATGCTTATCATCCATTAGTAAGTTCATTATATGTGTTTATATTGATTGAATTTATAAATTTTTATATCGTTTTAACATTTTTTATATATATATATATATAATCACTTGATCATGATTATGGTTTATTTGTGTCTATCATTACTATAAATTTGGGGTGCCCTAGGGCACATGATATGGATTATCACGACCTGAAGAATGTGGTTTTGCAAGCAGAGGAACATGGAGCTGTGAATATCAAAGATGAAGTTAATGATACCATGAGAGAAGATGATCATGCACCAGAAAACACAGTTGAAGATGATGGTACAAATACATTGATCCATGACACATTTAGTGACATAGTTGATCATGATGATTGAAATTACTTTGATGATGTTCATTATTTACCTATACTTGAGAAGGCATACGAGCCCCTTTATGAAGGCTCCCAAACAACTCTTCTCTCTATTGTATTGTTGTTGATGAACTTGAAGGTTATGAATGGTTTATCTGACATAGCAATCTCATGGATGTTAAGGTATGTCATATATGTCATCTTTTTTAATCTATTTTAGTTTTTTTTAGTTCATCACTAGTAAACAAAGGATGAAATATGTCCCATTAATATTATTTATATTAACAAATTATTTTTTGTTGTAGACTGATTGGTGATTTTTTGTTACCACCATCAAATATTTTACCTCATTCATATCGAGATTTATCTAGCATTATGAAAGATATTGGAATGGAGTATCAAACAATAGATGCATGTCCCAATGATAATATTTTATATCATAAACAACATGAATTTGCAACAGAATGCCCGAAATGTCATATCAGTAGATATCAAATAGATCAACTAACAAAAAAGTGCCTTGCAAGGTTCTTCGTTATATTCTCATTATTCCACGTATGCAAAGATTATTTAGGTGTGAAAGCTTAGCGCAATTTATCGATTACCATGCACGAAATATAAGTGGAGATGAAATTCTTCAAATGCCTACAGATGGTTCTAAATTTAGGGACATGGAGGAAAAATGGCCACACTTTAAAGAAGAACCTTGTAATCTCAGGCTTTCATTGGCAGCAGACGGTGTCAATCCATTTGGAGAGTTGAGATCTATTTACTCGGTGTGGTCTGTTTTTGTCATCAACAATAACATTCCTCCATGGATGTCAATAAAGAGGGAGCACATAATGTTGGAAATGATTGTTCCGGGAATTTGTTTACATCAATTTTCTTTAACGTAGTAGCATCTCATTTGTCTTATTTGTTGTATAATGATATATTTTTTTCATTTAATAGTCATGTAAATTAATTTTTATATATATATATATATTGCAGTAAAATGGTTATAATAATTATGTAATGTTTATGTTCATTCAACTAGTTAAGTAGCAAGTTAAAGATATGAATGCATATATCGAGCCTCTTATCAAGGAGTTACTAAAGTTATGGAATGACATCACTATGTATGATGCATCTAGACCAATAAGACAAAGACAATTTCAATTCCATGCAATGCTTGTATGGACAATTCATGATGCCCCAAGGCTAACACATTTTTGTGGTATGTTATAACGTTTGACTGCATGACTTTAATGATATTTAATTTTATGAAGTAGATATCATGCATGTTTTTTAAATAATCTATTTATTATATATAATTATAAAAATTGACATATTTAATCCAATTATATATGATCTTGCAAGTCTTCAAATAAAGGGAAAATTTGCATGTCCAATTTGTGGTCCAAAGATGAAATCTTGTTGTTCAACAAGTTTAGGAAAGCAGGTGTTTGATGAGTATAGGCACTTCCTGCACAAAAATCATAAGTATCAAACTACTGAAAAAAATCTTTTCAATGGGAAAGAAGAGACTACATCAAAACCATGAAGAATGACACCTCGCCTATTGAAGTTGGAATATAATATAATTAATCATCAAGGTTATACATCGAATCAATTTGTTTATCTATCATATATGATATGTTTTGAATTTATATTTTTAAATTGTGTTGTGTTTACTCATGTTGTAATTGACAATGATTGTCATTGTTAATTTTTTTAGCTTATATGCTTCATGAAGGTTGTCAAGGCATTAATGGCCAGCTTCCATAGGGATTGAAAATTTATCCCAAAAAATTTAGTAGGTTTCCTTACTATGAGTAGCTACAAATTGTGCATTTGTTTGATACAATGCATATCAAAAAGAATATAACAAAAATGTTATGGAAAATATTGGATGGAAGGCATGACAAAGAAAAAATTGTCAAAATTTGTAGTGACATTCAAGAATCCAATCATGTAATAAAAAATTTCATTCAATTAAATAGCGATGGAGACCAAATTAATATAAGTGCCCTTCCTCGGTTATTAACGGAGAAACAAAGCATTGCTATAAAAGAAGTCAAACGAAAAATTTGATTTCCCACATGATTTGTTGCGAACATAAACAATATCATAGCAAAGAAAGGTGAATTTGGGTCAGGGATGAAAACACATGATTGGCATACCTTCATTAAGGTAATTATTCTTGTATACTATACATATATTTGTATATTGCATGTAATTTCAGTGTATTATGTTTACTACTTTTGGAAAAATAATGAAAAGATCATTTTATAATTGTTGCAGTACGTTCTACCTCTATCTCTCCTAGAAAACTTCAACAAAAATGTCAAGGAATTTATATATGATCTTGGAAAATACATGAGGTAAGTAGCAATATTTTTCCAATTCATTGTATAGATCTTATAATTTCCATTTGTTTTACTTGTTATGTAATATATTGTATATTTTTGTTAAATCTCATTAATATATTTATGCCTTGAATCACTTGTAGATGGCTGCCATCTAAATAAATCCATAAAGAAGATATAAATTATTGGAAGAGAAAAATTCCTCGTCTAATGTGTGAAATTCAAAAGTGTCTACCTTCGACATTTTTCAATGCACAAGAACACTACCTCATACACCAATTTGAGGAGATTGAATTGTGTGGACTTGTACACACAAGGTCAATGTGGATTGTTGAGAGGCACTTGAAATTTTTGAAGGCTTTGGTTAGACAAAGAGCACATCTTGAGGGTTCTATGGTGGAGGGATATATGGTATACCAGACCATGGTGTACATTACTGAATATCTTCCTAAGTTTGCAGCAAAGATCCATGGAGATCACATTTGGGATCCCAATTCCATCAACAAATTCGAAGGGGATTACTTGATGGGGAAAGATAGATTGACGAAAGTGAGACATAATTATAAGATGGTCATGGAGATTAATTAGAATATATTTTACATTTGGGTTTTATGTATATTGTACTTATTTAATTATTAATCTTCAATATACATGAATTATAAATTAAGGTCGTATACCATGGTAATTAACTAATTATACATCATTTGTGAATTTCATTTTTTTTTATATAGTTGCTCGAGAGTGGGATGCACTACATTTGTATGTCGCAAACAAACTTGATTGGATGACAGTATGGATTGAATGATTTCAACAATATGGTCGTGCATTAACATGGGAAGGTGTGGCTTCATTGGTTAAAGAAGCTCATTGTAATGAAGATTCCAATGTTACACCGATGGAAATTGATTTAGCATATGGTTTAAGAGATAAACAGGTACGTATAAATATATTAATCACCCATATTACTTAATTATTTTCAATTATATTGATGTATATATATGTTGAGATTTTTTTCTTTACATACATTTAGCCAAGAATAAATATGTTTATCAACTAATGATATTGCAATAATTCTTACATGTTTGACATATTGTAGGTGAAACACAACAAGGCTATGTGGTGCAATGGTCCTAAATTTTGAATCAAAAATTTGGATGACATGAATAAAACTTGTGAATCTGGGATAACTCTAGTCTTTCAGGTGACTAATGTTTCATCTAGAAGCAACATACATCCAGAAGTCTCAAAAAATCGATACTATGGCATTTTGGATGATATACTTGAGTGTGACTTTAAGTCATTCAAATTAGTTTTGTTCGTCGTCCTATGGTACAGGCTACGATTGAATGAAAATGATCCCAAGAGAACTATTATTGAACATGATAATTGATTTACCATGGTTAATACAAGGTCAATCGAGTGAGCTGGAGATGAGCCCTATGTTCTTCCAAGCCAATGTGAGCAGGTATTTTACTCAGAGGTTCCAGGTAAACCGGGTTGGTCATTTGTTGTTAGACATGATCCAAGAGGAAGTCGGTAAAGTATAATGTGGTGGAAGAATAAGATACCAAAGAGCTAGAAGATGATGTAGATGATGATCAGGATCAATAGTTAGTTGATGATGTGCCTGACGAAGATTTCAAAGAGGAGGAACTAGATCATGATGATGTATGAGTTAATTTTCATGAAGATGATATCTGTGTGGATGATGACATTATCAAAACTGATATCAATGATGATGATGATGATATGATCAATCCTTACAATGTTGAATCTAGATTGGATGATACGGAAAAAGAGTTGGATGAAGGAGAAGATCAATGACATTGAAATTTATGAGTTATGCGATTGTATTATCTATTTCATATTAATTTATTGATAGAATTACATTTGACTTATGTGGTTACATAATTAATTTATGATGTTTTTAATATTTATTCCATTCACATAATTAATTCATGATGTAATTTTTAATGTTTAGTTTTAATTCATGATGTTACAACTATTTTAGCTCTCCTAGAAATTTCCATATGATCATAATGAATAGTGTTTTGGGAAATTTCATGAAAGATGACACATTGATCGTAGTAGTGAAATAAATGAAAAGTTGTTTAGATTTTTTAGACCAATCACCCTTCGCAATGTATTTTAGGATCATATCCAATTTGATTATTGGGACACATAAGGTAGGAGTTGATCAGATTATCTTGGACGAACATTGTGTCTTTGTGTAATGTGAGCAAATTTTGGATGGGGTAGTGGTGTAGGAGCACCTACACCTCATCTTCTATGCTTAATCATGTGATGATAATTAGGGAGTTCAATAGGTTGGTTTAGGCATTTCAAGAATTTTTTATTGTGAATAAGGTCACTCAATACCATTAGTGATGTTCTAGGTGAATTTTTGAGTTATGAGTTTGAGTCTTGCACTAAAGAGTTTTGTAGCCTTTTTAAGGAAAATTGGATAATTTACATGTAAAAGGGTGCAAGGTTAGTGTCATGTCAATAATAAGGCTATTATCAATCCACTAGCATGGTCTTAGAGGTTTCCTAGGAGTTTCAATACATTTGAAAGGTCAAAAAATTAAAACATTTCAATAGTGATGTTAACAACTTTGAAATTAGTGTGTTTTATGTTTCATGTGATCATAAAAGATTAAAAAGTCAGTTGTAGAGATGGTTGAGGTGTAAAGGCCTTTAAAAGGAATAAATTGATCATTGTAAAGGTTGTTGATGGTAAAATTTATGATTAAATATATCTCTTAGAATCCTTTTTGTCCCAATTTGAAAATAATTATATATTATAGAAAACATTTTTTTAAATTTTAAGATGAAAATAGCAAGGATAAATCAAACAAATATCTTTATGAAAGAAGTATATTGGTGTGAAATTAAATATGATTTGTATTCCAATGTAAAAACTACAAAGAATGTGATAGCACTTCAAAGTGAGCCATGACAAAGTTATTTGCCTTAGTGAAATAATTTTGTTTGTATCCAGTTAATCTTACTCTTTGTCAGGTTTTCATGCTTGGGGTTTTGGGTTTTTCCATTTTCAATCCTTTTGTGCTAAGCCTTACGTCAGTTCTGTTTCGTCGTTACTTTTTGGGTCTTATTGAAAATGGGTTGAGGGTTGTTATATCGTTAAAGGGGGGCGTGTTATATCCTTATGTTTTATTTTCATGTCGGGTCAGCCTTTTATCTTTTCCCTAAGTTTTTCCTAGCTCTAATGTCCCCGTGGTCATGTATTTATGAACAAATTATGGGTATCATTGTCATCCTAGGCAGGTCCCCTTTGTTGTTCTAGCGAGGTGTTATGTGTCCGGTTTTCATAGGTCCCCGCGATGTCGTGATGCCCTTTTCTGAAATATTGTATTGATCACGATATCACGGGAAGGCACCATCTGTCACATTCAGATAGGCCGAAAGAGCATTATGAATGTTTTAATATATTAAGCTGACCTTAATATATTAATTGACGAGCTACTAAATCAGATCTAAAATAAACATGCTTAAAATCAATGGAGATGTTTTAATCTCAATAAGAAAGGTGCTCAACTTTTAAGGTCAAAGTTGTCAACCATCTGAACGAGCGAGTTTGTTAAAGATCAAGATCTACGGTTTCCCACTATCACATGATCAAGAGTTGCAAGATGGTTAACGATCATGATATCAAGGGAATTTTGATGCGTGGATTTATTTGACGATGCATGAGATGGTGGGGCCAAAAACATTAGTTGTAAAGGTTCCTGAGCTGGAATGTTTTGATTGGAGGAATTGTGGAATATAGCTAATATATACTTAACTATATTGTAGAATATTAAAACCTAGCTAAATGGCACCATAATTTTAAATTTAATTAACATACTCTAAAACTTAACGAAACCAGGTTGTAGCTCATCAATTTGGATAAGTGAAAGGTCAATACCATCGCCGAGGAAGAGTTTGGAGGAGTGAAAATAAGGTCAATACTAGCGTCGAGGAAGAGTATGGAGGAGTTAAAAAAAGGTCAATACCAGCATTGAGGATGAGGTTGAAGGCACTTAGGGAAAATCGATGACCAAGGTACAATGAGTACTGTAAGTTTGGCACCCCCATTCTCTTTAAATTGTTATTTTCATGCCTAGTTTCTAAAGATCTTCTCGTACATTGGCACGCCCATTCTCGTAAAATGGTATAAGATAAGACATAAAAAAAATAGCTTAGTCTTTCACATTTTTATTGACAAGCCTCAGGTCTTGGCAAAACTCCCATAATCTACCCACATCTTGGTTGTTGGTGGGAACATGTTATTCTTTGTTGTATGACCTACCTCAAATCTTATGTCCACAAAGTTGCTAAAAACATAAAACAATAAGAAAAAATTCGAAGGTACAACTAAAAAGGGGTTATTTCATTTTGGCCTCCTCCACCTCTTATATTTCAATATAGCATGGAATTATGCTTACATAACATAAACTCAAACAAATGGAAGTTTATAGGGGCAAAGGAGCACAAGTATATGCTAGGCTAAGCTAGATCTAATGAATGGAAATAGAGGCATACAATTCTTCTTTAATATCTCCACCACAAACATATGCAAGCAAAGGTCTCCTCCCTTCTTGGTAGTGATAACCTCCTCCACACACAACCCTTAAAAATTATGAATAGAGGAATATAATATTTGAAGAACTCAAATTCTTCATAATAGAAGAATTTTATCATACTTTTCCAATGATGGAATTATGAGAAAACCTTAGGATAAATGAATAATTCCTAGCTAAGTTCTTTAAATCATGTCCAACTGTGTAAGAGAAGATCGTTGCTATGTGTACTTGGATACCATTGAGAAAGGCTCTTTGGCCTCTTTCATCAATCAAGGTATAGTTAAATTTTAACACCTAAACGTGAGAATGAAGAATCTTTCCTAGGATGATGGCCAATTATGCTTCTCAACACCTAGATTAACAAATCTTTTTCAATATCATTGTCATGACAATTAAACCTATTGCTTGAGATATAGTCATACAGGTAAAAAAATTGGCTTTCTTCATAGTAGATACATTCTAGACAATTCAAGCCTAGGTTTCAACAAAATATGTATGGGAGATCTGATTTTATGAATTTTTATGCATGTGCAGACCTAATGGGTTGTGTCTAAGTTGGTTTTGAGGTCTGGGAGGTTGTGAAAGTAGGAGATTCAATAAATCCTCATGATTTTGGCCTAAAACAAGGGTTTTGGGTAAGAATACCTCAAGAGGTTGCCAATCTCTTGATACATTTTAGGGTAACAAACAAGGCCAAATTATTTGAACCTTCTTCTCTTTAGATGCTGCCAAACCTAGGTGGGTCTACCTTTGTAAACTGAGAAGACTTAAGTGATGTGATTTTTTTTACATCAATCTATTCACAATGGCAATCTTACAGTGAACAGATATAATCCTAATAAAGTGTATGTGTAATATTAAAATATGTTCAGTTAATAGATGTAAAAAATAGCAAGGAAAAATCAAACAAATATCTTTATGAAAAAGTATATTGGCATGAAATTAAATATGATTTGTTTTCCAATCTAAAAACTACGAAGAATAGAAACAATTCTTTCAACACATAAACTATTATGTAGTAGTAAATTAAAGTGATCTAAATAGTCTAATAATTTGACCATTAGCATATAGAAATTTCTATAGAGCTGTAGATCTCTTCCATTTCAAAAACACAAAACAATATTAGGTAGATAATCAAACATCTTTCATTTATACAGTGACTTATTTATCCTAGAGGAATTAAGTATATAGTATACAAAGAAAACCAATAAACCCACAACTACCCCTATTTTGAAGGATTTTAGTTTTCTCCCCTTCCTGATACCCCTAATATTGTCTAATTATTTTAAAGAGACCAAGGGTCATAACACAACTTTATTCAACCCACTAAATAGCTTGGTTAATGAAACTTGACAAAAGCAACAAAATAATTGCTACATTTGGCATTTCATGTGGAATGAAGAATTTCAAATGAAGGTATTTTTTATTTTAAATATTTCATGTCCAAATGATTTATAAAAGGAACCTTTGCATGAACAACCTTCAAATGCAGACCATAATTCAAAGGCCCTTCATTAAAAGATCCTTCATATGAAGGTTCCTTTAATTCCATCCCATTATAGCTCTTAGATTTGTTAGAGATTGGACCATCAAATAGTGTCACCATGAGTCTACCAAGATATCCATCAAATTGATCAACTCTGACTTAACAACCACAAGTTCACAAGAAAAATGCCCCTGTTAGCCCTAGGGCATCAATTCAATGCCAAGTTTCTTGCTTTAACAGACCCCTAAATGCAATGAACCTCTATCATACCATGTTTCACACCAATCCACTGACTTACAGTTCCAAGATAGTGGGTGGATTGGTGGATGTCATTTCTATTTAGCCCTCAAACCCTAACACAGGCAAAACAGGGCAATCCTTGTATTTAATTGTTTTCTCCCACAAAACATTGATTTATCACTTAAAAACAAATTAAAATGAAAGGGAACACATATATTTATCTACAACAATGATCTTAGAGCATTTCAAGCTTGTACGGATCCATACAACACAAAAGAACTTAAAAAAAATAGTAAAAACATACAAAATTACTTCAAGAACGTGGTATTTGATATGAAATTTTGGTATCAACTCCTCCAACAATTACAAAAATTGCAATGGGATGGGAATACAATATGATACAAGTGGGATAAGAAATGCATTTTTTTAAGCATCAAACCAATATGCAAATATGAAAGAAAGTGCTAACCCCTTAAACTGAAAAAGTTTCTTTTAACTTTAAGTTTGTTGGGTAGCCAATTCTTTTAAGTTATCAAATCCTACCATCATACATAATCAAAATGTTTTTGTTTAAAATGACTATGAGAAATAACTTTTACTATTTCAAGATGTTGAAACCTTGTCATAGAGATCTATAAAATTGATGCAACCAATCATCCTACCTTAAAACATACCAAAAGTCTACTAGCAATTAGACATAGGAAGATTTAAGATGACTTAAACAATTTTGATTGCCAAAGCATAAACTTATGATGACTTAACCAGGCCTAGTACACACTCCCTCCCCATTAACAACATAGACATATGGAAATTAAATGTAAATTTTATGCTATTTTTAGTCATGTAGGTGTCCAATAAACCACTTGGTGGTGTTTCCCTTCAAGTTTATTTACTTGAATGAAGAGCAAAAGTCCTTTGATTACAATTAGAGAATACATTTGAGGCCTTGGTTGTGTAACTGGTGGACCATAGTCACATTTAACACTTGTTACAAAGTTTTGGAGTTAAAAATTTAAGTAGATTTGATTTCTGATGGACACATTTGGATGGTAGTAACAATAACTTGCAATCTATCAAGACTTGATTTCCTTATAACCTATCAAATTCTAGCAATGAAATGATAGATTAATCATAATGTCACCTTGGGATCACATCACCATGAAATAACTTCATCCAACATCCTTATGAGTGAAGGTAACACAAACTAGGTATTTTTCAAATTTGTCTTGCTCGAGTGAGGGAAATTCAGGAAGAGAAGAGGAAAGTGAGACATGTAGTAGGTCTAAAAGAGGGAGATCAACTAGAGGTCAAAATATTAGAATAAAATTTTGTAAACTCATGAAATTTTTTCTTGCTAAAGGGTAGTCATGTTCTTATGATGATGAGAGCATAGATGACATCAAGGTGCCCTTGAGATACAAAAATCTATGGAAACAATGGGTACCCAAGGAAATTCCTCCAATAAACACTTATTTTTGTGTCAACGAGAGGATATATCACATAGCACCGTTGTCATTACATAGTTTGGGCCAATTTTGCATGGACAACATAAAGATTTGTTATGAAAAAATTACTAAATTTATGGAGTATGTTAGACCCTATTACAGTTACAAAGATTGGATGCAGTTGGTTCGATATACACAAAGTATGTGTAGGTATGCAATGTCAGCAAATTATATAGCTAAAAGATAAGGATCAAAATAAAGGAGTGGCTAGGTACATTGATGGAAGGCCAAAATCATGAGGGAATACTGTAGAGTTTATAAATAGTACATGACCTGGGTCAACAAATAAATGATCCAATTGAATATTCGAGGCGTGCGAGGGAAACCGTGTATTCATATGTGCGATAAAATCAATTGCTGCAAGGGAAGAGTTGCTAATCGATTAAAATTTGAATCACTTAGATACAAACATAGTTACTATGGGGGTGGTATGTAGTATATACCATTTTACCCAATCTCCAATTAATGACTCCAATATACCATTTTATTATTATGTTTTTTTTCGTAAGTCTATTGGTTTCATTTCGATAAAAAAAAATTATTTTTATTTTTTGTCATAGCGAGACATTGATCATACAGGGAAGGCTCCAATCCAAAGCATAGATCACGATGCATCTTCAGGCACTTCTACACAACAATTTTACCTCATTGTAATTGTACAAATTAGATATGAGCAAAATGTTTTATTATTATAATTTTATCATGAGTTTATTGGGTTAATTTCGATAATGTTTTTAATATTCTTGTTGTAGTCGATTGATCGGGGAAAGGCACCAACTATAGAGGAGAGCATCCATAGGGAGGTGGAGTCACTATTATGCGATGATAACATCACATTTTATGCGAACCCTATGGATATGATGAGGAAGGCCCAAAAAAATTCCATTGAAGAAATCCTTAAGTTGGTATTCATAGTGCCTCAAACATATGAGATAAGAGAAAGGGTTAAAATATAACTGAGAGAGCACAAAACTTGCAAGTAAGTTGTCATGAGATCTTTAATTATAACATAAGTTCATTCATGGTTTTATATTTTGTACTCTTTTATGTCATGAACTAAAATATGTGTTGTATTTGCAGGATTATTTGCATCCTCATGATGTTGTTGGCCATGATCATGGTATTGCAAGTGTTGCCCAAGGAGTAGGGGTTGGTACAAGTGTCAATCTTTATCTTCCTACACATACATCACATCATCCAACCCCATCACCTGTACTTATATTTTTGACTGAAATTTCGGCAACACATACCATGCAGGCATCCGGTAGTGCACCCTATGGAAATGAACACATGCCAGAACATGCGTTAGGACATGTACTTGGGGATGCAGAGGCCATTAGTACTGGTGATGTTTTAGCAACATTTCTTGGATCTTCTAGTATTACTAGTACAAGAACATTGTCGGTCACATTTGTGGTGATCAAGGATTTTGTTCCCATAAAGATAGAGAATGTCCCATGTACTTTAAAATGTTTTAATTATTATTATATATAATCCAATTGAAATTTACTTATTGATCACTCTTTTTAGACTAATGATCCCATGATCATTTTGTAGGAAATGATGTTTTTTATAAACATCTAATTTATATTGCATTGGAGCTATTTGGGCCCACCATACGTACATGGTGGAATGCCCAAAATCAAGATTTAAAAGATGAGCTCATTAACCGTTTAGTTTTGTTATTCGGTGATAAAAAAATTCAACCGAACCAAGGTTCTTAAGAAAGTTGGTACCTATCTAAAGTATGTGAGGGACCAATATAGGTCACATTTAGAGAAGAACAAAAAGTATGAGCGTCCCCCCATGATTCCGGAGGGGGAGTGGAAGGACCTGGTGTCAGATGGAAAGGAGAAGGCTGAAAATAAAAATGAAAAGACATCACCGGGCCAAGGAAGGTATGTGATAATATCAACAATGTAATTATATATTGATTACTCTTTCTTTTTACATAATCTAACGTATTTCAAAATTTTCATAGGTTGCTTGACACATCGAAGGCAACAAAGGCAAGACTAGAAAAACACAGGCAACACAAACTTGGCTCTGGTGGTTATATGAAATTAGCCGCATGAATTGTAAGTATCAATAAATGAAATATTGCATCCAAATAATAAATTGCAAACAATTTTGGTTTTACCACACCATAGAAGAAAAATTCATGATCTTATGCAAAAATGTAGGGCTCTGAATTAATCAGAGATCCCACATAAGAGGACCTGAATATTTCCTTCCAGCAAGGCTATGGAGCCCTAGTTGAATGCCTAAGAGTATCAATAGGGAAAACACAATATTCCATTACATCTGACACGCAAGTAAATAAACTCAATAAAGTTTATTTAAAATTGAATACTTGTGCAAACTATTCAATATTAATTTCCACCATAAAGTAATTATGTGCGTATTTCTTTTAAACAAACAAGCAATAATAATACTGCACATGACATTGGAATGCAACCTGGTGAGGGTGGAGCACAACCTGCAGATGAAGGTCATGGTGTGCATCTCGGTATTGGATGTATTCATGTGCTATCAAAATGTAGTATGGATTAATACAATTAAACATCTTTAATTGCATTTGGTGTATTAATTAATGTAACCTTTCGTGTTTCAACTTTAGAGCATGTAGAGCGTGATCAACATGTTCAACATGATTAAGCTAGACAATATCAGGAACATGATGTGGCCCTATTAGGTAAAGAGGATGACTCTAATGTTCTTTTAAACATATTTAATTGAAATTGGTGTATTAATTAATGTAACCTTTCATGTTTCAACTCCATATCAGGATTTAGAGGGTGTTTAGCATGTTGAGCATGAGGCTATAAGACAAGATCAGGAACATGATGTGGCCCCATTAGGTAAAGAGCACCACTCTAATTTTCTTTTAATTAATGATATACTTGTAACAATAATAATAAAACATATCAATTTAACATTTCTATGCTATTGCAGCAGACCCCCCCTTGTAGTGGCGTCCACGTCATGAATACACGAATAGGCATATATTAAGATCACGAGCAGTGGACAAAAAAACTAAAGGGGGGGTAGATGATTTAGAAAATGATAGTCCACTTCAGCTTTTTTTAGCTACAAAAATAAACAAAAAAAAAGTGATTGTAATCATATTATGACAACCATATTTTTGATAATATGTAAAAACCGAAAGAATGAATGTTATATGTTAAAGAATGAATGTGAATATGTTAATGAATGAATTTTATATGTTAATGAATGAATTTATATGTTATTAATGGATGAATGAATGAATTTTATATGTTATTAATGGATGAATGAATGAATGTGAATATGTTAATGAATGAATGATTAATGTTATATGATTGGGTATGGGGAATTGAGAGTGATGTGAGGGGGGGGGAGGTGCCAAATGAGCTTCCACCTTCATGTGGTTGGCCCTGTTAAGTAGAAAATATTAAACTATTCTTGAAACAAAGAGAAGCTCAATAAGGTAATGCACTTTTCAATATAAGAAATGCACCGTTTGAAGCATCAAACCAATATGCAAAGATGAAAGAAAGTGATAAATTTTCACTATGAATATTGTGTTGTGTGTGGATTTGGTTTCAAAGCTCTGTTTCTTTTGTTTTTAGTTGTGACATAACTCTAAAATTTGAATTTTGTGCATAACACGTTAGTGGAAATTTTGACAACTCTGAAGGGTTTAGAGGGTCGATTGAGATAGATACACAAATATTTGGATCTTGTTGTTGATGGGAGGCTTCCACTTAACCATGAAATTTTGTACCATCTGCAGGTTTGCAAAAATTTCTCCACTTACATTCATTCAACTTATTGTAATATAATATCTGACAAAAATCTCCTTTTCATTATACTTAGATGGATTTTCATGCCCTATTCCAAAGCACATGTTTTAGAACAAGAAAGAAGGATGCTGGCAAGGGTTAAGGAATTTGGCTTTACACCTGCCAATTGCATAGTTTACTTCATTCATCCAGCATATTGCCAATGTGTTTCACAATTATTGGAATCATATCCTATAATTACAAAACTAGTAAAATTAACATATATAAGTTTTAAATATGGCATTACATATCTTTCTATGAATTTTTGAAAGAAAATATCAAAATGGAGAAGTATTAACAAAATAATCTGCATATTTTCTAATAGATCAGGGGATTTTTTTGCAGAGTTATCTTGAATATATTTAAGACAAAATTAACTTATAAATATTGAAGCAAAATATCGATAGTCTAAAATCACAAATCATTTCATCTTAGTAGTATCTATATTCAAGAGAACTAGGTCCACTATCCATTAGCCAGTAAAACAAATAAAATCAATTCATAAGATTATTTTTTTCTAATAGGGTTGACTGGTTGCTTGTTTCTTTTTTATTATCAGGAAGTCATCAATATACACTTGGTTTTCACGCCTTCTCTTGCCTCGTGGCTAGAGAGTTTCCGCAGAAGGCATCAAAGTAACCTTCAAGATTGACAATGGCAATGAATACAAGGTTAGTATAACATAATGTTAATTAGGTATGATTTTATTTGTTCAAGACCAATTTAGATTCATTTTCTTCTCATACTACTTTTATTTATATTTATGTTTTGCTAATATCCATTTTCCTTTACATTCATATTCTTCTATAAATATTGTTTTTACAATAATGTTTTCCTTAATTTAATCTAGGGGAGAGGACCCAGTGCCTGAGCATGTTTCAATAGTTGTGATAGTAGTGGTTTATATAGTGCCCATCCCTAATTGTGTGGCCCAAAACAAATTTTTCTCCTCAATAAGCCTTTGAAAAGGCACATGTTTATTAGATCATGGAATCAACTCACAACCATCTAATTTAAAAGCTAATCGATGGGCTTGCCAACTTGAACCTCAAGAATCCCCCTATAGTCGTTAGATTTAGAAAGATCAATGGTTAATAATTTGCAACTTGTAAACCTAAGACATTTCATTCACCGATATCCACCCTCTCCACCGATGGACACCTATCCTTCATTCTATCGGTGGGATGTCAGATAATGTTTCCCTGATGCACCATAGTTCCCTCGATATACTTTATGCATT
Organism: Sequoiadendron giganteum; assembly: GCA_007115665.2. Taxonomy (NCBI): domain Eukaryota; kingdom Viridiplantae; phylum Streptophyta; class Pinopsida; order Cupressales; family Cupressaceae; genus Sequoiadendron; species Sequoiadendron giganteum. Next base: position 297,627,410 of record CM021104.1, on the reverse strand, counting down.
CGATAATTCATGCCCACGATTATAATTCATGGTTACTTTTGTTGACAACTTGACTCTATCGGTATATCGGGAGAGCACCTTAGGAGTCAGCCCAATAGATTATTGTTACACCAATACTAGGTTGTGAGATATTTTCATCAGGCCATCGACGGAATTGTGATGGGGGTTTCACCAATGAAGCATTCTTAGGCCGATGGTATTGAATTTTGTTTGATCCCACAAAATATGATCCAAATTAAAATATTTAGTCTAAGGAAATTATTCCATGTGGTTTGGAGGGGAAATGTTACCGCATAGGTACTATGCAAGGGGATTTAATCTAAGGGGGCCTAAATTGAATCACTTTTCATGCATGATAAAATCACTACACTAGAATGGTGAGAATGGGCTATTTTGGGTTGTTTATAAAGAGAAGAGGGGATTGGATAAAACCATCCTTTGATCAAATCCCTTTAGATTTAAACCTCCTTCAATATTAGCCTTACCTTAGATCAAAATCCACTTTTTTTTCTTGTTGTAGGTGTTTCCATTGATGTCAAAAAAATAGAGATTCTTGTAAGTGTTGTTATTAATGGATGGTTACATGTGATGAAATCCGTGTGATGATCAAAAGTGTTGTGAAGTGTTGTCTGTTGATTTTTTTAACTACAACTAGGTTGATCTTCTAATCTACCTATGGAATTTCCAATTCCAATTAAGGGTAGCTAGAAGGACCTAGACCAACTAACGAGGATTTTAAGGACCTCCTGCACTTTGGGATCTGCAAGACCCAGGAGGGTGATCCCTTAATGTGTTTATAACCTCTGTACCATAATTATAGACAACATTAACAATAATAGATAATCTCACTCAATATCTTGACAAAACAAGATAAAATTGAATAGAATTGGTTGTTCATCAATAATTATCAACCATTTGGAGCATGAGATAATCACAACAATACTTCAAAGTAAAAGATATTCATTAATTTTCAATTTGTAGCAATCTTTGGGTGAACACAAACAAATATTGAACCACAAAGAACAGATGCAACTTACATTAGTGCCTTATTTCCATTAGAGGAGTCTAATTCACAAATACCTAAGGGTTTACAACATATTCAACCCATAGCATATCAGATATTTGATAATATCGCCTTACAATATCACCAATATGTAACCCTAACTCAATAATACTTATCAGATCCTTGTACATAATGTATCGACCTAAAATCTCATTTAAGCATTTTAATCAATTCTTTGAATCAAAGCTAAAATAAGAATTGCACACACCACAACAATGAGATGAACAAAATAACCCTTGATCACTTTATTCAAAATTAAATTATGCTTGTACATAGGAGAGACATGAGCTTGAATTTATCAATCTGGTTCAAATGCTAGTACTATTATACAATATTATATCTCGATGAATTCAAAACCTATAACAAAAATGACTCAAAACCTAATTTGCATTTCCTTTGTAACTATCAGACTTTACGATTGCTCTGTAACTTCACCTAGACTCGACCAAAAATTTATAACTTGCTAACCCGTACTTCTAGCCTTGAAATCCTTCTTATAGAAAATGAAGGAGAAAACAAGCATCAGGCCAGAAAGTACACATGTCACCAGCCAATTGGACCACTTAGTGACATCTCAAAATTTAGTTACAATTGATATTCCCTTTGGAGAATCTTCTTGTTCTTTTCCATTTGCTCATTGAGGATGATTTTATATAGATGTGAATCTTCAAAATCTTGCGCATTTAGACTGCCACTATAATACAAAAATTGAAATTATTATGACTGCAATAGTTAGTTAATTAATTATTAGCAATTTACTCCCGCTCTCACTCTTCTTCAGTTAAATATGTATCCACCCATTGCTTGTATTCCTCATCACTCGACCAATTGAAGTTGATTACCTCCTCTAACTTGGGTTTATAGGTTAACTTCTACCTGGTTTGCCTCCTTTTCAAAAGACTCAAAAAATGAACTAGTGCTGATGATTTTGTCCATGCATCTCTCTAATAGATCTGAATCCAAGTTATCACATATTAAATCAATTTGGGCATCAATGACCCTGCTAGCCTGATCCTTCCATTGTTAAAGAAATCTGATATTACTTTGCTCATCAATTATATCAGGCAATAGTATATCACTCCATTCATTGAAAATTTTCACCAATTCCCTTATCTTCCTACTTAAATTATCTGGTAAGGGTTGAAAACCTTACAGTGATTTAACCAATATTTGAGTAGGTCTCAATGACTCTGGCCTATTATTAACATCAAATGTTGAGGCTTTATACATTATATCCAAGTCATTGGCCCTAGGGATCCATTTATCAATCAATGGTATTGCTACTTCCTTATCCCTGTCAAAATTCTTTATTGAACCCAATAATAAAGAGTAAGAAGAATGTATACTTGGCAATCTATTATCAAATTTTTCATTTAAATGTTGCACAACTGTGGTGACAATTTCCTTTTGCTTTAGAGCTGCCCTCTCCTCATTATTCTTCAAAGAATATTCTAGCTCTATGATTTTTTGCATTAATTGATTCTTTTTTGGATCAATAGAGCAGGTTATCTCCTCCTCAATTAGTTCTAATGTGGGACTAAGGGAAGCAGTCTCAATGGGAGACTTTCTTGTGAAGACAATGGGGGTTGTAGGAAGTGATGACCTTGATTTAGATGGTAATGATTGAACCACAAGAGCACTTGGTGATGCCTCTATTTGCTTGTGCCTCAACCTTTCCACCTCTGTTTGCAGCTCAATATTCCTTTGTTGCACCTTATTATATTCCCCAATCATAAAATTGAATTTCTCCATACAATTCATTTTTTCAGCTTCCTCTCTTTATGTTGTTTTTTGTGCCAACTTGGCTACATCCATATTCAAACTTGTAGCCTCCACTGCTGAAGTTTTTGAAACTCTTATTATTATTAACCCTCCCCTCAAATTAGGGTTAATATCTATTATGATTGTCTTTCTTCCTCTAGTGCCAAAGCCCATATTTCCAAGGTCTCATACTCCTCATTGAAGGCAGAGCCTTGCAGTGCCGACCTGACTTCTTCTTCTGAATTGTGGAGGGGACGCTTGGATTTAAAAATAGCATCAAAGGCCACTGCATCAACAATGTCCCATTTAGGTAAGATGAAGACACCAGCTTGATCAATCAGTTTTCTCCCTTCTTCTGGAGTGATTTTCTTAAATTCACTCATCATTTCAGTCTTCACTTCATCATCATTCTCCTCATTTGACCTGTCTGGCCTCTGATCTCTTCTTTCCTTGCACTTTTCCTAGTAATCTCCCAATTTCATCCTCCATACTAGTTACAAGAAGGTTGGTGTTTTCACAAAAGTATCATCATTTAAGAATTCCTTACAAACCTCCATTCTTGTATCTCGTACACACTTTCCCTTTATGTCTAGGTCTGACAAGATCAATTTAGCTAGTCATGGAGGGGATGTTATGCCTATATGCAGGTCTTGGTCTATAAAAATAATTTCATCCCCTAGATCCTCTTGGGATTGATCAATTCTTTGCCTTTTGGGAGCTGGCGGTGATGGTGGTGGTGAGGGACTCCTTCTTGGTGATGACTCAAGATCAATTATATTTATGGTTCTTGGTGGCTTGAGATGTGATCTTGGTGGATTTTCTTGCTCCATTATCTTTTTTTCCTTTTCTATCGTTATCTTCTTCTTCATCACTAGCATCCCTTACCCTCCTATAGATGGGTCTGTCTTCTAGAAGCTGGTAAGTTGGCCTTTCTTCCAATGGCCTTGTAGATTGTTCCTAATTACCAAAATTCAACTCCAGATTGATTTTCTTTGTCATTAAACTATCCATGATTTCCTTGAAATTTTTCATCAAGAAACCAATTTTCTTATGGAAAGGGGTGAATTCCATCAATGTATCATATTTTGGATCCATTTTGTGTAAAATAGCCAATAATTTGTCATAGGAAACCCATTTTTCCTTATTTAGTTCTTTCCTATTTAAATCAAATTCATTCTTGATTAGGTCTTTAGGAAAATTGAGCTCATGAAAAAATATTGTTTCTTTTATTCTTTGTCTAAACAAAGCGAAGAATCCTTCAGGGTCACACTACCTCCTAAAACTGAAACTTAAATTGTATGAATCAAAGAATTTCCCAAAGTGTACCCATCCTCCCTTTGTAATAACAAAACCAAAAATTACTATGTAATCTGGATAGAAAGTCCCTTTGCCTTTTCCAATGAAATTTCCCTCATGAATGCAGCCAATCTTCCACATGACCTCAACAAATCCAATCCTTGGTGGCACATTGTAAGGCAGGATGTATGGAGTCCCCTAAAATCCATACACTCTCAAAATAGTAATGGTTGGATATGGGATGATATCTCCCCAGTTGTGGTAGACCTTCAAATCAGGTCTCCTCTCCTTGGGCCTAAGAAAATCATGCAACTCCATAGGAACCCTAGGTAGATTTACTATCAGCCTTGCTCTTAATCTTGATGCAAAACAATTATTAAACTATACATAATTAGCACCTTTTTTGTTATATGAAAGGTCAACAGTCCAAATTTGTACTGGCAGCCTTTCTCCATAGCCAAATCTATTTAGTTTCATCTTCTCAGAGAAAAAATCTGCATTCTTGAACAAAAACATATGCATGAGCATAGAATACTAGTAGAAAGGTGTGCTTGTATCATTCTGTTGTAGCTTCACCAACCCTTCATGTATTTTCTGGGCTAGGAAAGTAGAAAAATCATAAACTATAGAGAAATTTGGATGTTGTATTTGCACCCCCATGAACATGAATGATATTGGCATCACAGTGCTAGGGCTAAACCCCAATATTTGACATAGTGAGTAAAAGGTAGCCAAGAAGTGTTTGGAAAAAATATCCAATTTGAAAGGTTCCTTATCATTAGGGTTAATATGAATTATTGAACCGCCTACCTTGGCCAAATGAGATGGGAGCATCTTAACTCTAAAGAGATGCTTACTTTTCTCATATTCTTGCTTCATCTTTTCAAGCTCAATAGGAACTATGAAGTCACTGGGTTCATGTAAATCAAAAACTTTTTGGAATTCATCTTTGTTAATACTCAGTAAAACCCTTCCATCATTATCCTTGACCACCCATGTGACAGGATCATACCTTGTAGCCACTACCTTGAGAAAATCCAAATCTAGAAACACATTGGGCACCACCAATTTTCCCATGTCATAAACCCAGCCATTTGAGAATGGGTGGGGAAAATTCCTTTGTCCAAACCACAGTTTGAACATCTCCAAACCCTTCATCGACACTTTAGCATCAGTTATATTGAAGTAATTATATATTAACCCATCCCTAAGGGTTTTTCCTCACATTAGAGCCTGCCCTTTTATTCTGTCAGTTGTCGACAATGGAAGTTGGTCCAAGAAGTTGTCATATAGGTTTCGTTTCAAATAATCAATTTGGTCGGAGTGGTGCTTTGATGGTGCCATTTTGGAAAAACTAGGGTCTACTTGAATTACAAACTTTAGAACAAACTAGGGCTTTTCAAGGATGCAATATTACAAACACGTAATTTGCAATTTTCAATTTTAAAAAAAAAATCAACTTCACTTACAACCCTAATGCAATTTCCCAACAATTACACTGCAAATTCTCCTAAATTCAAGCTAAAAATTTCACCAGGAAATGCAGAATTTAACTTACGGATTTTTGACTTGTAGAAACCCTAATTATTCATTGCAAAAACTCATGATTTCTTCTTTGGCTTTAAAACTGATATGTAAAGTTCCTTGAACACTTTTTGTGACAATAAAATAGGGAAATAATCCTCTTATACCACCAAAATAGGCAGGAATACGTCTCGTCCACCATTACTGCTCACTTGTGTGCCTCACCAATGGCTCCAATTGCATTTGATGTAGGTTTCAATCTTAACCGTTGATTTTCATCTAGGATGGATCATTGAACAACTGTGCTTCAGTCAATCTGACATTGACTTCCATCATAGAGAATGGCCCACAATTCCTCCAATCAAAACATTCCAGCTCAAGAACCCTTACAACTCACGTTTCTGGCCCCACCATCTCCTGCATCGTCGAATAAATCCACGTGTCAAAATTCCCCTCATATCGCGATCACTAACCATCTTGCAAATCTTGATCATGTGATAGAAAGCAACCATAGATCTTGATCTTCAGCAAACTTGCGTGTGCAAACGGTTGACAACTTTGACTTTAAATGTTGAGCACCTTTTTTGTTTAGATTAAAATATCTCTGCCAATTTTAAGCATGTGCATTTTAGATCTGCTTTAGTAGCTCGCCAGTTAATATATTAAAACATTCATAATTTTCCTTCGATCTCTTAGAATGTGACAGACAACACCTTCTCGTGATATTGTGATCATTCAATGTTGAACGATCGTGATATCACGGGAAGGCGACATATGTCACATTCAGAGAGGCCGAAGGAACATTATGAATGTTTTAATATATTAAGCTGACCTTAATATATTAATTGACGAGCTACTAAAGCGGATCCTAAATGTACATGCTTAAAGTTGACGAAGATGTTTTAATGTAAATAGAAAAGGTGCTGGAAATTTAAAGTCAAAGTTGTCAACCGTCCACACGAGCAAGTTTGCTGAAGATCAAGATCTACGGTTGCCTGCTATCACGTGATCAAGAGTTGCAAGATGGTTAACGATCACCATATCAGGGGAATGTTGACACGTGGATTTTTTTTTTTTTAAACTGCATTGTTTCATTGAACTTTCGACGAACCTCCAAAAAAGTCCGACGAATTTTCAATACGTCCGACGAAAATTTCATCATAATGACTTGTCTATTTCGTCGCACTTTCATTGAACTTTCGATGAACCTCAAAAAAGCGCCCAACAAATTTGCAATATGCCGAAGAGACTTTCATCGTAATGACTTCTCTATTTCATCGCAAGTTCAATGAACTTCTGTTGTTGATCTGATGCTTTGGAAAAGGCATGCCACTTGTGTTCTTGCTGTGGTTCGTCGCTAGATCAAAAAAATGTCCATCGATATTCCAACGAACACCAAGGCCCTTTTCCATGGTGGCAACCAAGGAAACTGTGTCATGATTTTGACATTTTAAAGGCAGTTGGGAAAGCGATGAAAAATTCATGACAAAAATTATTCCAATGGTTCGTCGGTATGCAGACAATATATTATCGACATTCCAACAAATGTTTTTCAGAAATTGGAGTCAAATATAGTAGTGTGGTTATAGATACCTGCATGGTATGATGATTTTCAGTAGTTGTTCTATGCTCATCAGACCTGATTGATGCAGGGGTGAGAGCACACTATTATAGAGTGATATTTTCTACATAGGGTGGCACGTCAGTTCAACAAGGTTCAAGACAAGTTGGTGGATGGGTATATAGCTATTTTTGCTAGATCAGCTCAGGAGATGGCATGGGGGAAGACCATCCTAGTGGCTGAGGTAGTTGACTCTTTTAGATAACTAGTTGCTAGGCCATGGTCCTACAAATAGAGACTGACAAATCCAAGGGTCACATGGGCATATGCAGAGTGGTTCATACCTCCACTATGACTTACAAATCTAGTGGTGGAACTTCCACAGGGGAGACCTAGGGGGAGGACTACGCAAAGAGGATAGGTGGGGGTAGGGGGATAAGATCTAGGGGCACCAACCAAAGATGGGCAACAAAATCAGCAGTAGCCACCACATCAAGATCAATAGGATCAGCCCCATTAGCCACCATAGCAGCCACCTCTTCCACAAGATCCATAGGTACAATAGTTATAGGCATAGATATAGGTAGTGATAGGTGAGAAATACCAGGCCCACCAATAGGTACAGACCATTATATTAGAGAGAGATCAGACCTAACAATAGGTACAGGCCCTGACCATCGAGAGAGACCACGAGAAGTAGTAGAGGTAAGCCTTAGAGTTACAACTGGCTTAGGAGGTGGGCTATAGGCATCAACTGGAGACCATGTCCATTGCATCCCAGGGAAGGATAGTGTCAGTTTGGATGTATCATGAGGCCATGAGGGAGGTTGAGTATTATAGATTTCATTACCGTCAGGCAGTGATCATGACTCTTAAACAACCAGATTATTCGCAATAGACAAAAATTAGGTAGGCAAAGGATCATCCAAAGAGGTAGGTAGGAGAGGGGAGCAACCATTAGGGCTAGCCACTTTTTGATATACACTCTCAGGATTTTTTTTGTATTGTGATTGATGTACATACATTTGAGTCAAATTTTGTATCATGACAGTCATAAGTTTTGATATATATATGAGTTCACTGGATTCATGATGATGTGTTTACTTTACTTATGCTTTATGTATGGATGCATTTGATGTATATGCGATGTGATGCACTTTATGTGATGGATGATTATGATATGCAGATTTTTATGGATGCATTTCTTTTTGTATATTTTATATGAAATTTTTATGATGATATATGCAGTATAGATGTATGGATGCAAATGATAATAATGCAAAATGGATTATGTGATTATGAGATGTATGTGGTGTTATGATATGCAAATGCAGTGTTTTTTTATCTTTTTCCTATGATGATAGATGGATATATGGATGCAAACGTTTATGATATGAAAATTATTTCTAAGATACTTAGACTAATAGATCTATATTATTCTTCATAACTTAAAATTATTATGGAAAAATTATGATGTGATATGCAATGATCATGATATGTAATGATTTATGATTTGAAAATGATGTGAATGCAATGATTAATGATTTTCAAATGATTATGATATGCAATTATTAATGATTTTCAATGCAATGATTATGATATGTAATGATTTATGATATGATTTGAATGCAATGATGTGAGTTGAATATGATATTATTATGATATGCAATGATTTAAGATACTCAGAATAAAAAAATCTCTATCATTCTTCGTAACTTAAATGATAATGTATATGTAATGCAATGACTATGTGAATGGATGCTTTATGTTTTGGAACATGAGATGTATGTATGTTGATGATCTGTTACTTCAGGATGAATGCATTGGTGATGTTTTTGGTTGACTTTCATGATAATATGTTAGCACGAAGAGAAGAAAGAAGAAATAAGAGGATGAAAAGAGGATCCAACAAGTATATGATCTATCGAGACTTTATTAGAGATAATGATGAGGGATGATGATTTTTTCTTATTAGAGATTAGGGATGTAATAGACTTACTTTCCTTATGTTTGATAACACACATAGATATGATGCATCAAGGTATAAAGAACTAGGATGGTGTTGTACATTGTGTGATGGACTTTGACATGAAAATGAGATAGGAGTATTCCTCTTCACACTTGGAATAATGAAACCTTACTAGGATGTACTTTAGACATTTCAAACATCTTGGGCCAAAACATAGAGAGGCAAAACCTAACAATGTAATAGTCAACGAGAAGTTCAAAAAACCTTCCATACACACCTGATAAAGAAAGTATTCACCAAGGTTATATTACAAAAATATCCAACGAGCACAACAAACAAAAGATAAAGATCAATGCCCCATTCCTTTCTCTCTAAATCATTTGATTAGACATCATCGAGAGGTCATTGGAATGAGTGTAATAAGATAAATCAATAGAAAAGATCAGGTAAATAAACAAGCTAATGTTCTTCAATACTGCTAGCCAAGACTAAATTATGGTGATGCTTGTTGTTGATGTCCATTGTAGGAAGGAGGCATCCTAGGATATGATATTATCAGATGATGGTGAGATTGGCTAGATTATAAGCTATTGATATTTAGAGTTGACCAACTTGTTTACCTACTAACCTAGACTTAAGACCCTGGCATTTGAGAACACACTTTCAACTGCTAAGCTTGCTTTTGATTGTTTTTCCAAAGGGTGAAGGTGACAATTGATTTATTGTGAACAAATGCTTATTACGGGTGAGTGTTGAAATGGGACTGATGCACTTTTTTGGTTTTTTGGAATGTTTTGAGGCTGTTTTGGGTATTTTCAAGATGTTTTACAAATGTTTTGATTTTTGAATTTTCCATTTTTTTGTTTTCTGAGATTTTGACCAAGAACTTAACCTAAAAACCTATCCTAGGGGTCTCAGAGGCTGATCAAAGATTAGTCTTTCCTATGTTATACACGTAGAGACCACGTAGTTCAACTGGTGACATACATATTTATTGATGAGATATGAACAATGAATGGCCAACTTATTGTGACAGACTCCTAAAGGACTAACCTAGGGTCTCTTGGGGGGAAATCAAAGATTAGCCTTTCCTACGTTCAAGCTCAAAGATGATGTAGTTTGACATAACAACTCTATTTTTTTCCTTTTTGGATTTTCGACCTATTTTTTGGATTTTTGAAGTGTTTTGGATATTTTAGGTTTTATGAATGTTTTTGGATTTTTTAAAGGATTTTATGAATGTTTTTGGATTTTGTTATTTTAGGAAGATCTCAAGAATATACACAAACTCGATCCAATGTAGGTAATAGAACATGCCCCCAATGTGATGCGATGGACTACTCTAATATAGGTAGTGAACCACCAAAAACATATGACTGAACTAGGGAAAGATGATTCCCTTACTAGGCTCTTAGGGTTGTTCACCCCAAGAGCACTTAGTGGAAGAATGACTCTCTTTCCTCTAGGTTAATATGTTTAAGGCGTGTCTTCATTCAAAAAGGAAAGTGGGGGGGGGGGGTTGATGATGGTTGTGAATGTGTGTGAAGTGTGGAAAAAACTAAAAGTAAAATGAAACTAATCTAAATATATGCAAGTGCAAGTAAACAAAACAAAACTAATGCAAGTTAGCCAACTATATGCCCTAAATGTGTGTTTTCTGGAAAATGACAGAGCGGGATAGAAAGTGTGCACCTAGAGAAATGTTGTTGGAGATGGATTCCTTCAGGAGCTTCTGCAAAATGCTTGTTCTCAACAAAAGGACACTTACGCCAACTGGGACAACCTAGTCCTCCAACTGGAAAACTTTCCCGAAACAAGGTTTCGAGGAAATGGGTGTCCAAAAACACAAAAACCCTTTTTCGGGCCAGGCACAAGGACAAGGTCACCAATAGTGGTGACCTAGTCCTCTTGTGGCTTTCTAAGAAATTAGGCCTTGGTTTTTTGGGTCCCCGTGAATGTTCCCATTTTCTGCAACAATCCTATGACAGGAACCCCCAAAAGTTACCTACAACTTGTCCTTTGTCCTTCCTAGGGTTTGAGACTTGGAGTTGACTTGAGAGGATTGTTGGTACTTCTTGCAACACTTTTTTTTTTACCTAACCTACATCAAAATACCTGCAAAGACATGCAAAGACCAAAAATAGATGGGGTTAGGATATAGGGGTTTGCCTAAGTCAAACCCCTTTGTAGGTGATTAAACCCAAATGAGATAAACACAAAGGAAAGCAAGATTGAATGATAACACAATAGAGTAGCTTACCAGACCTTTGTTGATGGTCTGCAACATGCATGAGAAACTTCAATGGAGGAGGTCTGAAAACCCTAATGCTTGTATGCTGGATGATTGATTGCAAAGATGAGCTAGAGAGTGAAAATGAGCTAGAGGAGCCAAATGGAGGCAAAAACCCTTATTTGTACAAGTAAAACCCTAATTTTCCTAAAATACAACCTAATAGGCTGACCCTATGGTTTTTGGAGGCAATATTCCCATTGAATCTCATTTGAAATTTGAATTTTATGCTTAGAGGGACTAGGTCACCCAAAGCGGTGACCTAGTCCTCCTAGGCAAATTTTGATGATTGACGGGAATTGATTTATGTTTAATAAAGTTTATTATATTTTCCTCCTGAAACAAACTTAGGTTGAGACTAAATATGTATTAAAAGGGAAAATTATCATATGAAATGGGTTGATTTAGGGGTGATAAGCCTAGGTAAGTGTGAAAATGCAACACAACACTTTACAACACTCTGTTTTAAGGCTTAGAAAGGTGTGAGAATGTATTATTTAGGTGAGTTATGTTGAAAGGGTCTTAGAAAAGTGAGGAAATATATTACAACATTTCATAACACCTTAGTAAAACACCTTTATATTATTGACGAATTGCAAGCTTACAAGGCTGAAGCAAGGCGATCAAGACCAAAATCCACTGATAAAGGCCAAAATGAGTGAAAAAGTGCCAAGCTATACACTTTTTGGTGACACGGGTAGGACAAAATGACCTTAGGAATGTGCCAAGTAGTTCTAGGGAAGATTATGATACAAACATAGGATCAAGCTATGATGTGGATGTGGATGGGTGAATGGAAGAGTCAATGGATTGTAATGGGTGATGTAAAATATTTCATAGAGATCATGGTGGATGGAAAGTGCTTATTTACACATGGCACTTTTTTTATAGGTTTTCCCCAACGTACTTGCCCACTGCGCCACCAAAGTGGTTTTCACTAGAGGATGATTTTTGTCTTTACTGTTTTCAATCCTTTTTCTAGTTTTTTTTAGATTTTTGGATTTTTTGGATTTATACCTAGAAATCTAGGCATAAAACTTTTTAAGATGGGAGCTATTGATAGGCACCTATAGAGGCTTTCCCTCGAGTGTTGATAGTTGATATGCCCCTGACTTATAGCTTACAGTGATGAAAAAAGGTCCCAATCAGTTGGGTTCAAACTTTTCCTTGCTATCTAGATTCATCATGTTCTTCTAATCTTCTTTCATCACAAGCTGGTTGACTTGAAATGACTGGTTCCTTATCTTCTTGTTGTATCTCCTCTTCAGATAGTTTTGGTAGACTTGCAAGTGGTTCAGAGCATCCATGTGCTCCTCATCCAATAGTTCTTACTCGTTTAGTCATGACACCGGATATTCTTCATCTTTTATGAGGTTTTGCATTGATATCCTCGGGGATGGGAGCTCAATCTCCATGGGGAGAATGGCATATGATCCATAGACTAGGGAGAATGGGATTGCACCTATTGGTGTGTGGATACTTGTTCGATAGGCCCATAGGGTAGGGTTCAACTACAAGTGCCAATCACAACCAACTTCATTGATTATTTTTTTGAGGATTCTTAGGATAGTTTTATTTGTAGCTTCAGCTTGGTCATTACGCTGGGGGTAGTATGGAGTAGAAAAGTGATGTTGGATGTCAAATTTCTAGCATAGGTCTCAGACATCTTGGTTTTTGAAAGGTGTCCCATTATATAAGATAATGGCTTGTAGGACATTTTAGCGGCATATGAAGTAATTTAGGATGAACTTAGCGATCTACTTTCTAATGATATAGGTCATAGGTATGGCCTCTGCCCACTTTGTGAAGTATTTTGTAGCAGTGATAATGAACTTGTGTCTATTAGATGAGGTGGGGGTGATTTTTCCAATGAGATCAACTTCTTGGCCAAGTTCATACCAGTCAAATGTGAACCACAAATGTTGTCATGTACCTCTGTTAAAGAAGTCAATGTTTCCTCAGTATTTAGGCATCATAAAAGGGTTCCCTCAATATTCCTATGGTATAGGGTGTCGCCTAAGATAACAAAGCAAGATGACTTCTTGACAAAGGCTCTTTTAATGTTCAAGGTAATATCGGTAGGGAGGAATCCTATTCTTAGGTAAGTATATATGTCATGATACCATGGATTATCGGGACCAATGATTTCACACATAAATTCAGACTCTGGTACCTCGAAAGATGGTATGAGAAGCTGCTCTACCAGGAATTCATGTTTGAGGACATTACGTGGGATATCTAGCAATGACCCAATCATTTTCATGGCATCCACCGCTCTGTTGTTTTCCCTTGGTATTTTCTCAAATGTGATGTCAATGAAGAATTCCTTGAGGTCTTCCACCAGTTTCTTGTATGGAGTCAGCTTTTCATCCTTTGTTTGGTACTAGTTGTTGACTTGGTTGATGATTAGCTGAGAGTCTCCATAAAATTTAAGATCCATGATCTTCCACTATACTGCTATTCTGAGTCTGATCACAAGGGCTTCATATTCGACAATTTTGTTAGTACAGGGAAAAGATAACATGTAGGATTTAGGAATGCAATCCCCTTGTTGTGTGATGAAGAAGACACCCGCTCTTGATCCATGTTATGTATATGACCCATCAAAATAAACCTTCCAATGATCTGCGACACTAAGGTTGAACATGAACTTGTCTAGAAATTATGATATAAATGGGTTCTTTGAATAGATGGGTGCTTCTACTAATTGATCAAAAATCACTTTTCCCTTAATAGATTTTCTTTCCATATATTCAATATCGTATTCTGAGAGGATCATGACCCACTTAGCCATCCACCCTATGAGTGTCACCTTGGAAAGTAAATACTTGAGGGGGTCTATTTTTGTGATGAGTTTGATTTGATGTGCTAACATTTGTGCTTGAATTTATGTGAGGAAAACACTATTGATAGGCAAGCCTTTTTAATGGATGTATAACTTAACTCATTCCCTACCATGGTTCGGCCGATATAGTAGATGGATCTCTCCTTCCCTGTCTTTTCATGCTATGATAATAGAGTTCCAATTGCTATTGTTGTTGCCAATATGTATAAGATTAGTGGCTTATTCTGGATTGGTGGCATGAGTATCGGTGGCATCAACAAGTATTCTTTGATTTTTTTGAATGCTTGATCGCACTTATCATCCCATTTGTATGCTACCCCCTTATGGAGTAAATGAGAATATGGGATAGCCTTGTCTGCCAACTACACGATGAACCTATAGATGGATTGGAGTCTTCCTTGCAAACCCCTTAACTGTTTCAATGTCTTTTGTGCCTCCATTTCAAGAGTTTCTTTGACTTTGGTTGGGTCTATCTCGATCCCTCTCATTGAAACTATATATCCCAAAATATTTCTTGATTGTACATCGAAGACACATTTCTTGGCGTTGAGCCTCACCTTATACTCCTCCAATCTATCAAAGATGGAGCTTAGTGTTGCTATGTGATCTCGTCACTTTCTTGACTTGTCCAGTATGTCATCCACATAGTCCTCCATAGAGTTGTGAATCATGTCATGAAAAACTAGTGTCATAGCCCTTTGATAAGTGGCTACAACATTTTTCAACCCAAACATCATGTTCCAGCAATATGTACCCCATGGAGAGGTAAAGGTCATCTTATGTTGATCCTCTTTTGTTATCATTATCTGATTGTACCCTGAGAACCCATCCATGAGTGACAACATTTCATGCCCAATTGTTTGATCTACAATCATGTCAATTTTCAGAAGGGGAAAATCATCTTTGGCGAATGCTTTGATTAGGTCTTGGAATTCAATGTAGATTTGTATGCCCCCAGTGGGCTTTGTGATTGGTACCAAGTTTGAAACCCATTCAGGATAATCGATGGGTCTTATGAAGCTAGCATCCAAGAGTTTCTACAATTCAAGTTTGACTAATAGTGTGATTTGTGGATGCATCTTCCTTAGTTTTTGCTTCACTGGTTTCACCTCTAGATATACTGCAAGATGATGAACCACAACCTCCAGATCGATTCCTAGCATGTCAGCATAGGTCCATGCAAATTTTACCTTTCTTTCTCTTAGAAATGCAGCTAGGAGTTCTTGTTCTTCAGTCAAAAGAGATTCCGCATAGAAGGTTATATGTGGTGTCTCTTCAGTCCCCAAATTGACGAGGTTACACTTCTCTACCAATATTGTTGACTTCTCCTGATGAATAGCACTAGGGGGAAGATTGAATCTCTCATCCTTTGGCATCTCAGTGAGGTTTTCACCATAGGATTTGTCCTTTGTTTTTACTATTTTTGAGTCAGAAAGTGCCATAGCGTGGTTTTCACTTAAAGACCTAGAGATTACTCTTAAATTTTAACTTTTGCAAATGAGGGATTCAATAATTTCCCCAGAGTATGCATGGCCATCTAGCTCAATGTCAAATCCTACCTTGTGGTATCCACATGGTATGTTGTCCCTGAGCCCCATGAATTTCAAGAGAGCTTTGTCATTTTTTAGTGTGTCCAAAACTAGTGGTCCTCATTGGTTGTAGTCTATTAGCTGGGGATACACTAGCTTTACTTCATGGGTTTGATTGTTTGATTCAAAATACATAGTGGAAATCATGAAAAGGGAAGAGTCCTCAAATAATATGGGTATGTCAGTGATGGAATCCTCATCACTACTACATACATCAGTTATATCAAAGAAAATGTTTTCTAGAGGTAGACCTATAGATACCGGTAAATGAAGAGGAGCCTTGACTATTTTAATAGGGGGACTTCTGCCACGTATGGTTATCTTCAAAGGGGTACATCCAAGGCTAAGATTCTTCATGTGCTTCTCAGCAACAATGGGTTCTAATCGGTTGTTCCTATATTTCTTGAGACTCTCATTTTTGTTGTAGCCCATGTCAAGCATTAACTATAGCCCTTTGTTGCCATCGTCCATTGGAAGAGCTGGTATAGGTCTTTTGTCTTGACACTAACTCATTTTACTGCAAAATCCGATGAAAAATTCTGACGAAAGCTATATAATTAGATGTATTGTTGAGTACTTGTGATATTCCATGTGAAATTTTCTTTTTTTAAAAATTTTATCCCCGACGTTTGTCAGAATTTCGATGAACCTTATTTTGTGTCGAAGTTTCGACGAAGATTTTTCACCGAAATTTTGATGGAATTGCAAAGTTAAATTGTGGTTGACATAAATAAAACTGAGCTCAACTATTTATTGTGACAATGTTTTGTTCAACGATTTTCTTGGGAAAAATTAAAAAAAACTCAAGAAGATATCGCTAGGTTGAGGGTAGTCATTGTCTTTTTCCAGAATTCATTTTTGAAGTCAGATTTGTACTTCCAAGTTTGAAAATCATATTTTAAAGCAACATCTCATCAGATTTCATTTTTAGTCTTGTGCATTTTCATAATTTCATTTCTAGATTTTAGACTTGACTTCACAAATTTTGTATAAGGGAATTGTTTATAACTGATGGAAAATTCTTGATGGATTTGGAAAAAGATTATATTTGCAAGGTTTCAATTTTAACCCTAATGATCAATTTTCAATAGATTTGGGAGCCATAACTAGATAATATCAAAGGCATAGGGATAGCTACAGAGTGAAATAGCTGTCAAGATTCAGGCCTTGAGGATTGAACATAGAATTGGGAATGTTTGATAGTGGATAGTTAGAGCCATTTAGCTATGATAGTTTTGAAGACTACTTCATAAAGATGTATTTTCCCTTTGCCAAGTTTCAGAAATAGATTTTAGACCTTAGATGCCAGTGTCTTATAAAAGAAGTTATGGTATATCTATTACTTGAAGTTCCTAAATTCACCTTGACTCTATACAAATGTATCTATTTTTTATTTGAAAAAGAAAGAAAGAAAGCAACCAATTTCTAAATATTGTGATATATTTAGAGCAACAAACTAAAAAATGAAAAAATGAAGGTCAAGGCCTCTCTATTTTTCTTAGTTCACTTAAAATTTTTAGATGTTGCCATACATATAGCAAGCTATAACTATCATGCAGATTATATGATTTCTATTTGTTTTGTACTTTGGAATAGTTTACAAGATGAAATTGTCTCCTCATGTAGAAGTATAAGATGTCAAATTCCTTCAGAAGTTGATGCATGAATTAAAAGATGAACTTGTCAAATTGGAAACCAAACTTTTTGTGGTAAGAAGAGTTGATTTTGACATGACTGGAATGTTGTAACAACTTTATTAAGTAATACAATTTATTTAGTTATTTTAAAATTTGGTGATTTGTGTGTAGATATGCCACCATATGAAACTGAGTGAAAAAGAGCACTCCTTACCTTATCAAGTAATATCCAAGTAAGATGTTATAAAAAATAACTTGTGCTTTTAGTGAAGTTGGTCAACCTACTCATGCTTTTCCATGCTTAATTTTTTCCTTTTGGATTGAGCTACTTATGATAAATTTTTAACTTTCCTTGCAACCTGTGTATTACCCTCTCAAGGTTTTAACTAGTTAAAATCAATCTCTTATAAAGGATATGAAATTCCTTAGTACTTTAGATTTTCCTTTATGTTAAGGGAGGCATCTGAGTATTGTTTATATAATTCAACTTTATTTGAGAGTAAGCATATTTAATCTCTATGTGGTAGATTTAGACACTAAAAGAAAGTATTTGACCTTATTAGGGAAAATGAAGCAAAAATCGTAAAAGTGCATCATAGGATTTTTTTTTCATGGTTTTCATTGTAAAGTATGCAACTTATTTCAATATTTTCTCATGGAAATCATATGACCTTCTTCTATGGACTATATAAACTCCTTCAGTGTAAATTTTTTCCTCTCCTTCCTATTATGCAAGATCATTCAAAACCTCTGCTAATTTTTGACAATGACATATGACTGCCATATCTTTGTAAGTCTTTAATAGACATAATTGGAGATCCTTTAGAAAAAACATCTTTGTTGAAAGTGATCCCATATCCTTTGTGATACCTGCCCTCTAGCAACTTGATTATCCTTTGTCTTTTAGCTTATGCATGATTTTATTCATTTGATTTCAATGGCCTTGCATAACACTTGAAGAAATGAATTATAGTAGCTCCTTGAGATATTGTCCATGCACTCCTTAATACACTTGTAGTTTGTCCTCTTTTGAAACTTTTGAGATGGAAATATTTATTAGTTTACCATACTGCTATGAATAAAATGTACCCTTGACAATATTTATGATGTTTTAAAAGCCCTCTTGACTGCTTAGTTACTTTTCTTTATGTATCTTTTAAAGTTCGTCATACTGCCCTATCACTGTTATTATTAATTTCAATGCCCCCTTCATGGTTATGGCATGGACTAATCATTATTTATTTGAATAGTCATGATTGTGATCTCCTTTTGGGAATCTACAGTAAAGTGTCATTCCTTTCTTTGAAGTCCATTTCCTTAAATCTTTTCTCTTGCTCGTTGCTCCTTACCTCTATAGTATCCCTATATTTCATATACATAATAATAAAAATTATGTTGATAACTAGTGGACATGGGTATAAAATCAAGCATCATACAAATGTAGTTTATATCTGCATATATAATACCCTGAGATACTAATATTGTAGCACTAGTCAAAGAATCATCATCAGACTATATTTGTTGATCAAATACAATGAAAAATAAAATATATTAAAATATAAAACATTGATCTTTTCTATCTACTCCACTGTAAATAATAAAGAATTCCAACACTCAAATTGGAAGGAAATTTCTATAGTATTTATTATTTACAATGGAGTAGATAGAAAAAATCATTGTTTTATATTTTACTATATTTTATTTTGCAAATAGCATTGGATAGTAAACTAGCCAATACACTATCAAACATAATGATTGGACCCTATGAATATATAGGTTATCGATATTTAATCAATTTACATGAGAAATCATACTGACCAATAGTATTAATGAAACTTTGATACTATATAACAATGACTAGTCCCGGTTTGATGACATTTCAAGACCAATGCATGAATATCATTTGGGCCTCATGGCATTGAACATTGTTTTCATTTAACCATGATATAATGTTCTTACAGGAAGAAAAATACTAGTATGATTGAATGTATAAGAGGAAATAGGAGTTAGAGCAGATAAAAAGAGAACAAAAATATTGTAGTGTAACCTTATTATTATATAAATAAATAGAAAAATAGTAAGAGTAGGAACCCCAAATATCATGTTCATTGTCTATGTAAATATGTGTGGAATAGAGTGACCCCTTATCTATTTCAATTTCTGATAAGGTTACGGTTTATTCTTATTCTCCTTTGCATAGTATAAGCTCTAACCAATTTTTAATATTTAGCTTAAAAGTCAAGATAGTATTCCATACTGATTCTATGTCAATAGGAGGGAGGAAGTTGTATATGTATTCAAGAATAAAAATTGTGACCAAAGACATGAATTACATAGATGGAAGAAAATTCAATAAAAATGGCAATAGATTTGACATGTAAAACCAGAGGATGACCCCATGATATTTTGAAGCACTATTGTAATGGTGAAGTAAATTTAGATAGAGACTTGCTTCATAAGTAGATGGAAGTGTATGAGACATTTGAAGTTGCTTATGAGAACAAGATTTAGCTTAACCTACAAAACTAGGCAAATGAAGTGTTGTCCTTACAAAAAAAAAAATTCAAGAGTGTGGAAGTGAAGGTCTATACAAGATTGTTTGTATGTATTGTATTCAACATAAATATGTTAGGAATGGTCTCAACAGTAATTTTAGCCTTTCAAAATGATATCATCCTTATTCAGCCATACACTATTTTTTTTCAGATGGATGTAATCATTAAGGAAGACCCTTTCATTATTCCCTTAATGGATTGAACTTTCAAGGAAGCCATCTAATGGTGCTGCCTATTAATATCCAAAACAGGGATGTGAATAAGACTGATGACTATAAAGGTTAGATTGTAGATAAATTTCATAGATCTTTTAACTTTATCAAGACATATAATAGGGTGGTCCACTTCAAATGAAGCTCTTTATTATGCCATACTATTTTATTTCTAGAATTCATTTGTGAAGTTAGATTTGTACTTCCAGGTTTGAAAATCATATTTTAAAGCAACATCTCATCAGATTTCATTTCCATATTTTGTTGTACAAGTTCAGTATCCTGATTTTAGGAGTCTAATGGTTGGAAATCATAGTAAAATCAAAATTTAATAATTTCTGGAATTAGCATTTTAAAGTGTTTTTTGGGGTCATTAACTTTAGACTATCTTCTCTTTTGTAGACGTGGTTGCATGCCAAAAAAATTTGGTATAAAATATCATAATTATTAGATTTTGTTACCTATCTATGACTAAAAATTATTGGAGTGTGAGTTTGATATTTTTTGAAGATTTAAATATTCAAGCTTGGTAAAGAAAAATCATGTCAGATAATATTAGTCCAGAACAAAATGAAGAGACAATTGCTAGATTGTGGGCTAGATTGAAAAGCAAGGGTGATGGGAAATGTTATTGTCCTTGCAATAATTGCAAGGGATTAAAGATGAGAAGACTATTAATCACAACAGCGAAGAAACATTGTAGGTAGCATGGTCACGTTGAAGGGGGACATGATTATCTTCCATTGGTAAGTTGTTCATCATATGTGTTTATATTGATTTAATTTGTAAATGTTTATATTGTTTTAACATTTTATATATATATATATATAATCACTTGATCATGATCATGGTTTATTTGTGTCTATCATTATTATAAAGGTGGGGCACCCTAAGGCACATGATATGGATTATCATGGCCTAGAGAATGTGGTTTTGCAAGCGAAGGAACATGGAGCTATGAATATCGAAGATGATCATACACCAAAAAACACAGTTGAAGATGATGGTACAAATACATTGATCCATGACACATTTAGTGGCACAGTTGATCATGATGATCGAGATGACTTTGATGATGTTCATGATTTACCTGTACTTGAGAAGGCATATGAGCCCCTTTATGAAGGCCCCCAAACAACTCTTCTCTTTGTTGTATTGTTGTTGGTGAACTTGAAGGTTATGAATGGTTTATCCAACATAGCAATCGCATGGATGTTAAGGTATGTCATATATGCCATCTTTTTTCATCTATTTTAATTGTTGTTAGTTCATCACTAGTAATTAAAGGATCAAATATGTACCATTAATATTCTTTATATTAACAAATTGTTTTTTTGTTGTAGATTGACTGGTGAATTTTTGTTACCACCATCAAATATTTTACTTCACTCATACTAAGATTTATTTGGCATTATGAAAGATATTGGAATGGAGTATCAAGCAATAGATGCATGTCCCAATGATCATATTATATATCATAAACAACATGAATTTGCAACAGAATTCCAAGAATGTCATATCAGTAGATATCGAATAGATCAACTAACAAAAAAGGTTGCTCGCAAGGTTCTTTGTTATATTCCCATTATTCCATGTATGCAACGATTATTTAGGTGTGAAAGATTAGTGCAATTTATGGATTACCATGCATGAAATAGAAGTGGAAATGACATTATTTGAATGCCTGTGGATAGTTTTGCATTTAGGTACATGGAGGAAAAATGGCCACACTTTAAAGAAGAACCTCGTAATCTTAGGCTTTCATTGGCAACAGACGGTGTCAATCCATTTGGACAACTAAGATCTATTTACTCGGTGTGGCTTGTTTTTGTTATCAACAATAACATTCCTCCATGGATGTCAATAAAGAGGGAGCACATAATGTTGGCAATGATTTTTCCAGGTATTTGTTTACATAAATTTTTTTTAACATAGTAACATCTCATTTGTCTTATTTGTTGCATAATGACATGTTTTTTCATTTAATAGTCATGTACATTAATTTATATATATTCCAGTAAAATGGTTATAATAATTATGTAATATTTATGTTCATTCAACTAGGTAAGTATCAAGTTAAATATATGAATGTATATATCGATCCTTTTATCGACGAGTTATTAAAGTTATGGAATGGCGTCACTATGTATGATGTATCTAGACCAATAGGACAAAGACAATTTCAATTCCATGCAATGCTTGTATGGACAATTCATGATGCCCTAAGGCTAACACATTTTTGTGGTATGTTATAACGTTTGACTGCACTTTAATGATATTTAATTTTATGAAAGAGATATCATGCATTTTTTAAAATAATCTATTCATTATATATAATTATCAAAATTGACATATTTAATCCAATTATATATGATCTTGCAGGTCTTCAAACAAAGGGAAAATCTGCATGTCCAATTTGTGGTCCAAAGATGAAATCTCATCGTTCAAAATTTTCAGGAAAGCAGGTGTTTGAAGAGTATAGGCACTTCCTCCACATAAATCATAAGTATCGAACTACTGAAAAACATCTTTTCAATGGGAAAGAAGTGATTACATCAAAACACCAAAGAATGACACCTCGCCTATGGAAGGTGGAATACAATAGAATTAATCATCAAGGTTATACATCAGATCAAAATTTTTATCGATCATATATGATATGTTTGGAATTTATATTTTTATATTGTGTTGTGTTTACTCATGATGTAATTGACAATGATTTTCGTTGTTAATTTGTTTAACTTACATGCTTCATGAAGGTTTTCAAGGCATTAATGGTCGACTTCCAAGGGACTGAAAAGTTATCCTAGATAATTTAGTAGGTTTCCCTACTATGAGCAGCTACAAATTGTGCATTTTTTTGATACAATGCATATCAAAAAGAATATAACAGAAACATTATGAAAAATATTGGATTGAAGGCATGACAAAGAAAAAATTATCAAAATTTGTAGTGACATTCAGGAAGCCAATCATGCAATGAAAAATTCCATTCAATTAAATAGTGATGGAGACCAAATTAATATGAGTGCCCTTCCTTGGTTATTAATGGAGTAGCAAAGCAATGTTATAAAATAAGTCATATGAAAAATTCTATTTCCCACAGGATTTTTTGCGAACATAAATAATATCATAACAAAGAAAGATGAATTTGGGTCAGGGATGAAAATGCATGATTGGCATACCTTCATTAAGGTAAATATTCTGGTATATTATACATATATTTGTATACTACATGTACTTTTTTTCGAGGATACGGATTCGGTCTGTCATCAAGATTTGCATCTAAGATAGTAGTGCCTTAGTGATTTCAATTCAAAATCACAACAAAGAAATAACCAACTATGCTATAAAGCGGAAACAAGCACAATTGATCCCCCATTGATCCTCTGAGAGAAATGAATGTAACAAGAAATAGATTCAACATAACCAGATACCATGAAAGACAAAAAAGAACACAAAGATATACATGGGGAAAACCCTTTCAGGTAAAAAACCCCACACTCCAAAATTTTGAGCCATTGTATTATTCAGCAACAAAACTAGTTACAATACAATATCAGGCTCAAAACCAATACAGGAGTTACATCTTGTTCTACTGGAGAAGTAACAGGTACCCGCAAGATTCCTCTCTGCTCCTCAGATGACTGTCACAACCAGCCTCATGGTCAGCCCAGTCATTCGGCCTCCAATGATTCCCATGCTCAGATCTGAGAGATAGAGTGTTCACAGTTACATTGCCTAAGCAAACTCCTCGAACACCCTCTCCATCTCTCGTCAAAACCCTTCATGCCTTTGGCTCTCCAACCTGCAAGTCCAACATCTACAATCTCGCACCATGCATCATGCATTATGCTTGCAGCCCCATGCTCACGCATTCACATGCCTACGCATCTTGCTCGTAGTCTCATGGTTGCGCATCAAGCTCACACATCTTGCGCTTGCTTTGCAACCCACGACACTTGCAGACTCATCGAACATTAAACTTGGCATATGAGAAATAACACATCTCTCATCCTTATGAAACCGACTCAAAAGAGTCAAACACAACAATGAAGTCCATTCGCAAATCACACATCTGGTCGAATCTGATGGATCTCCCTGCAATGAGCTGCCCAGGCATTCAATGCCAAACCTAACACTGCCGAAGCTGGAGTCGAAATAAGACTCCACTGAAAAAGCACACTGCCGAAGTCACAGTCAGAGACGGAACTGGAGTCGAAGGATGACTCCACCGAAATTACAGGTTCAGGAACCAATTCGGTTCCGCGTCCGCCTGCGGCAAAGAGGAACACATCAGAAATAGGACTGACTGGGTAAAGTCAACCCGGGGTCAAACCAAGATGGGAGCACAAAAGATCGAAGTCGGAGTCGGACCTGGAACAGGAACAAAAACATGACTTCACCAAAAGTCCAAGATCAGGAACCAAACCGGTTCTGGTTCCGCCTCCGCCAACTGCAAGAAACAACAATCCAAAACATGGACAAAGTGGAGGAAAGCTCCCCGAGGAGAATCCAAACATCCAGAAGAACCAGATCACACAAGTAGGAGCTAGACCCAGAGTCAGAATAGAAATGGAAACAGGAACCTAGCAAACGGACATTGCCAACTTCCAAAACTCGTTCCGCCTCTGCCAGAACCAAGTGAAAAGCAACAGACTACCGGAGCCGGAGCTGGAGCCGGATCCAAACCCGGAACATGACAAAAGGAACAATGTCAACTTCCAATCCGGTTCCACCTCTACCAGAACAAACTTCGAAGATCCAGCAAAGTGGGGAGCGGAGCAGGAGATGGAATGGGAACAAACCCAGAACAAGGCAAACAGACCAATGCCAAGTTCCATCCCGGTTCCGCCTCTGCTAGAGACTCAGAACTTAGGCAAACAAAATAATGCCAAGTTCTATCCTGGCTCCACCTCCGCCATAACAAAAGACTTTGCCAAGGGAAACAAGAGAATTTTCCTAAGTCTTCAAAGGGGGTAACTAGAAAGTTGAGGCATAAATCCCAACAATCTCCCACTTGCCAAAGACTTTCAGGCATCCTCCAAACAATCCCGAACAAGGACCAACACATGCTCTCATGCACCAAACAAAACCACTGCAACAACATCAGAAAGATGTCCACCACCTTAGGCAACAACTCCAAACATAGGAACACACCAAGGTGAAATAGTAACAGTCTCAAGAATGAAAGCAAATGATCCTCCAGCCGGCAAAGGCAAAAAATAGCAAAGCACCACTCCAAAGCATCACTCCAACTATCTCTAGAACAAGAAAAACTGACCAACTAGAAAAGCAACCAAGAACTGACTGCCCTCATCCAACTGATCAAACCCATGTGACTGAAAACCAGCATCCACAGCTCATGCTGAAACATCCAACCACCCATACCTAAAAGGTATGACCTAAACATGAACACATGCCATCAAAAGAAAACCCACCCATCTCAACAGCAAACAAGCACCCTGTGTCAACCAGTCATAGACCAAACACATCCAAGTACTCCCACTGTAAGGGCACTATCCAGATGAGTGCAAATAGAGCACCATCACAAATGATCTAGGCATACCAAGTCCACCAAACCCAACATAAAGAAATGTAACCATGTAGTTCCAAGGAATATCCACACTAATCTGCAACATCTGCAACCACCTGCTGCAAGAAAAATTTCTCTCAACTATCTTCCACAGTTCTTCCAAACACCTCCAAAATTGACTGAAGAAAGAAGCACAGGCACCTTCGTGTCATCACCCAGGTGACAACACATGACCACAAATAGTGACCAACTCGGCACCATAAAGGCAACTCACATCTGAAGTCACAAGAGTAATCAGGAAGAACAAGACCAGCTAAGAGAGAAAATGCAAATCAACAAGAAAAATGCCCTTCTACAAACACTTCTAAATGCCAATTGTGTCAAGAATGATCTTCTTTACATCCAAAAGGGAAAAACCTTGACAACATCCAACAAAACATGGATGTAAGCTCCTCAAAGAAGATCAGACCCACCCATATAACCATCTCCTGACAGTCCTCAAAAGCACAAGGAGATAAACTATGTTTTCCAACCTTTCATTATGAATCCTCCAGAATCTAAACCAACTCAAGATTCATATCATGAAAGATAAAACATAAAGCATTTGAAAAGTATAATGGGTAAATACCTTTCACAATGACACCACTGTCGAGCAAACCAAGAAGAAAAAAAAGAAACATGCTCATCCAAGATATACAAGCCACCATGGCTAACCTAAGAGCATTCTCCTTCAAGATCTCTATTGAATTTACATTCAACCAAAGTGCAAGCTTCTCGGACTTCCAGTTGTAACAACAACATTCACTTAAGAATTCAAGCCTCACCTTTATTCTCCATACATCCATGAGTATCAACACCTATCATCTCATGCTAACTCCAAACTACATCACTACAATAACCAGAAGTCCTCCAGCATATGACCAATGTACTCAAAGTAAAGAGAACCCCCAGACCACTGTCAAAGTTCCATAACCTAGAATAGGAACTTATCATGACACCATGATCTACACATCTCCAAGGGAGATACCATGCTTCAAGTGAACAGTCCATGGTCTTCAAGAGCAAAACAATATGCCAAAACTCTAATGCACAAGCAAGAGTATACCATGACATAAAGCAAACAACTCTAAACCAACATCACCTGTCAAGCACCACCAACAACTCAGCCAAATACTACCAAGGTCCTTCATGGCTCCAAAGTGCTACACATCTTCAAATAGTGAACATGCAGATGCAAATTCTGCAACACCAAAGAAGACACCTATCATTGCTAAAGCTCCCACTGAAACGTGACACTGAGCTTTCCAAGCACCATGAATGACCACACCATCACTGTCAAAAGCTTACACTATGCCACTATACCCAACTTTCCATGACATCATGATCCACATGCTTCAGGTCCCCATCACTGACTATTTAGGTACTCAAATGCCATTCCTCCTCTCATCTCAAAACAACCATGCCAATGCACAAGTGACCACAGACAAGGTCAGCTAATAGTTTTGCACAACACAGTTACACCCTCATGGATATAGACAGTCCACTTCCGAGTTGTCTCACAACAAGCATGTAGGTAAGGACAACCTACAATATTGCACAACCCATGGATGCAACCAAAAGTAAACCTACAATCTATCATTGCACTGAGAACTGCAAAACTGAGATAATCAAAGAGAACAGCCAAAGCAGAAAATCATGACTCAAACACCAGATCAACAACAGATCTGATTTGCCAATCGTGTCCACAACCATCACAGTAAACTAGAACAATGAAAGAAAAAGAGAATGCACCGTAGACTTTTTATGAAAATCTACACAAAACCCTCAGAGCCAAAGACATGGATCTGAACCATGCAAGTGCAAGAAAGAGGCACATAGGAACAACAAGTTTGTTTCAGACCAGTTCCAATGCCACAGTCATGCACAAGCACAAGGAAGAGCCAGGCTATCCAGAAGTTGCAGACCACCAAGGTCACCTCATAGCCTCCATGCAATCAGAGCACCAGAGAAAATGCCTTCAGTGCTAAGTCAGAAACACCCAACACAAGCACAATAATCCATAGCTGAACAATGACACAAGCTAGTCCACACCACCAAGGAGCCTCTCACACAGACACCTAGTATGAACACCATGCTTTGCTGCAACACAACCATGAACACATCTCATGCCCTTTGCATCAGGAACAATGTTACTAGTCAAGAGCTTCAGATCATTTTTCCACAACATGACCCACTCCATACTTTCCCAGTGCCTTTCAAACTATATGTTGAATCAATGAAGCGCACACTTCCACTCACTGAGGACCAATCACCAACTGATTTCTCCAGGCTTCCTCAAGCTTGCCAGGCTAAGAAATCACCACAGGAGAAAACCCAGAACTTCAACAACCAGGAGAAGGCTCTGATACCACTTGCTAGTATCATCAAGCCACGACATCCCTTAACATGCTCTAATACCACTTGTTGGTATCACGAGCAACAAGCTACCAGCTCTGATACCACTTATCAGGGATACAGATTCGGTTTGTCATCAAGATTTGCATCAAGACAGTAGTGCCTTAGTGATTTCAATTCAAAATCACAACAAAGACACAACCAACTATGCTATAAAGCGGAAACAAGCATAGTTGATCCCCCTTTGATCCTCTGAGAGAAATGAATGCAACAAGAAACATATTCAACATAACCAGATACCATGAAAGACAAAAAAGAACACAAAGATATACGTGGGGAAAACCCTTTCAAGTAAAAAACCCCACACTCCAAAATTTTGAGCCATTGTCTTATTCAGCAACAAAACTAGTTACAATACAATATCAGGCTCAAAACCAATACAAGAGTTACATCTTGTTCTACTGGAGAAGTAACAGGTACCCGCAAGATTCCTCTCTACTCCTCAGATGACTGTCACAACCAGCCTCATGGCCAGCCCAGTCATTTGGCCTCCAATGATTCCCATGCTCAGATCTGAGAGATAGAGTGTTCACAGTTACATTGCCTAAGCAAACTGCTCGAACATCCTCTCCATCTCTCGTCAAAATCCTTCATGCCTTCGGCTCTCCAACCTGCAAGTCCAACATCTGCAATCTCGCACCATGAATCATGCATTATGCTTGCAGCCCCATGCTCACGCATTCACATGCCCATGCATCTTGCTCACAGTCTCATGGTCGCGCATCCAACTCGCACATCTCGTGCTTGCTCTCCAACCCACGACACTTTCAGACTCATCGAACATCAAACTTGGCATATGAGAAATAACACATCTCTCATCCTTATGAAATCGACTCAAAAGAGTCAAACACAACAATGAAGTCCATCCACAAATCACGCATCTGGTCGGATATGACAGATCTCCATGCAATGAGCTGCCCAGGCATTCAATGCCAAACCTAACACTGCTGGAGCCAGAGTCAGAACAAGAGTCGAAACAGGACTCCACTAAAAAAGCACACTGTCGGAGTCAGAGTCGGAGATGGAATTGGAGTCGAAACATGACTCCACCGAAATTATAGGTTTAGGAACCAATTCGGTTCCGCATCCGCCCGCGGCAAAGAGGAACACATCGGAAACAGGACTGACTGGGTAAATTCAACCTGGGGTCAAACCAAGATGGGAGCACAAAAGATCGGAGTCAGAGTCAGAGCTGGAACAGGAACAAAAATAGGACTTCACCAAAAGTCCAAGATCAGGAACCAAACTGGTTCTGATTCCTCCTCCGCCAACTGCAAGAAACAACAATCCAGAACATGGACAAAGCGGAGGAAAGCTCCTCGAGGAGAATCCAAACATTCAGAAGAACCAGATTACACAAGCAAGAGCCAGACCCAAAGTCAGAACAGAAATGGAAATAGGAACCTAGCAAATGGACATTGCCAACTTCCAAAACTAGTTCCGCCTCCGCCAGAACCAAGCGAAAAGCAACAGACTGTCGGAGCTGGAGCCAGAGCCGGACCCAAACCCAAAACATGAAAAAATGAACAATATCAACTTCCAATCCGATTCTACCTCCGCTAGAACAAACTTTGAAGATCCAACAAAGCGGGGAGCGGAGCAGGAAACGGAACGGGAACAAACCCGAAACAAGGCAAACAGAACAATGCCAAGTTCCATCCCGGTTCCGCCTCCGCCAGAGACTCGGAACTTAGGCAAATAGAACAATGCCAAGTTCCATCCTAGCTCTGCCTCCACCAGAACAAAAGACTTTTCCAAGGGAAACAAGAGAATTCGCCTAAGTCTTCAAAGGGGGTAACCAGAAAGTTGAGGCATAAATCCCAAGACTTTTGAATGTATTATGTTTACTACTTTTGGAAAAATAATGAAAAGATCATTTTATAATTGTTGCAATACGTTCTACCTCTATCTCTCCTAGACAACTTTGACAACAATGTCAAGCAAGTTATATATGATCTTGGAAAATACATGAGGTAAGTAGCAATATTTGTTCAATTTATTGTATAGATCTTATAATTGCCATTTTTTTTACTTGTTATATAATATATTATATATTTTTGTTAAATCTCGTTAATATAGTTGTGCCTTGAATCAATTTTACATGGTTGTCATCTAAAGGAATCCATCAAGAAGATATAAATTATTGGAAGATAAAAATTCCTCATCTAATGTGTGAAATGTAAAAATGTCTACCTTCGACATTTTTCAATGCACAAGAACACTACCTCATACACTAAGTTGAGGAAATTGAATTGTGTGGACTTGTATACACAAGGTCAATGTGGATGGTTGAGAGGCACTTGAAATTTTTGAAGGCTTTGGTTAGACAAAGAGCACATCTTGAGGGTTCTATGGTGGATGGATATATGGTATACCGGACCATGGTGTACATTATTGAATATTTTCCTAAGTTTGTAGTAAATATCAATGTAGATCGCATTTGGGATCCCAACTCCATTAACAAATTTGAAGGGGAGTACCTAATGGGGAAAGGTAGATTGAGGAAAGTGAGAGGTAATTGTAAGATGGTCATGGAGATTAATTAGAATAAATTTTACATTTGGTGTATATTGTACTTATTTAATTATTAATATTCAATATACATCAATTATAAATTAAGTTTGTATGCCATGGTAATTAACTAATTATACGTTGATTGTGAATTTCAAAAAAATTTGATACAGTTGGTTGAGAGTGGGATGCACTACATTTGTATGTTGCAATCAATCCTGATTGGATGATGGTATGGATTGAATGATGTCAACAATCTGGTCATGCATTAACATGGGAAGGTGTGGCTTCATTGGTTAAAGAAGCTCATTGTAATTGAGATTCCAATATTACACCAAGGGAAATTGATTTAGCATATGGTTTAAGAGATAAACAAGTACGTATAAATATATTAATCACCCATATTATTTAATTATTTTCAATTATATTGATGTATATATATGTTGAGATTTTTTTCTTTGCATACATTCAGCCAAGAATAAATATGTTTATCAACTGACGATATTGCAATAGTTTTTATGTGTTTGACATATTGTAGGTGAAACACCACAAGGCTATGTGGTGCAATGGTCATAAATTTTGAATCAAAAATTTGAATGATATGAAGAAAACTTGTGATTCTAGGATAACTGCAGTCTTTTTGGTAACTAAAGTTTCATCTAGAAGCAGCATACATCCAGAAGTCTCAAAAAATTGATACTATGGGATTTTGAATGATATAGTTGAGTGTGACTTTAAATCCTTCAAATTATTTTTTTTTGTTATCCTATGGTACAAACTATGATTCAATGAAAATGATCCCAAGAGAACTATTATTGAACATGATCATAGATTTAACATGGTTAATACAAGGTCGATCGAGTGAGCTTGAGATGAGCCCTATGTTCTTCCAAGCCAATGTGAGCAAGTATTTTACTCAGAGGTTCCAAGTAAACCAGGTTGGTCATTTGTTGCTAGACATGATCCAAGAGGAAGGCTAGTAAAGTATAATGTGGTGGAAGAATAAGATACCAAAGACCTAGAAGATGATGTAGATGATGATTAGGACCAACAGTTAGTTGATGATGTGCCTGACGAAGATGTCGAAGAGGAGGAACTAGATCATGATGATGTAGGAGTTAATGTTCATGAAGATGATATCTGTGTGGATGATGACATTATCAAAATTGATAGCAATGATGATGATGATGATATGACCAATCCTTACAATGTCGGATCTGGATCGGATGATACGGAAAAAGAGTTGGATGAAGAAGAAGATCAATGACATTGAAATTTATGAGTTATGTGATTGTATTATCTATTTCATATTAATTTATTGATAGAATTACATTTGACTTATGTGGTTACATAATTAATTTATGATGTTTTTAATATTTATTCCATTCACATAATTAATTCATGATGTAATTTTTAATGTTTAATTTTAATTCATGATGTTACAACTATTTTAGCTCTCCTAGAAATTTCCATATGATCATAATGAATAGTATTTTGGGAAATTTCATGAAAGATGACACATTGATCGTAGTAGTGAAATAATTGCAAAGTTGTTTAGATTTTTTAGACCAATCACCCTTCGCAATGTCATTTTTAGGATCATCTCCAATTTGATTATTGGGATACATAAGGTAGGAGTTGATCAGATTATCTTGGACGAACATTGTGTCTTTGTGTAATGTGAGCAAATTTTGGATGGGGTAGTGGTGTAGGAGCACCTACACCTCATCTTCTATGCTTAATCATGTGATGATAATTAGGGAGTTCAATAGGTTGGTTTAGGCATTTCAAGAATTTTTTATTGTGAATAAGGTCACTCAATACCATTAGTGATGTTCTAGGTGAATTTTTGAGTTATGAGTTTGAGTCTTGCACTAAAGAGTTTTGTAGCCTTTTTAAGGAAAATTGGATAACTTACATGTAAAAGGATGCAAGGTTAGTGTCATGTCAATAATAATGCTATTATCAATCCACTAGAATTGTCTTAGAGGTTTCCTAGGAGTTTCAATACATTTGAAAGGTCAAAAAATTAAAACATTTCAATAGTGATGTTAACAACTTTGAAATTAGTGTGTTTTATGTTTCATGTGATCATAAAACATTAAAAAGTCAGTTGTAGAGATGGTTGAGATGTAAAGGCCTTTAAAAGGAATAAATTGATCATTGTAAAGGTTTTTGATGGTAAAATTTATGATTAAATATATCTCTTAGAATCCTTTTTGTCCCAATTTGAAAATAATTATATATTATAGAAAACATTTTTTTAAATTTTAAGATGAAAATAGCAAGGATAAATCAAACAAATATCTTTATGAAAGAAGTATATTGGTGTGAAATTAAATATGATTTGTATTCAAATGTAAAAACTACAAAGAATGTGATAGCACTTCAAAGTGAGCCTTGAAAAAATTATTTTCCTTAGTGAAATAATTTTGTTTGTATCCAATTAATCTTACTCTCTATTAGGTTTTCATTGCTTGGGGTTTTAGGGTTTTTCCATTTGCAATCTTTTTGTGCTAAGCCTTATGTTGGCTTTGTTTCCTCGTTAATTTTTGGGCCTTAGTGAAAATGGGTTGAGGGTTGTTATATCATTAAAGGGGGGTCGTGTTATATCCTTAGGTTTTATTTTCATGTCGGGTCGACCTTTTATCTTTTTCCCAAGTTTTTCCTAGCTCTAATCTCCTCATGGTCATGTATTTATGAACAACTTATGGGTATCTTTTTCATCCTAGGTGGGTCCCCTTTGTTGTGCCAGTGATGTGTTACATGTCATGTTTTCACAGGTCCCCACAATGTCGTGAATCCCTTTTTTGAAATATTGTATTGATCATGATATCACGGGAAGGCGCTATCTGTCACATTCGAAGAGGCCCAAAGAACATTATGAATGTTTTAATATATTAACTTGACCTTAATATATTAACTGGCAAGCTACTAAAGTAGATCTAAAATGCACATGCTTAAAATCAGTGGAGATGTTTTAATCTCAATAGAAAAGGTGCTCAACTTTTAAGGTCAAAGTTGTCAACCGTCCGAACGAGAAATTTTGTTGAAGATCGAGATCTATGGTTTCCCGCTATCATGTGATCAAGAGTTGCAAGATGGTTAACAATCACGATATC
The DNA here is from genome assembly GCA_007115665.2 of Sequoiadendron giganteum. Lineage (NCBI taxonomy): Eukaryota > Viridiplantae > Streptophyta > Pinopsida > Cupressales > Cupressaceae > Sequoiadendron > Sequoiadendron giganteum. Next base: position 297,593,485 of record CM021104.1, on the reverse strand, counting down.
AAGGGAATGTTGATGTGTGGATTTATTTGACGATGCATGAGATGGTGGGGCCAAAAACATTAGTTGCAAAGGTTCCTGAGCTGGAATGTTTTGATTGGAGGAATTGTGGAATATAGCTAATATATACTTAATTATATTGTAGAATATTAAAACCTAGCTAAATGGCACCATAATTTTAAATTTAATTAACATACTCTTAAACTTAACAAAACTAGGTTGTAGCTCATCAATTTGGAGAATTGAAAGGTCAATACTAGTGTTGAGGAAGAGTTTGGAGGAGTGAAAACAAGGTTAATACCAACATCGAGGAAGAGTATGGAGGAGTTGAAACAAGGTCAATACCAGCATCGAGGACGAGGTTGAGGGCACTCAAGGAAAATCGATGACCAAGGGACAATGAGTACTGTAAGTTTGGAATCCCCATTCTCTTTAACCTGCAATTTTCATGCCTAGTTTCCAAAGATCTTCTCGTACATTGGCACCCCCATTCTCGTAAAATGGTATAAGATAAGACAAAAAAAATAATAGCTTAGTCTTTCGCATTTTTATCAACCAGCCTCAAGTCTTGGCAAAACTCCCATAATCTACCCACATCTTGGTTGTTGGTGGGAACATGTTATTCTTTGTTGTACGACCTACCTCAAATCTTATGTCCACAAAGTTGCTAAAAACATAAAACAATAAGAAAAAATTTGAAGGTACAACTAAAAAGGGGTTATTTCCTTTTGGCCTCCTCCACCTCTTATATTTCAACATATCATGGAATTACACTTACATAACATAAACTCAAACAAATGGAAGCTTATAGGGGCAAAGGAGCCCAAGTATATGCTAGGCTAAGCTAGATCTAAGGAATGGAAATATAGGCATACAGTTCTTATTTAATACCTCCACCACAAACATATGCAAGGAAAGGTCTCCTCCATTTTTGGTAGTGATAACCTCCTCCACACACAACCTTTAAAAATTATGAATAGAGGAATATAATCTTTTAAGAACTCAAATTCTTCATAATAGAAGAATTTGATCATACTTTTCCAATGATGGCATTATGAGAAAACCTTAGGTTAAATGAATAATTCCTAGCTACAATTTTAAATCATGTCCGACCGTATAAGAGAAGATCGTTGCTATGTGTACTTGGATACCATGGAGAAAGGATCTTTGGCCTCTTTCATCAATCAAGGTATTGTTAAATTTTAACACCTAAAAGTGAGAATGAAGAATCTTTCCTAGGATGGTGGCCAATTATGCTTCTCAACACCTATATTACAAAATATTTGTCAATATCATTACCATCACAATTAAACCTATTGCTTGAGATATAGTCATACAGGTAAAAAATTAGCTTTCTTGATTGTAGATAAATTCTAGACAATTCAATCCTTGCATCAGAGATTGTTGAATGGGCCCAACAAACTACTCATGATGCCCTTACTATTAAGTTAAAACTTTGACAAGGCATATGATTGCATCAAATGTCCTTTCATTTATAAAAGGCTCAAACGGATTTATTTTTAACCCTAAATTATTATGACATATTCATCTCTTTGTTAATGAGTGATTGCACAATAGTGTGTCCCACTTGTGGGATGAGGCAAAAAAATATTCCAAAAATTACAAAATTACAAAATACCAGTTGAATGAAGAACCTTCATTTAAAGGTAATGTCGTCATGACCTTTGAATGAAGAACCTTCATTCAAAAATGATACCATGTCAAGAAATTCAAATGAAGGTATTTTTTATTTTAAATATTTCATGTCCAAAATGCTTTATTAAAGGAACCTTTGCATGAAGGACCTTCAAATGAAAACCTTAATTCAAAGGTCCTTCATTAGAAGATCCTTCATATGAAGGTTCCTTTAATGCCATCCCATTATAGCTCTTAGAGTTGTTAGAGATATTTTTGTTTCAAAGTAGAGATTGGACCATCAAATAGTGTCACCATGACTCTACCAAGATATCCATCAACTTGATAAACCCTGACTTAACAACCACAAATTTACAAGAAAATTGCCCCTGTCAGCCCTAGGGCATCAATTCAATGCCAATTTTCTTGCTTTAACAGACCCTTAAATGTAACAAACCTCTATCATACCATGTTGCACGCCAATCCACCAAGTTACAATTCTAAGACAGTGGGTGGATTGGTGCATGTCATTTCTATTTAACCCTCAAACCCTTACATAGGCAAAACAAGGTAGTCCCTGTATTTGATTGTTTTCTCCCACAAAACGGTGATTTACCACTTCAAAACAAATACAAATGAAAGGGAAAACATATATTTATCTACAACAATGATCTCAAAGCATTTCAAGCTTGTACGGATCCATACAACACAAAAGAACTTCAGAAAAATAGTAAAAACACAGAAAATTGCTTCAAGAACGTGGTATTTGATATGAAATTTTGGTATCAACTCCTCCAAAAATTGCAACAATTGCAATGGGATGGGAATACAATATTATACAAGTGGGATAATAAATGCATCATTTTAAGAATTAAACCAATATGTAAACATGAAAGAAAGTGCTAACCCCTTAAACTGAAAAAGTTTCTTTTAACTTTAAGTTTGTTGGGTAGCCAATTATTTTAAGTTATCAAATACTACCATCATACATAATCAAAATTTTGCTGTTTCAAATGACTATGAGCACTAACTTTCACTATTTTAAGATGTTGAAACCTTGTCACAGAGAACTAGAACATTGATGCAACCACTCATCCTATCTTAAAACATACCAAAAGTCTCCTAGCAATTAGACATAGGAAGATTTAAGATGAATTAAAAAAAAATTATTGCCAAAGCATAAACTTATGATGACTTAACCAGGCCTAGTACACACTCCCTCCCCATTAACCACTTAGACATATGGAAATTAAATGTAAATTTTTACTATTTTTAGTCATGTATGTGTCTAATAAACCAATTGGTGGTGTTTCCCTTCAAGTTTATTTACTTGAATGAAGAGAAAAATTCCTTTGATTACAATTAGAGAATAAATTTAAGGCCTTGGTTGTGTAGCTGGTGGACCATAGTCACATTTAACACTTGTTACAAAGTTTGGGAGTTAAAACATTAAGTAGATTTGATTTGTGATGGACACATTTGGATGGTAGTAATAATAACTTGCAATCTATCAAGACTTGATTACCTTCTAACCTGTCAAATTCTAGTGATGAAATGATAAATTAATCATAATGTCACCTTGGGATCACATCACCATGAAATAACTTCATCCAACATCCTTATGATTGCAGGTACCACCAAATAGGTATTTATCAGATCTATCTTGCTTGAGCGAGGGAAATTCAAGAAGACAAGAGGAAAGCGAGACATGTAGTAGGTCTAAAACAACAAGATCAACTAGAGGTCAAAAGATTAGACAAAAATTTTGTAAATGCATGGAATTTTTTCTTTTTGAAGGGGGGTCATATTCTTATGATGATGAGAGCATAGGAGACACTGAGGAACACAAATCTATGGAAACAATGGGTACCCAAGGAACTTCCTCCAATAATCACTTATTTTTGTGTCAACAAGAGGATATATCGCATAACACCATCGTCATTACATGGTTTGGGCCTATTTTGCATGGACGACATAAAGGTATGTTATGAAAAAGTTACTGAATTGATGGAGTATGTTAGACCCTGTTACAGTTACAAATATTGGATGCAGTTGGTTCGATATAGATGAAGTATGCGTAGGTATGCACTGTCAGCAAATTATATACAACTAAAAGATAAGGATCAAAATAAAGGAGTGGCTAGGTACATTGACAGAAGGCCAAAAGCATCAGGGAATATTGTGGGGTTTATAAATAGTACACGACCTGGGTCAACAAATAAGCAACCCAATTGAATATTCGAGGCACGCCAGGGAAACCATGTATTCGTATGTATGATAAAATCAATAATTGTAGGGGAAGAATTGGTAATTTATTACAATTTGAATCTCTTAGATAAAAACACAATTACTATGGGGGTGGTATATAGTATATACCATTTTACCCAACCTCCAATTAATGACTCCAATATACCATTTTATTATTATGTGTTTTTTTGTAAGTCTATTGGTTTCATTTCGGTAATGTTTTTTTATATTTAATTTTTGTCATAGCGGGAAATTGATCATACAGGGAAGGCTCCGGCCCAGAGCATAGATCATGATGCATCTTCAGGAACTTCTACCCAATAGGTTTACCTCATTGTAATTGTACAAATTAGATATGAGCAAAATGTTTTATTATTATGTTTTTTTCATGAGTTTATTAGGTTAATTTCGATAATGTTTTTAATATTCTTGTTACAGTTGGCTGATCGGGGAAAGGCGCGAATAGTAGAGGAGAGCATCCATAGGGAGGTGGAGTCACTATTATGTGATGATGACATCACATTTTTTGCAAACCCTGTGGATATGATGAGGAAGGACCAAAAAAAATGCAATGAAGAAATCCTTAAGTTGGTATTCATAGTGCCTCAAATAGATGAGATAAGAGAAAGGGTTAAAATATTGTTTGAGAGAGCACAAAACTTGCAAGTAAGTTGTCATGAGATATTTAATTATAACATAAGTTCATTCATGGTTTTATATTTTGTACTCTTTTATGTCATGAACTAAAATATGTGTTGTATTTATAGGATTATTTTGCATCTTCATGATGTTGCTAGCCATGATTAGGGTACTGTAAGTGTTGTTCGGGGAGTAGGGGTTGGTACAAGTGTCAATCATGATCTTCCTTTGCATACATCACATCATCTGACCCCATCATTCATGCCTATATTATAGACTGAAATGTCAGTAACGCATACCATGCAGGCATCCAGTAGTGCACCATCTGGTAGTGAACACATGCCAAAACATGCATCAGGACATGTTCCTGGGGATGCAGAGGCCACTAGTACTGGTGATGTTTTAGCAACATTTCTTGTATCTTCCCGTATTACTAGTACATGAACATTTTGAGTCACATTTGTGGTGACTGAGGATTTTGTTCCCATAAAGATAGAGAAGGTCCCATGTACTTTAAAATGTTTTAATTATTATTATATATAGTCCAATTGAAATTTACTTATTGATCACTCTTTTTAGACTAATGATCCCATGATCATTTTGTAGAAAATGATGTTTTTTATAAATATCTAAGTGATATTGCATTGGAGCTCTTTGGGCCCACCATACATACATGATGGAATGCCCAAAATCAAGATTTAAAAGATGAGCTCATTAACCATTTAGTTGTGTTGTTCGGTGATAAAACATTCAACCAAACTAAGGTCCTTAAGAAAGTTGGTACCTATCTAAATTATGTGAGGGACCAATATAGGTCACATTTAGAGAAGAAAACAAAGTACGAGCATCCCCCCATGATTCCAAAGAGGGAGTGGAAGGACCCGGTGTCGGATGGAAAGGAGAAGGCTGAAAATAAAAAAAGAAAGACACCACCGAGCCAAGGAAGGTATGTGATACTATCAACAATGTAATTATATACTGATTACTCTTTCTTTTTACATAATCTAACGTATTTCAAACTTTTCATAGGCTACCTGACACATCGAAGGCAACAAAGACAAGAATAGAAAAACACGAGCAACACAAACTTGGCTTTGGTGGTTATATGAAATTAGTCGCACGAATTGTAAGTATCAATAAATGAAATATTGCATCCAAATGATAAATTGCAAACAATTTTAGTTTTATCACACCATAGAAGAAAAATTCATGATCTTATGCAAACATTTAGGGCTCTGAATTCAACAGAGTGCCCATAGAAGAGAACCTGAATATTTCCTTCCAACAAGACTATGGAGTCTTGGCTGAACGCCTAAGAGTCTCGACTGGGCAAACATAATCTTTCAATGTATCTGACATGTAGGTAAATAAACTCAATAAAGTTTATTTAAAATTGAATACTTGTGCAATCTATTCAATATTAATTCCCACCATAAAGTAATTATGTGCCTATTTGTTTTAAACAAACAAGCAATGATAATATTGCACATGACATTAGAATGTAGCCTGGTGAGGGTGGAGCACAACCTATAGATGAAGGTCATGGTGTGCATCCCGGTACTGGATGTATTCATGTGCTATACAAAATGTGGTATGGATTAATACAATTAAACATCTTTAATTCCATTTGGTGTATTAATTAATGTAACCTTTCATCTTTCAACTTTAGAGCATGTAGAGCATGATCAACATGTTGAGAATGATTAGGCTAGACAAGATTAGGAACATGATGTGGCCCCATCAGGTAAAGAGAACCACTCTAATGTTCTTTTAAACATATTTAATTACAATTGGTGTATTAATTAATGTAACCTTTCGTGTTTCAACTCTAGATCGAGATTTAGAGGGTGTTCAACATGTTGAGAATGAGGCTATAAGACAAAATCAAGAACATGATGTGGCCCCATCAGGTAAAGAGCACCACTCTAATGTTATTTTAATTAATGAAATACTTGTAACAATAATAATAAAACATATCAATTTAATATTTTTTTGCTATTGCAGCAGACCCCCCTTGTAGCAGCATCCATGTCGTGAGTACACGACTAGGCATATATTAAGATCATGAGCAAAGGGCTGAACAACTGAAGGGGGGAAATATGATTTAAAAAATGATAGTCCAATTCAACTTTTTTTAGCTGCAAAAAAGAAAAAAAAGTGATTTTAATCATATTATGACAACCATATTTTTGATGATATGTAAAAATTGAAAGAATGAATGTTATATGTTAATGAATGAATGTGAATATGTTAATGAATGAATATTATATGTTATTAATAGTTGAATGAATGAATGTTATATGTTATTAATGGATGAATGAATGAATGTGAATATGTTAATGAATGAATGTTATATGTTATTAATGAATGAATGAATGATTAATATTATATGATCGAGTATGGGGAATTGAGAGTGATGTGAGGGGAGGGAGGGGCCAAATGAGCTTCCACTTTCACGTGGTTGGCCCTGTTAAGTAGAGAATATTAAACTATTCTCAAAACAAAGAGAAGCTCAATAAGGTAATGCACTTTTCAATATAAGAAATGCATCGTTTGAAGCATCAAACCAATATGAAAAGATGAAAGAAAGTGCTAAATTTTCACTATGAACATTGTGTTGTGTGTGGATTTGGTTTCAAAGCTCTATTTATTTTATTTTTAGTGGTGTTATAACTCTAAAATTTGACTTTTGTACATAACAGGTTAGTGGAAAATTTGACAGCTCTGAAGGGTTTAGAGGATTGATTGAGATAGATACATGGATATTTGGATCTTTTTTTTGATGGGAGGCTTCCACTTAACCATGAAATTTTGTACCATCTATAGGTATGCAAAACATTCTCTACTTACATTCATTCAACTTACTGTAATATAATATCTGACAAAAATCTCCTTTTCATTATACTTAGATGGATTTTCATGCCCTGTTTCAAAGCACATGTTTTAGAATAGGAAAGAACGATGTTGGCAAGGGTTAAGGAATTTGGCTTTACACCTACCAATTTCATAGTTTACTTCATTCATCCAACATATTGCCAATGTGTTTTACAATTGTTGAAATCATATCCTATAATTACAGAACTAGTAAAATTAAAATATGTAAGTTTCAAATATGGCATTACATATCTTTCTATGATTTTTTGAAAGAAAATATCAAAATGGAGAAGTATTAACAAAATAATCTACATAATTTCTAAGAGATCAGGGAATTCTTTTGCAGAGTTATCTTGAATATATTTAAGACAAAAGTAACTTATAGAGATTGAAGCAAAATATTGGTAGTCTAAAATCACCAGTCAACACATCTTAGTAGTATCTCAATTCAAGAGAACTAGGTCCACTAGACCTTAGCCAGTAAAATAAATAAAATAAAATCATAATATTATTTTGTTCTAATAGGGTTGGTTGGTTGCTTGTTTCTTTTTTATTGTTAGGAAGTCATCAATATACAATGGCCAGAGAGTTTCTGCATAAGGCATCAAAGTAACCTTCAAGATTGACAATGGAAATGAGTAGAAGGTCAGTATAACTTAATGTTAATTGGGTATTATTTTATTTGTTCAAGACCGATTTAGATTCATTTTCTACTCACACTAATTTTATTTACATTTATGTTTTACTAATATCCATTTTCCTTTACATTCATATTCTTCTATACATATTGTGTTTACAGTAATTTTTTCCTTAATTTAATCTAGGGGAGAGTACCCAGTACTTGAGCATGTTTCAATAGTTTTGATAGTAGTGGTTTATATAGTGCCCAACTCTAATCGTGTGGCCCAAAAAAAAAATTGGCCTCAATAAGCCTTTGAAAAGGAACATGCGTATTAGGTCTCGAAATCAACTCGCAGACGTCTGATTTAAAAGCTAATCGATGGGCTTGCCAACTTAAACCTCCAGAATCCCCCTATAACCATTAGATTTAGAAAGATCAACAGTTAAGAATTTTCAACTTGTAGACCTAAGACATTTCATTCAACGATAGCCAACCTCTCCACCGATGGACACCTATCCTTCATTCTCTCGGTGGGATGCCAGATAATGTTTCCCCGATGCACCATAGTTCCTCCGATATACTTTATGCATTCGATAATTCATGCCCATGGTTATAATTCATGGTTACTTTTGTTGACAACTTACTCTATTGGTATATCGGGAGAGCACCTTAGGATTCAACCCAATAGAGTATTGTTACACTGATACTAGGTTGTGAGCTATTTTCATCGGGCCATCAACGGGATTGTGATGGGGGTTTCGTTGATGAAGCATTGTTAGGCCGATGGTATTGAATTTTTTTTATCCCACAAAATATGATCCAAATTAAAATATTTAGTCTAAGGAAATTATTCCATGTGGTTTGGAGGGGAAATGTTACCGCATAGGTACTATTCAAGGGGCTTTAATCTAAGGGGGGCCAAATTGAATCACTTTTCATGCATGAGAAAATAACTACACTAGAATGGTGAGAAAGGGCTATTTTGGGTTGTTTATAAATAGAAGAGGGGATTAGATAAAATCATCCTTTGATCAAATCCCTTTAGATTGAAACCTCCTTCAATCTTAGCCTTACCTTAGATCAAAATCCACTATTTTTTCTTGTTGTAGGTGTTGCCATTGATGTCAAAAAAATAGAGATTCTTGTAAGTGTTGTCATTAATGGATGGTTGCATGTGATGAAATCAGTGTGATGATCAAAAGTTTTGTGAAGTGTTGTCTCTTGGTTTCTTTTATTGCAACTAGGTTGATCTTCTAATCTACCTATGGAATTTTCAATTCCAATTAAGGGCAACTTGAAGGACCTGGACCAACTGATGAGGATTTTAAGGACCTCCTACACTTTGGACTCTGCAAGACCTGGGAGGGTATTCCCTTAATGTGTTTATAACCTATGCACCATAATTATAGACAACATTAACAATAACAAATAATTTCACTCAATAGCTCAACAGAACGGGATAAAACTAAATAGAATTGGTTGTTCATCAATAATTATCAACCATTTGGAGCGTGAGATAGTCACAAAAATACTTCAAAGTAAAAGATATTCATTAATTTTCAATTTGTAGCAAGCTCTGGGTGAACACAAACAAATATTGAACCACAAAGAATAGATGCAACTTAGATCAGTGTCTTATTTCCATTGGAGGAGTCAAATTCACAAATACCTAAGGGTTTACAATAGATTAAACCCATAGCATATCAGATCTTTAATAATATCGCCTTAAAATATAACCAATGTGTAACCCTAACTCAATACTACTTATCAGATCCTTGTACAAAATGTATCAACCTACAATCTCATTTAAGAATTTTAATCAATTCCTTGAATCAAAGCTAAAATAAGAATTGCACACACCACAACAATGAGATGAACAAAATAACCCTTGATCACTTTATTCAAAATTCAAATACGCTTGTACACAAGACAGACATGAGCTTGAATTTATCAATATAATTCAAATTCTAGTGCTGTTATACAACATTATATCTCCATGAATTCAAAACCTATAACAAAAATGACTCTGAACCTAATTTGCATTTCCTCTGTAACTATCAAACTTTATGATTTCTTTGTAACTTCACCTAGACTCGACCAAAAATTTCTAACTTGCTAACCTGTACTTTTGGCCTTGAAATCCTTCTTATAGAAAATGAAGGAGCAAACAAGCATCGAGCCAGAAATTACACATGTCACCAGCCAATTGGACCGCTTAGTGACATCTCAAAATTCAGTTACAACTGATATTCCCTTTGCAAAATCTTCATGTTCTTTTCCATTTTCTCGTTGAGGATGATTTTATATAGATGTGAATCTTCAAAATCTTGCACATTTAGATTGCCACTATAATACAAAAATTGAAATTATTATGACTACAACAATTAGTTAATTAATTGTTAGCAGTTTACTCCTGCTCTCACTCTTCTTTAGTTAAATATGTATCCACCCATCGCTTGTATTCCTCATCACTCGGCCAATTGAAGTTGATTACCTCCTCTACCATGGTTTTATAGGGTGTATATTTAACTGCTACCTGGTTTGCCTCCTTTTCAAAAGACTCGAAAAATGAACTAGTGCTGATGATTTTGTCCATGCAACTCTCTAATAGATTTGAATCCAAGTCATCACATATTAAATCAATTTGGGCATCAATGACCCTGCTAGCCTAATCGTTCCATTGTTGAAGAAAACTGATATTAATTTTCTCATCAATTATATCAGGCAATAGTGTATCACTCCATTTATCAAAACTTTTCACCAATTCTCTTATCTTCCTACTCAAATTATTTGGTAAGGCTTGTAAACCTTGCATTGATTTAATTAATATTTGAGTAGGTCTAAATGACTATGGCCTAGTATTAACATCAATTCTTGAGGCTTTATACATTATATCCAAGGCATTGGCCATGGGGATCCATTTCTCAATCAATGGTATTGCTACTTCTTGATCCTTGTCAAAATTATTTATTGCACCCAATAATAAAGAGTAAGAAGAATGTATACTTGGAAATCTATTATCAACTTTTTCATTTAAATGTTGCAAAAATGTGGTGACAATTTCCTTTTTCCTTAGAGCTGCCCTCTCCTCATTATTCTTCAAAGAATCTTCTAGCTCTGTGATTTTTTGCATTAATTGCTTCTTTGTTGGATCAACAGAGCAGGTTAGCTCCTCCTCAATTGGTTTTAATGTGGGACTAAGAGTATGATTCTCAGTGGGATACTTTGGTGTGGAGACAATGGGGGTAGTAGGAAGTGATGACCTTGATGTAGATGGTAATGATTGAACCACATGAGCAATTGGTGTTGCCTATATCTGCTTGTGCCTCAGCCTTTCCACCTCTATTTTTAGCTCAATATTCCTTTGTTGCACCTTATTATATTCCCCAATCATAAAATTGTATTTCTCCATATAATTCCTTTCTTCAGCTTCCTCTCTTTTTGTTATTTTTTGTGCCAATTTGGCCATATCCATAGTCAAACTTGTAGCCTCCACTGCTGAAGTTTCTAAAACTCTTTTTATTATTAACCCTCCCCTAAAATTAGGGTTAATATTTGTTATGCTTGGCTTTCTTCCTCCTGGAGCCAAAGCCCATATTTCCAAGGTCTCATACTCCTCACTGAAGATAAAGCCTTGCAGTGCTGACCTAACTTATTCTTTTGAATTGTGGAGGGGATGCTTGAATTTCAAAATAGCATCAAAGGCCACTACATCAACAATGTCCCATTCAGGTAATGAAGACATCATCTTGATCAATTATTTTTCTCCCTTCTTCTGGAGTGATTTTCTTAAATTCATCATCATTTCAGCCTTCACTTCATCATCATTCTCCTCATCTGACCTGTTTGGCCTCTGACCTCTTCTTTCCTTGCACTTTTCTTGGTACTCTCCTAGTTTCATCCTCCATACCAATTGCAAAAAGGTTGGTGTTTTCACAAAATTATCATCATTTAAGAATTATTTACAAGCCTCCATTCTTGTATCTTGTACACACTTGCCGTTCATGTCTAGGTCTGACAACACCCATTCAGCTGGAAATGGAGGGGATGGCATGCCTATCTATAGGTCTTGGTCTATAACAATAATTTCATCCCCTAGATCCTCTTGGGATTGCTCAATTCTTTGCCTTTTGGGAGCTGGCGGTGATGGTGGTGGTGAGGGACTCCTTCTTGGTGATGACTCAAGATCAATTATATTTATGGTTCTTGGTGGCTTGAGATGTGATCTTGGTGGCTTTTCCTACTCCATTATTGTTTTCCTTTTCTACCCTTCTCTTGTTTTTCATCAATATCATCCCTTACCCTCCTATAAATGGGCATGTCTTCTGGAAGTTAGTAAGTTGGCCTTTCTTCCAATGGCCTTGTAGCTTGTTCCTATTTACCAAAATTCAACTCAGGATTTATTTTCTTTTTCATTAAACTATCCATGATTTCCTTGAACCTTTTCATCAAGAAATGAATCTTCTTGTGGAAAGGGGTGAATTCCATTAATGGATCATTGTTTGGATCCATTTTGTGTACAATAGCCAATAATTTGACATAAGAAGCCCATTTTTCCTGATTTAGTTCTTTCCTATTTAAATAAAATTCATTCTTGATTAGGTCTTCAGGAAAATTGAGCTCATGAACAAATATTGTTGCTTTTATTCTTTGTTTGAACAAAGCGAAGAATCCTTTAGGGTCACACTGCCTCCTAAAACTAAAACTTAAATTGTATGAATCAAAGAATTTCCCAAAGTGTACCCATCCTCCCTTTGTAATAACAAAACCATAAATTACTATGTAATCTAGATAGAAAGTCCCTTTTCCTTTTCCAGTTAGATTGTCCTCATGAATGCAACCTATCTACCACATGACCTCAACAAATCCAATCCTTGGTGGCACATTGTAAGGAAAGATGTGTGGAGTCCCTTGAAATCCATACACTCTCAAAACAATACTGACTAGATATGGGATGATATCTCCCCAGTTGTGGCAGACCTTCAAATCGGGTCTCCTCTCCTTGGGCCTAAGAAAATCATGCAACGAAACCTAGGTGGATTTACTGTCAGCCTTGTTGTTAATCTTGATGCAAAACAGTTATCAAACTGTACATAATTAGCACTTTTTATGTTAAATGAAAGGTTAGCAGTCCAAATTTGTACTGACAGCCTTTCTCCATAGCCAAATCTATTCAGTTTCATCTTCTTAGAGAAAAAATCTGCATTCTTGAACAAAAACATATGCATGAGCATAGAATACCAGAAGAAAGGTTTTCTTGTATCATTTTGTTGTAGCTTCACCAACCCTTCATGTATTTTCTGGGTTAGGAAGCAGTAAATGCATAAACTACAAAGAAATTTGGATGTTGTATTTGCACCCTCATGAACATGAATGATATTGGCATCACAGTGCTAGGGCTAAATTCCAATATTTGACATAGTGAGTAAAAGGTAGCCGAGAAGTGTTTGGAAAAAATATCTAGCTTGAAAGGCTCCGTATCATTAGGGTTAATATGAATTATTGAACCTCCTACCTTGGCCAAATGATATGGGAGAATCTTAACTCTAAAGAGAGGCTTACTTTTCACATATTATTGCTTCATCTTTTCAAGCTCAATAGGAATTATGAAGTCACTGGGTTCATGCAAATCAAAAACTTTTTGGAATTCTTCTTTGTTAATACTCAATAAAACCCTTCCATCATTATCCCTGACCACCCATGTGACAAGATCATACCTTGTAGCCACTACCTTGAGCAAATCCACATCTAGAAACATATTGGGTACCACTAATTTTCCCATGTCATAAACCCAACCATTTGAGAATGGGTGGGGAAAATTCCTTTGTCCAAACCACAATCTGAACATCTCCAAACCCTTCATCGGCACTTTAGCATCAATTATATTGAAGTAATTATATATTAACCCCTCCCCAAGGGTTTTTCCTTGCATTAGGGCCTACCCTTTTCTTCTGTTAGTTGTCGACAATAGAATTTGGTCCAAGAAGTTGTCATACAAGTTCCTTTTCAAATAATCAATTTGGTCGAAGTGGTGCTTTGATGGTACCATTTTGGACAAACTAGGGTCTACTTGAATTACAAACTTTAGAACAAACTAGGGATTTTCAACGATGTGAAATTACAAACACGTAATTTGCAATTTTCAAACAAATTTCAACTTCACTTACAACCCTAATACAATTTCTAACAATTACACTACAAATTATCCTAAATTCAGGCTAAAATTTTCACCAAGAAATGCAAAATATAACTTATGGCTTTTTGACTTGTAGAAACCCTAATTATTCATTGCAACAACTCGTGATTTCTTCTTTGGCTTTAAAACTGCTCTGTGAAGTTCCTTGAAATCTTTTTGTGATAATAAAACAAGGAAATAATCCTCTTATTCCACCAAAACAGGCAGGATTACATCATGTCCACCATTACTGCTCACTCACATGCCTCACTAATGGCTCCAATCACATTTGATGCAGTTTTGAATCTTAACCATTGATCTTCATCTAGGCTGGATCATTGAACGGTTTTTCTTCAATAAATCTGACATTGACTTCCATCGTAGCAAATGGCCCACAATTCTTCCAATCAAAACATTCCAGCTCAGGAACCCTTACAACTCTCATTTTTGGCCCCACCATCTCTTGCATCATCAAATAAATCCACATGTCAACATTCCCTTGATATCATGATCGTTAACCATCTCGCAACTCTTGATCATGTGATAGTGGGCAATCGTAGATCTTGATCTTCGGCAAACTTGCTCGTGCAGATGGTTGACAAGTTTGACTTTAAATGTCGAGCACCTTTTATGTTTAGATTAAAACATCTTCGCCAATTTTAAGCATGTGCATTTTAGATCCACTTTAGTAGCTTTCTAGTTAATATATTAAGGTCGGCTTAATATATTAAAATATTCATAATGTTCCTTTGGCCTCTTTGAATGTGACAGATGGTGCCTTCCTGTGATATCGCAATCAATCAATACTTTGTGGTTGAACGATCGTGATATCACAGGAAGGTGCCATCTGTCACATTCATAAAGGCCAAAGGAACATTATGAATGTTTTAATATATTAATCCGACCTTAATATATTAATTGGTGAGCTACTAAAGCGGATCTAAAATGCACATGCTTAAAATCGGTGGAGATGTTTTAATCTAAACAAAAAAGGTGCTCGACATTTAAAGTCAAAGTTGTCAACCATCTGCATGAGAAAGTTTGCTGAAGATCAAGATCTAAGGTTGCCCACTATCATTTGATCAAGAGTTACAAGATGGTTAATGACCGCGATATCAAGGGAATGTTGACATGTGGATGATTTTTTTTTTATAAACTGCATTGTTTTGTCGAAATTTCGACGAACCTCCAAAAATGTCTAATGAATTTGCAATACATTCGACGAAACTTTCATCGTAATGACTTGCCTATTTCATCACACTTTCGACGAACCTCCAAAAAACATCCGATGAATTTGCAATACATCTGACAAGACTTTTGTCGTAATGATTTGCCTATTTCATTGTAAGTTTGACAAACTTCTATTGTTGATCTGACGCTTTGGCAAAGGAATGCCACTTGTGTTCTAGATACATTTCATCACTAGATTGACAAAATGTCCTTCAATATTCCAATGAACATGAGGGCCCTTTTCTATGGCGGAAACCGATGAAGTTTGGTTGTGATTTAGACATTTGAAAGCTAGTCGGGAAAGCACGAAAAATTAGCGACAAAAAATATTTTAGTGGTTCATCGGTATGCCGACAATATATTATCGATATTCCAACAAACATTCATTGTAAATTGGATTCAAATACAGTAGTGTGATATAGAAAGCTTGATATGTCTTTTTTGTCTACCACTTCTCGCCCTAGGTCCCCCCAACTTTTGAATCTAGAGGGGTCCGCTCTAAATGTCTGGGATGGTGTGTTACTTGGTTGTGGTTGTCTATGGGACCTAGGAGATTGAGGTAACTCTCTATTACAAAGGCACTTTTCTTCATTTTGTAGTCTCCGCATCTATTATCTTGGATAATTGCTTTGATATTAGAAATGTCAGGAATGGCGGGTGTCTTTGTCCCAAAAGTGGAGCTATGGTGGATGGATCTATATATGGATTCATAGGGCCTTCATCATTCTTAGGAACTTGTGGGATTTTTAAATACTTGGCTTCTAGGTTCCTACAATAAGCAAAGGGCTCTGGGTCACCATGAATTGCGACCTCTTGATTTTCATATGGGAATTTAACACATTGGTGAAGGTTGAATGCAACAACTTTCATCCCATGTATCCATTGGTGCCCCAGGAGAATGTTATAAAAGAGGTCAAGATCAAGTACTTGGAAAGTAGTATACATTCTAGCTAGTCCTACTTGGATGGGAAGTTGGATGGTGCCTTGAGACACTCTTTATTGATCATCATAAGCCTGGATTGTGATGCCTTTACCTTTTTCAATCATATCTTTAGAGATTCCCAAATTCTTTATTATCTTGAGAGAACAAATGTTCAACCTTGAACCTCCATCCACCAAGACCCATTTGACTTTATTTTTATGGACAAAGACTTCAAGGTAAAGTGCACGGTTGTGAGATGGTTGGTTTGGAAGGTCCTATTCAGAGAAGGTGAGGATATGTGGAGTTGTGATGTGTTTGACCATGGCTTGGAACTACTTTGCATCAAGATACATGGGTACATATGACGTAGCTAATGCCTTTTCTAGAATTTCCCTATGGGCAGGCGAGATCTTCAGTAACTCCATAATGGAGATCTAGGCAAGGGTCTTTTTCAGTTGTTTTAAGACGTTGTAACCATTGGAAACTAACTTTGAGTTTGCAAGGGGTGCTTTGGCTTGCATGTATGGTTCAAGGATAGTGATTTTTCCACCTCGTGTGGTGACTCCACACTCGGCTTTGGACCTTGGGATATGGAAAACACCTACCCATTCATCTAAAGATGTGACAACATGGTCATAAACATGGTTGACGTTGTCATAATTTTTTCCTTTTCCATTGTTGTTCACGTTATTGTGATCCGACATCGGATTCGTGTATATTTTGAGGTCTTGATTTCCAGCTGGTTGTTCAATGGTGATAACCTTGTCATAAATGAGATCTTGGATCAAGTTCTTGAGTCTCATGCAATCGGTTGTCATGTGCCCCTTTATCTTATGAAATTGCAAAGGTGCTTCTTGTTATACCATGGTGGTTGAACTTCAGGCACTTGGTAATTTTCAATGATTGGGAGCGTGATGATGTTAGCTTCAATGAGTCGTTTCATGACAAATTCAACCGATTCCCCAAGCGGTGTGTACTTTCTCTTGGGGGGATATTTGTTTCTTGTGGATGGTCGACCTTGATCATTGACATTGTTGACTATTTGTGTGTTTTTTTGATGTTGAGATGTGTTGGGTTGTGGGGTGTTTTGGGTTCTTTTTTGAGGTTTTTGGTATGTTTTCTATTGTGTGTTAGGTTTTGGAGCACTGACTACAACCTTGGAATCAACAACACCATCATTGGTAAAATTTTTGTTTTTCTCCCATGTTCGAGGTTTGTCGTTATAGCTTGTTGATGGGTGATTGTATTGATAAGTGGGTGTCCCCCCTTGTGAAATGAGGTCTCTTTTGATGTTAAGAGCTTTGGGGATGAAATAATCATAGGTGGTGATGCATTGCATTTTGAGATGGAAGGCTAGGATCCCTTCAAGATTTGAGATAATGGTTTCAAATTGTTGTTCTTATGGCATATCCCACTTGCTTCTATTGGCCTTGGATCTCCATCATTGCAAGAAGGATGCAAATGTCTCTCCCTTGTTTTTCTTGAGGTTGGAAAACTCTTCCAAGCTCACATCCATGCCTATGTTAAATGAGTAATTTTGTATGAATGCATCCATAATTTCTTGGAACTTTTTGATTTCAAGAGGAAGGTGAGAGAACCATTCCATGGCTGGGCTAGCTATACTTCTAGGGAAGAGCCTCATTAGATAATATTTTTCATAGAAAACTTCCATACAGTGAACATGGAATTCCCTAATGTGATCTTTAGGGTTTCCAATCCCATAGTACTTGCTAAATCTTGGTATCTCAAAATCTTATGGGAACGACTTCATCACAATGCTCCTGTCAAATGGATAAGGTCATAAATTCCCTTATGGTTTTGTGGTTTTCTTGGATTGGATGTCCAACACTTGTTGCGATAGCTTTTTTATTTGAGCAGAAAAATCATTTTGTGGATTAGGTGGTGGGATGAATGTGGATGTTGTAGTTTGAATGACGGGTGGGGTGACTTGCGGATTTGGTGGTACGTTCATGGGGGTTTGTTGTAATCTTTACTGTGTAAGTAATGCTTCCTGATACACTTGTAGTTGTTTTGCCAACAAATGCTTGTTGTTGGTATTTCTGTTTTTGTTGTGCCAACAATGCTCATTGTTGGGCTTGTTGTGTGGTTGCCTGTTGTTGGGCTTGGTATTGTTGCAAAGCTTGTTGGTAAGCCAAGGCTTTTGCTTGTGCGTGAGCTTAGGCTTGTGCTTGTGCTTGTGCATCTTGAGCAGCTCGAGTAGCTTGTGCAACTTGTTGAGCTTGTTGCTTCTATAATAATTCTTTTGCTTGCGCTTGGGCAGCCTGTTGGGCTTGTTGTGAAACTTGTTGTGCATGTGCTTGTTGCATGGCTTGTTGTGCAGATTTTGCAGCTTGTTGTGCTTGTAATTGTTGGATTCATTTTTGATAGGCTTTTTGGCTCACGTGCAACGTAATGTTGTATTGATTGGCCATGTTTGGATTTGATGGTAGAGGTGGTGGATTCAAAATGAGGTTTTGTTGAGGTGGTTGTTGAAGTGTTTGAGTGATGACCATTGGTTTTGTGGTGGAGGGTATGTTTGATGTGCTACGTCCTTGGGAGACCACGTTTATAAACAGTGTAATGGTTGGTTGGGATTTTTGGATTGGTGTTGCCTGGTGTTGCAATAACGGTGGCATGCTTGGAGGTTTTGGTACATTGGTTTGATTCACAATTGGAGGATTATTTTGATTTGACTAATTTTGGATTGGTATGTTGGGCAAAGTGGGTTGCCCTAAACCTTGGATTGATGTTGATATTGATGTTAGCGAGGGAAGTGGTGGTAAGTTTCCTTGAGAAATTGATGATGAAGGATCAAAGATTCCCCCTTGTCCAAATATATCCCCTTCTACTTGTGATACCATGGGGAGAGAGACTTGTGTCTCAAGAGAGTAATTCGGTGTTGCGAAGAAGGTGGATGCATTGTTGGTATCATGGAAGACAAGTGGAATGTAAGGATGCTTTGGGTCTTGCGGGATGATATTTGTGTCCAAGTTTTTGTTACTTACAAGGGGGTGTGTTTGAGGAGCATGAAGCAATGAACTCCCCTTGGTAGTTATGGGTGGGCTTGGAGCATGAGATGATATTGGTTGTGGGATGGGTTGAATGACATTTTGGAATGATGATGTGAATGATACCGGTGGCATGGTCCCAAGAGATGTTTCCACAATAATGCTTACATCATAATCAAAAGGGATTTTAGCCCCCTCCTTTGCTAATGCTAGCATGTATTGTGACAAATTAAGTCTCATCATTGTATTGACAATCTTGTGGGTTTCAATATTTTGGACCATCTCCATGATTTCATCTTGAGTCATTCCTAGGGGGTTTTTGGTGATGTCCTCCACTTGGAAACCTCCCTCTTGAGGATCTTGTGGTTGTTGAGGAAGATTGAGTGGGGGATTACTAGATCTGATGGGGTTAAATTCAGGTGCGGTTTGACTCAAGTCACTTAAGTGGATGTGTCTTTATTTTGCTCCATTTTTTTCTTGTGTTGAGATCTAGTTTGGACCATAAAATAAGGATCAACTTTTAGGAATATGAGGTGAACCTCTAATTCCTTAGGTTGGTCTAAACTTTAAGTACAAAGAAGAAAATATAAGTTTGTTTAAGGATAAAATTATGATGGGATGAAGAATGGATGGTGTGAAGGTTTAACTATTAATAACCTTGGAAGGATACTAAACTTTTGGACTTTTGGATTTTGGATTTTGGATTTGATTTAGATTTTGGATAATTAACTCATAAAACCCAAGATGTTGGATGTTATCTTGGAATAAAGTTTTTCCACAAGATGATAATTCAACTGAGTGTATGAAGAAGGATTCATCCCCACACACTTAGTCAAACAAGCTAATTTTTTATTTTGATTTGAAGGATTACCAAGAGCCTAGCATGAATGATTTTTCCCAAGATTCTAAGATTTGTTTGTGAGATGGAATTTTGAGAGATGGATGAGAGTGTTGGTTTTGATCCTAGATTGGACTTAGATAGACTTCTTTTTACAAGACCTCGATATTGAAGAACATGTTATACTTCCTATGTGAGAAACTCAAAACATTGAACAAGACTTGGATTTTGACTATAATAGAATGAGTACAAATCGGGATTGTTCTTTGAAGCACGTTTGTAAAAGTTATAAACCAATCTCTCTCTAAATTTGTAAATTATTGAAAGATGCTCCTCACGAGCTTTTGGACTAAGGTGCTTATGACAATTTGATTTGGGAATTTTGACTTTATGGGAAATCATGGGATCAAACACATGTGAGGTTCAATTGTCTTTTATCTTGGTTAGATTTGGTTCTTTTTACCACATCCACACTCTCTTGTTTAGCTTTTCAAACTAAATGTCTATGTCTCAATTTATTTTCATCCCACAAATTCTATTTTGTGGAAATCAAGAGAATCAAGGCAATAGTTCCCTATGTTGACTTTGGGGAGAAACAAATTAAGATGTGTGTCCAAATGTTTAGAAGCCTTCTAGGGATAAGAACCCCTAGGGACAAGCAATAACACATGGACTTTTCAAAGGTATGTGTTCTTCCC
This sequence comes from Sequoiadendron giganteum, assembly GCA_007115665.2. Classification (NCBI taxonomy): domain Eukaryota; kingdom Viridiplantae; phylum Streptophyta; class Pinopsida; order Cupressales; family Cupressaceae; genus Sequoiadendron; species Sequoiadendron giganteum. The sequence goes on along the minus strand of CM021104.1, from coordinate 297,572,600 downwards.
AAAGGGTTTGAAATTTTGACAATTTGTTGAATGTTTGTTTCCCAATGTTTAGATCCAAGAAAATTGTTTTGATTCCATAGCAAGGCACAACCCTAGGATAAAAAAGGCAATATTTTTTGGATTCCCACTTGGATTTCTCTAGCTGTGCTTATTTAAAGCAAGTGATTAGAAGCTTGACCACACTAGCTCCCCCTTTCTCAACACACACTTCTCAGGTTAGCCAAGCTTCGAGTTCTCATGAATCTCCCATGACAAACTCTTCATCTCTACTTCAAACCACAAGTATGTGGGACAGATTCAAAGGCCCGACCTTCTGACACCAAAAAATAGATAAGGATTTTTAGCTTCTAAACAAATTGGTTCTTAATAAAGGCACTCGTTCATAAGGCCACATGAGAGGCAAGATCAACCCAATAAAGAGTATCACCTGCTTGTCCGTAGGAAAATCTGTAATGTTGAGATTTCCTCAACATTCAAATTTATATAGCGATTGGGAGTAGCTTGGCATTTAGCTCGTTACCGGTTTGAGTCGTTCGCTTGGGGTGAATAATTTTTCCCACCAAGGTAGGATCTCTAAGGGTAAAAAATAGTGAAGAAATGCATTTGTAGTTTGACCACCTAACACATTTAGGCAGGAGCACACACAATTACTTTTCTTCACACTCACATGTTTTGGTCAATTTTAAAGCCCAAATTTGAAATGTGAAGGCAATATTTTAGACAACCTAATGTCACTAGAATGATTTTTCTTCTCAAGGTCTCCATGAAGCATGAGAGAAGTGCATACACATTCGAATGGTATTAATTTGTAAAGAAGATTACAAAAAAAAATAAACTAAGCACAAGTTCTTTTTAATCCTCAAAAACAATAGATGGATTCTTTTTATAGCACCAAATTTGAGTGTGAAAGTTGTTTGTTCAATTTTAACCCAAATAGAAATGCTAGTAAGTTTCCTAAGTTATTTTTAACCAAATTTGAGGAAAATGAAAGCTTTTGTGTGTTCTTTTTAAACCCAAAACAAAATGTAGTTGAGTCCTAAAGCTTGAAGGAAACAAAATCCAAAGGTGGGATTATAAATGTCCCTAAAGTGTTAAAGAACACTTTTTTACAATCATGAAATGGAAAATTCCATAGGATGTTGTGTCCTTTGTTTCCTCCTTCTTTGTAACCAAAAACATGCAAAAGTTGATTAGATTACAAAAATAAGAGCCACAAAACAAGTTAGAGGTCAAAGGAATCAAAACTTAAAAGCAAATGTTGAAATAAAAATAAAAACTACTTTCTACCCAGACCTAGTGTCACTTCTTATGAAAGCAACATCGTTTGGAGTTTCCAACATTGCTTTGGTGAACCAACATCACTCTCTAGAGAAAACAGAGATGAAAAAGGCATCGCTATATTCACTAGTGTCGCGATTTGTAATTTGACCCATTAGCGTCAGAGGAAACCAAATAGTGTCGCATTTTGGAAGTAAGAGTAGCATCACTATATAGTGGTGTTGCAATGATTGTGTCACTTTTTGACCTCTTAAGTGTCGTTATATCCTGGAAACACATAAAAAGAAAAAAAACAACATAAATGGCCAAAAAAATGTGTTAGTTTTGAAAATTTCACCCTATTTCTAGCCCAAAATGTGAATGCTCCTCCTATACATGCTCAAACATGAACAAACAAGTGATCATTAGCCAAGAAACAAGTAAGAAACTAGCATTCCCTATGAAATTCATTTGAACACAAGAACATGAAAACAAAGTAAAATATCAAATACAATACTAATGAAATACTATTCTAAATGCTCAAACCAACATCCCATAGGAGGATTAGTGCTCTTTTTATGTGGAAAGAAGCCTTTTCCTAACCCCTTGATAAGCTTGATGATAAATGTGATGAAAAAGTGTGAAATTTCCTATAATCTTGCTAAAATGGATGAGAAAGATGAAATGCTATAACTCAAATGGCTATAGTAACTGTGCTCTTAGTTGATGGATCCAAATTGTGAGAGTGATGCCTCTATTTATAGAAGGCAAGGATTGAAGAATGAATAAGATTGATGAATGTGGGATTAAAGGATAGACCAATAACATAATGTCACTTTTCAGCATGCTAATGAATCTTGAGGGAAATGTTCTCACACATGTATGAGCACATTTTGGGAGATTTGATGTAAGAAGAATAAATGTTGAGGTGGCTTGTGTAAGAGAATGTGTAAGATTCCATTTAAAATCAAGGTGGCTTGTGTAAGAGGAGGTTTATGACCCGTTTAAAGCCAAGGTGGCTTGTGTAAGAGGAGGTGTAAGACCCATTTAAAGCCAAGGTGGCTTCTGTAAGAAGAGGACATGTAAGAGTTTTTAATGCCAAGGTGGCTCAAGAAAGAGGACAAAGTCCTTTAGAGGGACAAGTCAAGTGGGTGGAATATTCCAAGAATATTCCACTTTTTTGAATGAAAATAGGTAATTAGTAAATCAAATAAATTTATTTACATGTGCAACTTGACCATGGTTGACTTACCTTAGGGTAGATTCAAAAGCTAGAGGAATGGGGATTAGTGTTAGGATTTAATTAATTTAGGATTAATTAACTTAGATGGGATTAGTTGATTTGTGACACATGATTTAAATGTTTGGGTTTATTCAAATCATATGAGAGGATATTAGAATTTTAAGATTTTAATTAAATAAAATTGGATTATTTAATTAAAAGAAGAACCTTAGGATTTAATTAAATAAAATTGATTTATTTAATTAAAAGAAGAACTATATGATTTAATTAAATAAAATTGATTTGTTTAATTAAAAGAGGAACATTAGGATTTAATTAAATAATTTTGATTTATTTAATTAAAGGAAGAACATTAGTGGATGATATAATAAAGTGTATTATCTAATTTAAGGGGGAAATTAATTAAATAAAGATTATTCAATTAATTGGTTAGTGTGGGAATGATTAAGGAAGAATCAGTGTTAGTAAATTAGGATCAAGTGCACGATATCAATCAGGATAATTTGAGTGTCTACAAAAACCTTATTAAGTATGTAGATAAATGAAATAACAAATCCACAAACATTCAAATAGAACACTAGATTTTTACATGGAAAACCCTATAAGGGAAAAACCACGATGAGGATGAACTCACTACATGAAAACCAAAACCAATTATAAGAGGCTCACTGCCCCAAGGACTCACTATCCAAAATAAAAAGGTCCACTTCTAAGGGCTCACTACCTAGGAAGATCACTTCTTCTATATTACAAAGAAAAAATATAGGGAGGCTCACTACCTTAGACAAACTGGAGAAACCACCACAATATCTCTTATGATCTGCAACCTTCATCTCACTACCTCCAGTGACTTATGACACATTAAACTTTAGACACCTTTTCCACACTACTTTCGGTAGTCTAAGGAATTCTTGCTTGCACTCTAATCTCAAAAAATGATCACATATACATCATTACCCACCACACACATCTCCAAAGATTTGAAATTGCATATATATCTTCTGCAACCTCAAATAACCTTCTCTAGTTTGACTTCAATGAAATATATTCACCTCAAACATGCAACCACCAAATAGGTCAACACCAAACATTTATGTGGTGGAAATAAATGAGGGAAAAACACATCAAGGATTAAACAAGACCCAGATCTAAACTAACATGCTACACCAAGATTCTAAAAACCACGAAGCTTGTCCGCAAACAGTGCTAACACACCAGGTTGGCCAAACCGACATTAAAACTATGAAGCAACCAAATTCATACTTCACCAAGGCCGAAAACATGCTACGGACTATGTGGAAACATTACACAACAACCTATAATATTACAACATCAACAAAACATTCAAAAACACTGGCATAAATACATGAAATTGAGAATACTATCATTTGATGCATCCAATCAAACTGCCATTGAGATACAACTCAAGATCTAAGCTTGTGAAACAAGTGAATGCTAAAAAAAATGAGAAAGTAGGTACAAGAATAATTAGCACATTCCCAAATCTGCAAGACAAGAAACTTCAACACAAAGAAGTGTGGAGAAATTCTACTTCTCCTAGATATCCCTCTTCACAATCCATAGATAGTCTAGCACGCTATCAAACATATCTTCTACAACCACACAATCTAGAACCTAAAACTATAGATATAACACCTTCAAATACTTTTCATCATCACTTTCGAACCACACAAGTACATCTTCAAGAATGAAGAAACACAAAGAAAAACATAGAACACTTCCCAGTCACCTTATACGATCTTTATGTATATTTTCTCAAAAGCACTTGGAAACCAAGTAACCCTATTGCATCTGAAACACTTGTTCAAAACTATACACACCTTCTAAATATATCCATACTAGAGGTTGAAATAAATGACAATATTGATGACAACATATTGCAACAACCCTAAGTGCCTAGAGACACTTTCCAAGGATGTTGGAACCATGCAATATGATATAGGATTTACAAGGTGGATGATACCTTGATCCTAACAATCTCTCATGCAAAGATCTTGGTTATTCATCTATTTTAGATTTCTAACATGGTATCAAAACTTATATTTTGAGGGTTTTAAGTACTTAGATTCATGATTAAGAGATTGGATTTTTTTGTATGATCTTGTAAATTCTTGTATGCACTTCTCTTGCATTTCAAAATAATTTGGAGAATCGGACAAGAATTATGAAGATCTATTAATCCCATATTTGTATGTGTTTTTTTGTGAGATTTGGTTATTATAGCTATTTTGGCTATATTGACAACATTTTTTATTGTCTCATTGCATCTAGGATTCTCAAGAACGTCAGATTTGTCTTTTGTTTCATTCAATTTGGCCACCATATGACACAATAGAAAATAAGGGTTTGAAGCATAGATCTAGCAAACAACTTTTTACAAGAGCATTTTCGGCTCAAAAGGACCTTGACATTGCCCAAAAACCCCTATTTTCATATAAAATTTATCCATTTTAGATGAATTCTATTTTTGGATTTTTTTTATTTTGTTAGGAGGGTTGTCACTACAGGCTAAGTTCAACCATTTTAAAAAAAATCATAATTTTGCCACAATGTTCGTTTTTGGTGAATGAGATATCAACGGAAAGATGGAGGCAAACACTTTCCATCCAAAGAGGTATTGAAAAGAAATTTTATCATTTTATACCATATATTGGAGGTTGATGTTTTTCCTTGCAAAGTTCTTCAATATGCCATAACTTTCCCCCTTGTGCTCTATTTTTTGGAAATGTATAGGCGTTGGAAATTTATTGAAGAGAACTACATGGCTAGTTTTTAGAAATTTTATCTCATGTTAATTTTATATTAAAGTTTTTAATTTTGGCTATTATGGGTCTATTGAGTATTGTATCTTGGAATTTTTTTTGTAAAAACACTAAACTATAAAGTGTCAACCTTGTAATATTTGGAGGGAATGATTTTTGATACCAGTGAAAAGGGTGGTTTATTGGTGTTATTTTGATGACTATTTGTATCAATCTTGGAGGGGATTATACATGAAATATTTAATTATGAACTAAGATAAAGTTTCATTCATGGGGGGATAATTATGTCTCTTAAAATTTATTTCCAACCTTCTTTTGTCAAGCTAACTTTAGAGAGCTATTTGTGTTGGAAACAAGGGATAAAGAATCATTTCCTTAAGCAAGATCTACTTCCCTATCTCCTTGGACTCGTTCTTCAGCCAAGTGACTATGATTAAAAGAATGCATGGTTTAAAAATAGTTACATGGTCTATGGACTAAATTTCTTAATACATGTGGGGATACTCTACATCACACAGAGCATGTCGAGTGCCCTTTTACTACTTGGACCATCATTCATCAGTTGTATGGAGACATTGAATCTTCATCTGAAACTGATACTTCCTTGGATAACCAAACTATTGTGGATGATATTGAGACTTATGTTACCCCATCTTGTGTGGAAACATCCTTTTTGGATGATCAATTCATTGATATCCAATCAACAATACCTGTTACATATTTAGAGTTAAAAGATTCTTCTTCAAAAGCTTCCAGTGGTTCATCACAATAGGGTAATTTATTATCTTTTGTGTTTAGATCATTGGGACCAATTTCTACCAAACATATCTTGTTTATTTGTAGATTCCCTCATTTTTGATCTAGATGACATTATTGAGGCCATATGTCTTCTCTTTGAGGACAAATCTTTGATCATTTTATCTGCTGCTACTTTAGAGTCTAGTGTTGCTTCTTTGAAATTTTCCAGTGATTCCTTGTAGTAGAACATCCATGGTCTTTCAAATTTATCTTTGTGGGATGATCTCTTGAGGTATTTTAGAATTTTTTATGGAGATGCATATTATATATTTGGGAGACACTATTGATTGCATTCATCTTTTCTTTGATGAAGTTACTTTTTCTTCTATTTTTGTGAGGGAAAAATTTGACCCTCTTGTTCATTTGTACATGATCATTAATTCCAATTTGACATAATTGTGGATACTTTGGATCAAAATTTGGAGAATACATCTTTAGATTATAAACTTGAGTCTTTGGCTTGTGTTATACATTAGTCTCTAGGAGATTCTAATTTTTTTTTTAGTCGTGTGGCCTAAAACACGTGATTTGATTATGGCATCCTTCAACATCAACATGGGGACACTTTAGAAGAGTTCAGAGACTTCATACATCTTGATTTTTCTTCCTACATATTCCTTTTACGAGTGGGGAGGTATTTTTCATATGCCACTGGTTTTGTTTGTTCCTAAGGGGAGGAAATTTGTTTGATGATTGTGGACCATCTTATACATCTAGTTTTAGGAATCTACCATTGGATCTCTTTGGGGGGCTTCTTTATCCTTCCATTTCATTTCTCTCTCTCTATTATTGGGGAGTGTACTTCCATTTTGTGAGAGGGGGATTCTCATTCTTTGGGGGGATTTTATGTGTACATGGGTACCTAATATGGCCTCATTTTCTAGGACCCTTCATATTTTACATCCTCTTAAGTTGTGCTTAAGGGGGAGTGTTGTTGTAGGTTTTTATTTTCCAAGTGGATTAATTTATTTTCCCTTAGTCATAGGTTTTTCCTACACTTTTATTAAGCTTGATTAGGATAATAAAATGAGATCATTATTTAATAACTAGGATATAAGGTTATGATTTTATTATTTATTATTGGTGGTCAATTCCTATTGGTTGGATTTCCCACCTCTATCATCTCCTTAGTTCTATATAAACTCACTACCTAGCGTGTATTTACATACTCTTTCATATTCACTATTGCATATGTTGACATACATGTACATTGATACATATAGTAATTATTTTACAACTTTTTTGAGCTCCTAATTTAATCTTTTCATCTTGAGATTTGCACATCTCTTGGATTTGTGGGTCTGTAATTGTGTTATTTCATTTATAGTTTTATAGCTTTTCTCTCTCATATAAAGATCTTGGTTATTCATCTATTTTAGATTTCTAATAAATTTGTGTACTCATAATAGATAAAAATTGAATGATGACATGCAAATTTATTAAATTGATTCCTCTAGTACTTGTAATTTAAAATATTATAATATTGAATGGGCATCACTGTATTTTGTAGGTTTTTATTCCCAATATATGGATTTAATATTTGATAAGACTTAGTTGATCAAGAGAGAAGTGACAACTAAAATTATAACCTACTAGTGACTACCACCAATACCATCAAATTTATGTTATTATTACATCCCCACCCACTATAGAGTTTAATTTTTAATAAATTCTCACTTTCAATGTTTGTTCAAGGTTTGAAATTGATGTTATTAATATCTGGTTTTTTAACAATAAATTTTTAGTGTGCTTGATTTTATAACTATAAGCTCTACATAGTGTGACCATATGTCCATATTTATAAATATATTATAATTTAGAAAAATAAATTAATACAAGTTTCAATAAGCTTATTGAATAAATATTTGAAAAATTTACAGTCTAGTTGTTGGTGCCTCTTTAGTAATAAATTACTAATATTAATGTATAAATGGTATGTCATAACAAATAATTCAATCATTATTCATTAATTACTCCACCTTTGACAATGTCTATTGAGTTTCTTCTTATATGAGATCATTTCCAGTCTTATTGTTATATAGTGTTGTGTATTTTCATTTTACTTTGCTTCTTAATACTGTAATAATAAAATTTTGACTTAATACATGAGTTTGGATTTATCCATAAAAATGGGAATACAAATATGTTTATAGATTTGATACTATCAAACTAATAAAAATTTCTTTTTTGAATAATACATAGGTCAAAATTGATGTCTAACACCAACATTGGCACTCTAGATTATTTTCCATAAAATATTCTGCTAAGTGACATTGCTTCTATTTTTCTTCATAATATTATGGATGTAATGCATGATGTGTGATTGAAATTATTTTTGGCAAATATCTAATTTTTAAGGTCTTTATTTTAGGGTGATCCCACAATAGTGGGTTATAATTCACTTGACGAACAAAAATTGGCCGAGTGTGAATTTTTTTTTGGATAGGTTTGCTTGAATGTGGGTGTTCATTAGAACACATAAATCTATTCACTCGAACACATCCCTTCGAGTGAGCCACCTTTTTCCTCAAGGGTTCATTTGAACCCATGTTGGCAAATATTTTATCAATAAAATAATGGGCTCAATTTTTTTGATGTTATTTTTAGGGGGTTTGAATGAAAACCACTTCATTCAAAGGGGTTTGAAAGAAGGGGTGTTGATTCAAACTCCCTTATTTTTCCCTTGCCCCCCTCCATCTACAATTTTATGTAGATTTTGGGTTTTGAGGTTTAGGTTTAGGATCAAAATGGAATCAACTTGGCAAACCCAGTTGGAGAATTATAGTCCTCAAAATGAGTTCTCTATCAAGTATAGTTTTAATATGTTTTGGTTTTATTATATATATTTTTATTTTAATTAAACATAGGTTTTCACCGAAAATCAAGCTCTTTGTTCTGAAGATGTGGAAAAATAGTAGATTACCAAAATAAATTATGAAAAATATCCATGCTCTTGGTATTGATGTCCTTGATCCAACAAAAAACGTTATGCACTTTATAGTACACCTATGTCTAAATTGTAATTGGTTTGACTTCAAAAATTAATTAAGAAAAAGAACTCAATAAAACACTATGAAACCAAATGCATGCTCTAGATATCATAATTACAAATCTAAATTCGAAAAAAAATAAAAATTATCCTTCATAGAAAAAATTTATGTGCTATATAGTACACATCACTCTTTAAAAATAGTGTTTACTATTAAAAACTAGTTATCGAAGGATATGGAAAAATAAATGCAATTTGATTCCATTTTTTTAAAATATATTTAGAATCTACTATAGAGAAATGAGATTCACTACTCATGAGTCTCTTTATTCTCAAGAGAATCGCAAGGGGTGAAATTCCCTAAACTACCTTAAGGAACAATGTGAGAATTTCAGAATTACAAAGAGCAAGTCACAAAGATTTTTTGGACATACTAGTGAATTCTCAGTCAAAGGATGACAACGCATAACAAGGATGACAACACAATGTGCTAGATTCCTAGAGGTGCGCTGGAGTCTCGTATGAACTATAAACCAAGAATGTCACCAAAAACAACAAGGTGACTACTACTGTTCTAACTATTAGGAAAATATTGGAACATGAGAAAGCAACAAAATTGAAATAAAGTGAAGTAGATGATAAGACTAAAGAGGATAAGACATAGAAACTTCTCACAAAAACCCAAGTAATGAAGCCTCTAGCACATGAATATCTTCAATACCTACATATGTAATATCGAGAGAAAATGTTGGGGTTGTATAGGGGTTTACCTCAATCAAACCCTCGTTTTGGTGTTCTCACCTCCACGGACAACTAGATAGATAGAGAAAGTGAATAAAGAAAATATGAAGTGATAAAAACAATCCCTACTCAAGGAGGAGAACTCGTATCATGAAATAAATATGTAATAGATAGGGGATGTGAGAAGTCCCAAGATGCTCACAAGCACAATATAAGAGAGATATTAGTTGTGAGGCTTAAGGAAGCCAAAAAGAGAGATAGTTGCGACATCCAAGAGATTTGCAAAGAGTGTTGTAAAAGCTTGAGAGCTTGGGGATGTTGTAGCAATATGTAGAGAGATATACAAGCAAGATAGAAAGAGAAAGAGAAGAGTGAAAAGGTCAAGGACAAAGCTAGAGAGATCCAAAAGAACTTAGAAGAAGCAATAGAACTAAAAAGAGCATTTAAAGAGAGGAGAGAAAATAAAAGAAGGTTCTCAAGCCATTACAAGGTGACCTGAGTTGTTACCACCAATAAAGGTAGATGGCAAGTGGAAAACGTGCTCAGAAAAGGTCATTTGAACATTAAAATGTCATGGGATGCTAGCGTAGTGTGCGGATGTTTGTGCAACGCGCTAGTGTCTAAAAAAATCATGCTACAAAATGAAAAGCACGAGAAAAGCACAAGGTTTGAGGAAAAGTTGACACGCGAAGGTAGCTGCTGAAAAGGGGTCTTGAGTATCTTGAGAGGGAAAAATGTTGATGCAGGGGCTAAAATGAGCCTACACAAGTGCTAAGGGAATGGACACTAAAGTGGATGCAAATATGTATGTGAAAATGCAAGGGGGTGCAATTTTGTGACATCACATTTTCCCCCACTTTAGTGGGCATGTAAATCTACACTGATATGCACGCTAAAGGAATCTACTAAACATAAATAACATCACAATACCAAAAGGATACTATAGAGGAAGTATAAACTCTTTGAACCAAGGAAGCATGCTCCCAGGATGAAGACCTACGAAAAAAACATAGTAGACAAGAAAGATTTGCACAAGACAAGAATGTTAGAACATATAAATCCATTACATCACAAGGTTAGAATATAAAAACACATACACACAAGCACACAACAAACTAAAGGATTTGAGTCAGCAAAGTAAAAGAGACCTCAATGTAAAATTTTGTCTCGATACTATGCATCGTCCCCAAATTAAGAAATAAAATAGAAGAATTTTTAAACGAATAGAAGAAGGTAAGGATCAATTGCTTCAAGAGAAGAATGTACCCAAAAGTTAGAGAACAAACCAATGCCGAAGAGAGAAATAATTACATACTCAAGATGAAGAAGATGCAAATCTTTGATTTGGTATATAAAATTTGTGAAGAGAAGAGATAAGAGAATTTAAGAGAAAGGAATGAAAATTCCAAGAGAGATGGCTCCATAGGTCCTCGGTCTTGAGAGTTTGAAAAAATGTGTCATAGGCCCTCAGACCTATGGAAGGTGAACAAAAGGCTTTGTAGGTACTCTCTCCTACAAAGTGTTGAATAAAACACATTGGAGGCGCGCAAATGAATGGTGAACAGATCCCACAAGATGTAAGTGATTTATAGGTCCTCAAACTTGTAAAGAAGGCACCCCAGGTGATAGGTCCTGAGGGAAGCCCAATGTGAAAGGCTCTGTAGAGTCAGATTGGGTCCTCATAGGTGCTCAGTCTTGCAAGGTAAGATTGAATGGATCTAGTCGAGCTGCCCCCAAGCTAAATGCAAAGAACACATTTGAAAGGGAAGCTTTCAAAGGGGGTCCCTCAGGAACCCTTCAAAAGAAAAAGGGTTCCACTCAAGGGACACTTCATTTGAAATAACTAGAGAAGAGAGGGGGTCCTTAAGAAGGACACACATCTTCAAAACATGTTATCACTACCCCCAGTATACAAGGGATGAGAACCATGCAAGATACTTAGAACATACATGATATAGACATACCTCGATATCACTTGTCATTTGAAGAAGATGTAGGTGCATCAACAAATAAATGAGTGATGGCACTTGAATCATGAAATTGTTGTATTTTATCCTTCAAGGCCTTACATTCACTAGTGGAATGGCCAGGCACTCAATGGTATGCACAAAAAGAATGTGTTTCTCTATCATGTTTATGGAATTTCTTATGTGTAGGAGGAGGAAGAGTAATTAAGATGACTTTTTGAAGCCTCAAAAAATATGCTCTTTCTCAAATAAAGAATGAGGAGTAGGAAGCAACCCTTTCTCTTGTGGAGAAAAGCTTATCTTCTCAAAAGAAGAAGACACAAAGATAGAAGACAATGGTGGATGAATCAATCCATGAGAATGAGGTTGAGAAAAATTCATGTCATTCAACCATGGCTTTTGTTTAGATTGTTCATTCAAGAAACCAAGCCCCAAATTAGGCTTACGAGGTGAAAATTCTATAGGGACTTGAATGCCTTGTTCATTATGCCCACAACCTTTACGCCCATAGCCATATTTAGAGACAAGCTTGAAGCCAGGGCCATAACATGTTTGCAAATCTTGAGAAGGAGGATCTGCATAGAGAGAATTATTCCAACAATGGGGATTATACTCCTCTAGGGGATCACCATCAACCTTCTTAATAGGATTTCCAACATTAACCACTTTAATAGAGGTGTGATCATCTTCCTCAAAAGGGGAAGGATCATTATTAAGAATGTTACAATTTGTGCTCACATTATCTTGAAATACAAAAGAATAACCATCTTTGATGGTAGGTTTAGATGGAATTATTGGAAGGACTAAGTTTATTGAGTCGACTTTATATTCTCCAATGAAGGATTCTGTAAATTCTAAAGAACCCAAATCATCACCTAGACATGCATTCTTTTGAGAAGAGATAGTAGGAGAAAAAATAATATTTCTTGCTTCAAAAGGATCTTCTTCAGGGACATCTATCTCAAGAGTATCTTGTGTAATAGGTACTATAGGAGTATACATCAACACATTGGAAGAAACTAAAGGGATAAGGGTAGGCATAACAAAAACCTGACCAATAACTTCCATCTCACAAAAGTACATAGCCTCAGGATCAACCGTGACTATGACTACTCAATTATTACAAATGAACTTAATAGATTTATGCAAGGTATACCTAACTACATCTATAGCTTGAAATTCACAGTCTACTGAGGAGAATATTATAAGGTAACCTTTCTAACATAATATATACAAGGGTGGGTATAGTAACAGGTCCCAATTTTAAAGGAAAAACTATCATTCTTAAAGGTTTTCAACCAACATTATCGAACCCACGAATAACAATAGAAGAAGAATTAAGAGAAGATGAATCAATATTAATCTTAGGCAATAGATCAATGCTACATACATTGAGCATTGAATTGGTGTCAATGAGAGTACATCTAATGCCAATATTATTAATGTTAACTATGATCATTAGAGGCTTTGCTTTATTTTGTACTTCCTGAGGTGAGAGTTCATGTGGATAGAACGTAATGTTTAGTGAATCCGCACAAATATGATCTATCAATGCATGAGCATTTGTTGGCCTAGCAGAAGAGGGAAAGAGGATCTTTTGTAAGGCTTCCTAAAGCATACCTTGATAAACTGGAGCGGATTGAAGCAAGTCCCATAGTGTGATCTTATTTGGAGTTGCTTGACAAGATCATAATCACCGGGTGCTTTAGTTGTAGGTTTAGGAGCTGAAGGAAGACTTGGTTGAGAAGGTGGTAAAGAAGTAGGTTGATTAACATTTTGTTTATTTTTTCTAGTATTATAAGTATGGGCTACCGCTCTATAAGAGGGAGCCTTAGAAAGATGAGGAGAATCACTATCAAATGGAACACCATTAATAAAACAAATCCTTTTAGGAGAAGGAATAGTTGGAGTCAGATAAATAACAGTCTCTTAGGCCTTTGAGGGGTAGCAGAGACATAGATTACATTTACATAATCACTACAACTAGTGGGATAATTATTCAAAGAAATATTCTCAACATCGATCCAAGGAGGATCAAATGTGGAAGGAGATTCATCATTTTCTAAAGCATCATCTCTAGAGGAGAGTGTATTGGAATAGAGAAGAGATTCATCATTCACTAATGCATCATCTCTAGAAGAGTGCATTGGAATGAAGAGAAGGTAGAGTAATGTTAAGGAAAGTGTCAATGATTTCATCTTCTTATAACAAGATATCCTTCAAAGCAAGAGGAATCTCATGAGAAGGATCAAAGATACAAAGTGACATGGGCAAAGCCAAGTCACTATCACATGCATGAAATGGAACATCATTAACATTTTGAATATAATTAGATACTGAACTCATAAAGGAGGATATTAAATTCATTTTGGATATAGGAAGTTAAATATGATAAATAATGAATAAACAAGTCAGCTGATCCAAAGCAGTCTAGGGGTGACAAAACTAAGAAAAATCAAAAATCTAGATTTTTAGATTTTTTCGGTATTTTCTAGGTTCTAGTAATTTGCATTTTCGGAGGTCTTCGAAGTAGAATTTGGGGTCAAAACTTGCATCCATCCCTAAAATTTTGTTGTTGAAGGCATAATATTTTAGGGACTCAATTAGTCCTCTTGGAGACCTTTCTAACGGTGTAAATGGTTTTGAATTCTGAGCGTTGAGTCAAAAGTTATGACCCCACCAAGTTCACGTCGAGTTCACCAAATTTAGAGAAGATAGATTCACTACTCATGAGTCTCTTTATTCTCAAGAGAATCCCAAGGGGCGAACTGCCCTAAACTACCTCAAGGAACAACACGAGAGTTTCAAAATTAGAAAGAGTAGGTCACAATTTTTTTGGACATACTAGCAAATCCTCAGTCAAAGGACGACAATGTAGAACAAGGACGAAAACACAACACATTGAAGTCCTAGAGGAACGCTAATGTCTCATATAAGCCAAAAACTAATAATGTCATAAAAAACATCAAGGTGACTACTACTGTTCTAACTGCTAGGAAAATTGTGGAAGATGAGAAAGTAAAAAAATATAACAGAATTAAAATAAAGTGAAGTAGATGATAAGACTAAAGAGGATAATAGATAGAAACTTCTCACAACAACCCAAGTAATTAAGCCTCCAACATGTGAATATCTTCAATAACTGCATATGTAAGATTGAGAGAAAATGTTGGGTTTATATAAGGGTTTGCCTCAATCAAACCCTCGTTTTGGTGTTCCCACCTCCACAGACAACCAAAATAAAAAGAGAAAGTGAATTAAATAAGAAAATATAAACTGATAAAAATAATCCCCACTCAAGGAGGAGAACCCATATCACAAAATAAAGATGCAATAGATAGGGGATGTGAGAAGTCCCAAGATGCTTGCAAGCATAATATAAGAGAGATATCAGCTGCAAGGCTTAAGGAATCCAAAAAGAGAGATAGTTGTGAGAGCTAAGAGAGTTAGAAAGAGCATTGTAAGATCTTGAGAGCTTGGGGTTGTTGTAGCAAGTTGTAGAGAGTTGTACAAGCAAGATAGAAAGAGTAAGAGAAGAGCGAAAAGGTTAGAGCCAAAGCTAGAGAGATCCAAAAGAACTTAGAAGAAGCAATGGAACTAAAAAGATAACATTTAAAGAGAGGAGAGAAATGAAAATAAGGTTCCCGAGCCATTACAAGGCGACCCAAGCCGTTACCATCGACAAAGGTAGCTGACAAGTGAAAAAAATGCTCAAAAAAGGTTGTTTGAATGTCGAAATGTCACAGGATGCTAGCGCAGTGCGTGGATGTCCGTGTAGTGCGCTAGTGTCCAGACAAATTGCACTATAAAATGATAGGCACGAGAAAAGCACAAGGTTTGACGAAAAGTTGATGCACAAAGGTAGTTGCTGAAAAGGGGTCTTGAGTATCTTGAGAGGGAAAAGGTTGATGGAGGGGCTAAAATGAGCCTACAAAAGTGCTAATGGAATGGACACTAAAACGGATGCAAAGATGTATGTGAAATTGCAAGGGCATACAATTTTGCGACATTACATCTACAAACAAAATGTCAAAAATCACTAGTTTGCATCATCTTCAAATTCCTCACGGTTTAGTAGCTACAGGTGTCAAAAAGTGAAGATTTAGTTCAAAATGTTCATTTCAATGTCAAGTTTTGCCAAAAAGTGTAACCCACTATTGTGGGATCGCCCTTTAGATGATAAGTTATTTATAGAAATTGATGACCTTGAAGATCTTGGCCCATGGGATGTCACTAGTGTTTTTCCTCGTGAGGTTTCGGCTGATTCCTTTGCTGCTAGATTTATCCTCAATACAATTGAGAGGGTTTGGTATTATGTTCCTTGAAGCTTTCCACCATTCTCTACTTTAGTATAAAGATCAAGTGAGTTGTTCCATCATGGTTAGGGATAGACTTGTGGTTGATGTTATTTTCTTCTTTCTTGGGGAGTTAGTGTCTCATGGAGAGGTTTGTCTTGTCCTACTTGAAGATATATATTTCCCTCAATATTTTTCATGGGCATCTAGAGTCCTTTTTAATTAGTATATTATTAATTAAAGATATGATATCTCCATAATCCATGCCAAATGCATGAATTGAAAAGCTTATAACATTATTGACCTCTCATTAACAATTATATAAATAAACATGAGTAAACAAGGTATTTTTATAATGTTTGTACTTTGTTTCGCCATATCATGCAAGATGACACTATCTTCTTACCCCATTATTTTTTACATGGATGAAATAAGATATTTATTATATAATATTGTTAATGCTTTTTAAAAAAAAATATACCCTAATGTGAGTGTGCTAAAATTTCCCCACAAAATACAATTACTTAAGCCATTACTCAATTTTCATTAGATGATGCAAATTATTTATATAAAAAGACCTATATTTTTACTTTGGAATTATTGTTGGGTTCTCCCCAATACTTTTTTTACATGGATGATATAATATATTCATATTATAAAATAATGATGATGCTTATTTCAAAACATTTATGTGAGTGTTTTATTATTTTCCTCATGAATGCAAATTAAGTCGTCAATTAATGTTATCCGTTGATATAAAACTTATAAAACATTTACAACCACATTATAAATTTTTATTTAAATCTTAGATAATTTGTCAACTTAAATATTTTCTTTTTCTAATGCATAGATAATATTCAATTCAAATGTTTTATTTTTTGTAATACATAGATAATCTGTCAACTAGAATATTTTATTGTTCTAATACATCCAATTCATGAATAAAATCAACCATGTTGATGCATTTTAAAAAAAAACTCTATACTTATTTTTTATTCGAAATAGTATAAATTTATCAAAATATTATATATAAAAATTCAAATTTTATACAATCTCTAGAATTTTATATATATTTAGGGGGTTTCTTAAAGTTATTATTGATGACATGCATGGTTAACTCATGTTTCCACAAAATAATTTTAATTATTTTTTATTCAAAATTTAAAGTAATAATTTAAGATTTTAAAAAATTCTAAATATTCAAGTTCTATTGTTGATGAATCCTTCAATAATTGAAAAAAATAAGATACAAAAATATTAAAATTCTAAGATCATATCATCTTGTCCCAAATTCACTCAATAATACTATTGAGGTTTAATTGTGGGAGCTAGTCTATTGATTCTAGCTAGTTTAGAAACAATTAGTTTTTAACCACTCACCATGTTCTAGCTAGCTTCCTTAGCCAACAAAGTAGGAGTGTCAATAATGGGCTTGATAGGTGTATGCAGTATATGTGGACAATCCTTGATCTTGTAGTTGAGAGACTAACATTAAAAGTAGGTGTTCAAAAGGTTAATGTAGGCAACTTTCTATATGAAATATAAAGCACACGCTTAAATCTCCACAAATTCTTTAAGGTTAGAGGTAAGGTATGTGTGGTTGAGTTGAAAAAACCTTTCCTAACTCATGACATATAAATTGACATAATAGTTAAATAATTTATTCCAAGAGATCCCATAAAATAGATGAGAAATTTGAGAGATTCTCATTTCAAGACTTTAAAATTGAGATAACACCAACAAAATGTTCCTAATAAATCAACAACTAGATTGGCTGAGGAGCATGTCGACCTATTTGGGTCTACTAGAAGAGAATAAGAAAAAACTCTTGCTAAGATTATTAACTTTAATAAGGTTAATGCTATGGGTAACTCAAGAACTATTGATTAGATTAAAAAGGAACTACTTAGATCAAATGCAACTTACATAGTAAGTAATGGGGCTATACTTCTCGTACCAATTACAAACAAATTCAACATTTATTACTAAAATAACATCTAGTTTAAAAACATTATCTCATCATGAACCTTTAAAACAAATTTTTACATTCACTTAAATGTCATAATTTTTTATTAGGGAAAAACAAATTTTGATGGGACCTTGAAACCCATTACAATAATAATTATATGAACCACTTAAATGTCATAGTTACCACCACATACAATAATAATTATATGAAACATAATATTAAACATTTAGAAAACCTTAAACCACCTTAAAAAAAATCATTCAAATATTATTACAATAATGTTAAATAGCCAAACAAAAAACTATAAAATATATTCTAAATAACACATTACTAAAGCTCCTTAACCTCCAAATTATTACTCCTTTCAATCCTCCAAAATTTGATGGTTAGAGGCAATATTTTAATTTGAACAATTCCATTGTTATCAAAGGCATTTGTAAATTAATGAATGCAAAAATACATCCTCAAATTTGACTTATTTGATAGAATCTTCTATCCAAACAATGAAAAGTTCTCTCACCTCACAAATGCCATGATAACAAAGAAGACAAACCAAACTATTAAATAATAATAATATCACCACATTAATGTTCCACATTATGATGAATTGAAATTTTAAAATGTTTTTATGAGCTCACACACTTAGTGCTTCCTTCACTTTCTTAAGCTTTATGACTATGGTGGGGCATGGAATTTGATAAGTAATCTCTTTCATAATCATGCCACTACGTTGAAATCTTCTCCAACCAATCATGCCACTAGGTAGGTAGATGTCCCCCTTACACGTTATTCAATTCATTGGATTCTCAAATGAATAGTTTTTTAAATGACATTTTAGATTTTATAAAATAAAATAAAATATTATTAGATTATAATATAGAGAAGTCTTTTAAGATTGGATTATAATATAGAGAAAGTCTTTAAGGTTAGGTTGATTAGTTGGTGTTGAAAATTTGTTTTTAAATTTTTTGAGTACATAATTTTATTGATGTAAAATATATACGATTTATTTAATTATTCGATTAATTAATAAATAATTAATTATTAAAAACTCATTTAATTTTGTATATCGATTTTCGATTCTTCTTAAATAAAAAAATTAATAATGATAATTTTAAAAATTATGGAAACTGATCTTAATTATATTTAGAAAAGAACTATTTACACCTTTTAAAATTCATGAATGAAATTATTGAATTTAGAGGGGCCCAAAAATATTGCAATTAAAGTACTCAACAAAAAACAAATTGTTTGGTCTCATTTTTAGTCGTTGCTGAAAAAATGTGT
Source organism: Sequoiadendron giganteum (assembly GCA_007115665.2). NCBI lineage: Eukaryota > Viridiplantae > Streptophyta > Pinopsida > Cupressales > Cupressaceae > Sequoiadendron > Sequoiadendron giganteum. The sequence goes on along the minus strand of CM021104.1, from coordinate 297,553,271 downwards.
TCCTCTTTTAGTGATTGTGGGGTCCACAGAAAATATATGTGGGAATTTCGCATCTCTATTGTCTAACGACAATTTGTTAGAATATATGGAATTTTTTTTATGTACAAAGTGGTCGCCATAATGGTACCCTTTAGTGATTCACACTACACACTAATTATACTATGTAAAGATAAGATGTGAAATTTTTAATTGCAAATATTTTTAAATTGAATTATTGGCATTTATTGACATTTTTATTTGTTGAATTTTTTCATTGTAATGCTTACATTGTATAATATATAAAAATAATTTAATATTTAAATTATAAAATAAATAATTGTATAATATTTTATTAATTTGTTATGAAAGAAGGATATGTACTCAATGTTGATTTTAACTGTTATTGTTGAACATAAATAATAGGCGTTGTCTATGTGAAATGTGAAACAAAATAATATGAAAATATGAATTATTGTGATACTTTAATAATGATTATGAGACCAAAGCAATCTATAGGATCAAGAGCAACAACAATAGAGTAGCACATGATCCTTGCCCTAAGACATAAGGGTGCCAAAACCTTATAAAGTTTGTAAATCCACCTTATGTGAGATTTTATGCAGTAGATCTTTATCACAAAGTTTGTAGCTTTGTCCAACCTTGCCTCCTCAAACAAGGTGTTTAGATTATCAACGATTAGGATGTCTTGGTAGTTGATACATGTCATTGTAGGTCAAACACTCTATGACTTCCTTTTTTTTGTCTATAAATATACAATTGCTAAACAAAATCAACAAAACATCTAGAACACGACATGATCATTAAGACTCAAATTCCTCTCAAAAATTAACATTATATATGTAGACTTAAGAATACCGAAAAAAAACTAATCAAATTTATATTAGAGGCAAAGGCTTTTTTTTCAAGTACACCGATATTTAATATTTATTTGACTTCAAAACTACTTCAAAATTTGTTCATTTTACTTACTTTTATTTAGTTAAGAGTTGTTTTATTAAATTTACTAAATAGTTATTTTATTTTATTTTATAAATATTTTCTTTTTAATTTAAGAGTTATTTTATTTTATAATCAAGAGATTTTATATTTTTATTTTTTTCATATATAATTATGTATTTGTATTTATTTATTTGTTACAACATTTTTTAAATAAATCTATTTAAGATATTTATACTGGATTAAATTTAAAGACAATTTAAAATCAAATTTTCATTTTTATTAAAAGTTATATATAAATATAATTTATAAATCATATCTATAATTATATTGATTAAACATCAATTCCTTCTTATTTAATTATTATAAATATATTAATATTTAAATTAATTTTAATCCACCTATTTTTATGTTTCATATAATAGTTTTATTTTATTTTATTTTTAGACTACAAGAATAGGGTAGCCCCTTATAAACTGATCAATGACATTGGTGTGACATAATCAGAGGGGAAACTAGACCTCGTGATCTTTTGCTTGCAACAAGATGCTTTATTCAATCGAGCTAGGCCCTCCACCCCTAAATAATTAATAATTTAATTATTAATAATTATTACTATTTTAATTTAATTTTAAATGTAAGTAAAAATATTTAAAAATAATTTTATAATCATAAAAAAATTATTAATATTTCCTTTGTTAGTAATCAAAGATATTTAACTAGTTGTTGATAATTAATTATATGTTACAATTTTTATCTAAAGTAAATATTTTTGTTTTGTAAAATAAGCATGTAAATTTCACCTCTTATTACAACCTTCACATTGTACATGACAATTATTAATCAACTTGTACAATCATATCTATTAGTGTACCAACATTTGGATTCCAAAAATGACAATTAATAATTAGGAAGGTTGAACCTATTGTACATGCTACTTTTTTTTCTTGTTTTTCTCATCTTTATAATTCAAAAGTGCTCATAGGAATCTTAATATTTACCAAATATTCTCATTCCCCATGTACACAATGATTTGAAGTTTTTATCACTAACAACATCATGTCCGAAATATTCACATTTTCTTCATGTAATGGGAGGCCACTAAATTAAATGTAGACACCCAAAATTCATCATTGTTTCTTAACTCATTATTTTCTCAAAAATTAATTAATTCATTATTCTCAATCCACAACTATCCCATATGCCTATAATTAATTATCCTTCCCACAATTAATTTATATTTCTTCTCTAAGATTAATTAATTAAATCAATTTAATTAAATAACCTTAATTTCTTGCTCCTCCAGCTTAATCAATTAATTATTTAATTGAGACTAATTAAGTCCACTATTTTTTCTTTTACTTTTAATTCTTTAATCCATGAAATTTTAAACTTGAGTGTTAATTTAACCCACATAGATTCAAATCTAAGAATGTAATCATTTGATATGTGTCAATATCCAAAGTGTAAGAGCAATCTTGCATCATCCAAAAATATATATATATATATATATTATCTATTTTTATTAAGTTTGCAAATGAAGGTGTTGGAGCTCAAAAAAATTCTCAAATATCTGAATTGGTAAACTACGCATGGTGGTTGAGTTTTGAGCCAAGACTAGTTTTGGAATGGTAGATATTAATATTTTAAGTTTATAGCATCCTAATAAAATATTTGGAGACCATTTTTGAGCCCAAATTGTGACCAAAATTTGTTTACAGATTTTGGGCATTGTAGAACATTGTGAGTACTTCAGTTTAAAAATGGATTTATCGAGTGCCCAAGTGAAATTTTATGGCTCTTGAAAGTTGTACTAAAAATTAATAAGTTTTCTTGGTGGTAAAATGGGACAGTTGGATTCGTATGGCACCAGGATAACTTTAAGAACCCCCTTCAAAAAAGGTGTAAAAACCTAGTGAATCTTATATACTTCCCCCAAAAAATATTAATTTTATTGGAAAAAAAATCTTTTTTTGAGAAAATAATAAATTCAATTAGCAAATCTTTTGTAATCGCTAGAATTCTATAGAAAATATTGGAAAATTATATATTTTTTGAAACCAATAAAATATTTTCATTGGCTATTAAAACTTGTTTTCAAACCAATAAAATATTTTCATATGAAAATTAAACCTGTTTTCAAACCAATAAAAAAAATTCATTGGCGAATTAAACCTATTTTCAAACCAAAAAAAATATTTATGTTGGCAAATAAAACCTGTTTTCAAACCAAAAAAATATTGTCATTGGTGAATTAAACCTATTTTCAAACCAATAAAAAAAAATTATTGGAAAATTAAACTAGTATGCCAATAAAAATTATAGTGTGGGTGGAAAAATATCAAATATTATATATTGTTCTATTTTGGGATAAATTTTCTAGCACACACCCAAATTTCTACATAAAGTCTCTAGAATGGAGACAAGTGTCAACATATTATAAGTTCTTATCACAAGTGAGCCACTGAGCGAAGTATTATTCCTGAAGCCAGATGCCAATGCAACTTAACGACTAGTAACTACGAGTTATACTATTTAATAAGTTAATATAATATCAATATACTTAGAAAATTAAAATTGTACTAATAGTAAGTACAAGTTATATTATTGTGCAACTTAACCCTTTGATGAATGTTTGATGGACGAATGTAGTTGCATTTTGGAAGAAAATGTCTGAAGCGCTAGACTTTAGAATTTAAACCTCCAAAATACCACTAGAACTATTAGATTTGAAAATATCAATGGTTGACCTTTTATTACTTATTAAGTCACTTAAAGTCATTACTCAATTTTTACAAAATAATATTATCACATCAACATGTGTGTCTTGTGGTGAATTAAATGCTCAAGTGTTGAGTATTAATATCTTCGTTCTATATATACTTCACCAACTTGATGTTCTTCATATCATTTATAACATATTTACATTCTCTTCTCTATTTATAATTTCACTACGATATTATGGATTCTTCATGGAATGTCATGCTACCCAAATGTTTTTGGGAGAAAAGAAGAAACAATGCATACGATAGACAAAAGTTGGTTATGGTTTTCACTATTCCTTGTGTGCCTGTTGAGGAGGCTATACGAACAATTCTGGGTAGGGAATGACTTCAAAACAACCCCCATGCTCTATTTTTTGAGTTAGCTTTTTCTTTCTTGTCCAATCGCATGGACATTTTGTTGGATAAAGAGTTGGTGAAGATGTTAGCAATGTGTTGCAAGTATGAAGGTGTTGTCATTGATGTCAACAATCTTGTGTTGTCATTGGTGATAGTTGTGTAGTGGTTGAGAGATATTTTTGCTTTGATTAGTTGCATTATGTTTTCATTAGTTAATTTTCTGATGTTAACCTTTGGTGTTGCTTTGATAAGATTTTGTTTGTGGTTTAGATGTTGAGGATATTGAGAAAATTGATAAAATAAGGAAACAGGGTGTTGCAGAGGTGTTCTGGATTTTCTCCACATTTCTTTTGGGTTGAAGACTTGCTTGTGTGGTTTTAATATGTTGGTTAGAGGTGTTCAAAGTTTCTATATCTAGAATTTTGGCTTCTAGATCAATGGTCAGAGGAAGATATGTTCACTAGTGTGTGAACTAGTTTTGCAGTGTTGCTTACAGAGGTGTCTAGGAGAAATGTTTTTTCTTTGTGTTTCTTCGTAGTTGTTCTTTAGGTCTTGCAATTCTAAATGTATGTTGATTATGTTGATCTCTTTCCTGTGTCAAGAGGACTCGTGGTTTGGTGCTTTGGAAGATGGACTTTAGAGTTTCAGTGTTTGGTAGTGTAGTTTAAGTGTACAAGTTGTGTACATTTTGAAGGTGCGAGTTTTTGCAAAGGAGTTTCATGAATTTGAGGAGGATAGAGGAATATTCTAGATCATGATGAAGTTTGGTATGTGGTTTTCAAGTCATCCTTGGATTTTAGGAAGCATGTAATTCAAAGTTTAATGGTGTACGCATAGGTAACGACCGATCTGGTATTTACACTACATTCAAAGATGTTTGAGCATTAATGAAGGTATAGTGTGGCATGTGAGAGTTGATTTGGGTCCCAGTTAAGTTTTGTATTGGTCCACTTTCATTCCTATCCACAATTTTGGATGGTATAAATGAAAAATGAAGCATGGTTTTGGTGTTTTTAATAAACCAAGTGCATTTCACTATTTATTTATGAATTTTCCAAATTCAATGGTAAATAATTATGAAGGATTGGCCAACGAATGAGTGAAAGCTTGTAAGGCTTTCCTCTTGCACTTTGGGCTTTGAAAAACCCGAGAGGGTGATCCCACAATGTATTTTATGATCCTTTATGAAAATTAATCACATGCATTGTAAATAACAAATAGCTCTACATTCAAATACTTTGACAATCTAATAAACGTAAAGATCTGGCCAATCATTTACGTATTAATTGTTTTAGAAGCAATAGAGCATATGTATTCCATTTTGACATACATTTCAACAAGATCTTAAAGATTTGAATGATTTGAATGTATTTTTTGATGAATGATCATGAAAACTACATCACAAACACAAAACTCAGACCAATGCCTTAACCTAGGGAAGGTAGTCAATCTCAACACAAATCTAACTAGACAACAGCTTAATACTTAGCGTCATAAAGCTTCTACAATACTACATTACAATACTACATTACAACATTATACCTTAATATCCTAAACTATAACTCCTTAACATATCTTGATACTCAAATTACATAAACTTGTGAATTCATCCAAGTCATTTAATTAATTCTTTGAATTAAAACAAAGATAAAGCCATACATTCATTGAAACACAATGAAGATCAATAAAATATCCCTTGATTATCTTATTAATAGCTCATATAATGAATACATGGTAAGAGAGAAATGAAATTGTATTTGCACCATCTTCCATATTCAAATGTTAGTACTATTATCGAAAATTACAATTGCATAAAAAAAGACTCAAAAACCTAAAACAAAACTCTAGACTGTTCTATGTATTTGCATTTACAAAAGTTGTTCTCAGAAGATCAATCAACAACCTATACATTTGGCCTTGAATTCCTTCTTATAGAAATGAAGTAGAAAAACAAGCTTTAGGCCAAAATTCACACATGTCCCAATTTAATTTGATTGCTGCAAAACATATTTTCCAATGCAATTACATTTACAATTCAAGGGAGGAAAAAATCACATGGGAGAAAAACTGCTAGCATTTGTCGATGAAGATTTACCTCACCTTCTAAAAGGCATCATTGGGATGTTGCAACATTCCATTCATGTGCTCCAAAATCTTAGGACACAACATAAAATCATAAAGAGAGAAAATATCACTACACTTTCCACATCATCATTAATGTCATCATTTTTCAGACTGAGAGGAGATAATTTTATCAATAATTTATCCAAGGATTAATTTGTAAATTTTCCAAGCCATGTATTATACTCCTCCTCGATGGGCCATTGAATATCCAGTAATTTTTACACTTTAGAATTATGCAAATTATACTTAGCATCTATTAATATTTTGGCCTCTTTAACAAACAAATCCATATTTACCTCAACTCTTGTCAAATCATCCAGAAAATTATTCAACATTGTATAATCACTAAGAATTATAACTTCTTTGGTAGTGGGGAGAATACTTGATATCTCTTCCTTCCATGTATTAAATTATTTCTGCTCTCCTTCTTCATTCAACACCTTAGGTATTCCCCATTCCTCCATATCCTTGAACATCTTCAATTTAGTCTGGAGCTGCACACCTAGCTTACCATGAAATGTTGGAATCTCCCCTAATAGATTAATTGCTTTTATCAATTCTGAGATATTTGTAAGATCCTCAAGATCATCCTTCATGTTTGGAATCATTTCCTTAAGGGAACCAGATCTTGCACTCCACTTGCTCCAGTCATTCTAAAAAGCATTTTGTACTTGAGTGTACCATTTGTGAGCTTCATGAATGCTCTTATACACCTGCCAAACATTTTTTGATTTGTGTACAAGCTTGGAGACCTTATAGCCTAAGACACTCTCAAATATTCCCTGTGCAACCTTTGATGTCTCTTCTTTAGCCCTCTTCACATTTTCCTTTTCCATCTTCATTTCCTCTTCCAACCTGCTAATTCTCAATGATAGAGTCTCTTTGTCTTGTAATGACGTCTCATAAGAAGATTTAGATAGAAAAGCCCTTTGTGATGAGGTTTCTTGTGCAACAGTGGCCTTCATCTTATTATATTCATCAAGGAGAGTGTTGTACCTTTCCAACAATTTGTCATGTCTCTCTTGAGATATTTGTGCAATATCTACACTCAACATTGTGGCATGGATTCCAGTTGCGTAACTAGGGTGGGGGTGATTTTTGTAGCTCTCTTTACTACAAAAACACCGATAACTTCTTCCATTGACTTGACAACTTTAGGTTTCCCTGTGTTAGGTTCCATTGACCAAATTGCAAGGGTGTGCAATTTGGGACTGAAACCATATTCAAACACATTATTGTCAAAATGTTCTTTTGATAAATGAGCCTTGAGATCTTTTCTGATTACATCCAATACAATTTCTGATGTAAGATCCCACCCTGGCAATAACATTATGCCACTATCCTAAACAAGTTTCCTAGCTTCAACTGGGGTAATTACTGCAATTTCATTCTAGAATGTCCCACCCCATGTGGAAAGTTTCTAACACAATTTTTCTACCTTGTTCCGGTTGTTTTATTATAAATGTTTGTGATATATTGGCAATGTTTGATACAACAATATAATGCAGAAAAATAGGAGATGTTGCAATAATAATTTTTTAACTCGAAACTGAAATTACATAGGGAATACACAACTGAAAATTCTATATTTTTACACCAGCTTAAACATTTAGTATTTTCACAATATAATGATAACCTAGTTCATAAAATAACCCCTAATATCTAAAAGTGCAGTACCCAAAAAATCTAGGAGTTACAATTCATGAACTCGTAGGTAAACATTCCTTGAAACCCTCTGAAAATGGTTGCCAGGAAGAAGTGTAAAGTTTGCAGTAGTGATATAGCATAATAGACACCTCTTTGAATTACAAATGATCATACCCAGACCCAAGCCAATAAATGTAGATCTAAAAACTTTATATCAGCAAACTAGAGTCTTCCATTAATGGACGCCTAGCTTCATAAGATGAGCTCTCCAAAATATAACAATAGCAAAAAAATCATTACCAATAGATATCTCTGAATTTAGATAATTAATCTCCAAACCCTTTAACAATATTTGAAGATAATCACTTTCAGATTTGCATAAACACCATTGAAGCTTAGTTATGACCTCTGTATGAAGCCACTAGCACAATCAAAGAGCTACGTTCTCTAAGATTGGATGTACAATGAAACCCTAGGTTTCTTCTTCAAAGCCAAAGCTTCTTCAGAATAGACAAATTTATTGAATGATTCAAGCATGAATGATGGAATTATTTTCAAAAGCCTTTACATAACTTCAATTTGCATTTGACTTCATTTCTTTTAATTTAATTTCGCTTTTCCCTCCTTTTTTGGTGCACAACATAATAATATAAAATATATTTAATAATCACTTATATCTCCCCTTTTGATTGGCACTTTATATTATTCTTCAAGTGGGTGTCCAAAGTAAGCACTTTTATAATTGACTTTATAACATTAAATAACCTTTTTTAATAAATTCAAATAACTTTAATGATATGCACTTTAATTTTAATTAATTATTATTAAAGATTTACTTTAATAATAATTAAAACTCCATAAATAAATGCCATTCTTCAATTCTGACTTCACCACCAACTTACCCATTGCTCCCTCTATCCAACTAGATGACTTACTAAAAATAGTAATGTTGGACTCTATCAACTCATTTACTTACTATAAATAGTAAGTACATAGAAATGAAGCCAAAATCCCCTCAATAAATTAGCCTCAAAATATATCAACGATATAGAGAGGAAAACTCTGTCACTACTACCTGAAGAGCTCATTAACACCCAAACTAGACCCTATAATTCAGAACACTATCCTACGAGGGTCAAATGATAGGCTAATCTTCCAAACTTTGATGCTCTCAAAAATGGGCACATTACAATCCACCCTCCTTGAAATTTATTTTCCCCAAGTGATCTCCACTACAAATAAACTCCACTCCACCGTAGGTCCAAAGGAAGAACTATAAAATGTCCAACACATCTCTAACCAAATCTTGCAGCAGCAACATAATCACAACTGTACAAGGATAAACATCATATCAAATGTTCGACTCATGCGCACCAAATTTATGCATCATAAGAAAAACATGTACAAGTAAATCAAAGATGAAATTGTACACTCTCTACACACTGTAAATGTTGTGTAAATCACCAGTAAGCTCTGTCTAGAAACCTGATGCACCAGATCGATCCCAAACTCTACGAAAAACACTCAACTGAATTTTGGGATCCTAGATCATCCTATAGAATTCCCCATCCAAATGTTGTGGTGTCAACATGATACCATAGTACCTTGTAACTAGGTCAACCCTGATATAAGAAAGAAGCAATCCACCAGCCAAATTGATCCCTGGATCCCATAGCCAGAATGGAAGTCCACCATACTCATTACCTGTTGACTTCCCCTACACAACTTTGAAATATCCTTCACCATATTGAGAGTGGTGAAGTAATTCACCGGGATCCAACCACACTATTGTGCCAAGCCTATCACCACCCAGATCCCAACACTGACAATCATCCCCATATTATAAATTATGCACAAGAATCTCCATGGAATGCAACATAAATCTCTAAAGTAGAGCAACTACACACACTTCCATAGAGCCATCAACATGAATGGATTGTGTTTCACTAGGTCTTTCATAGATTCTTACATACCAATACAAATTTGACACACCCATGTTTCCATGTGCATGAATAGTAATGACATTACTGGATGATCCACTAAGTGTATAATCTACTTGTTCACCCAACTCTAGGACTTGAGCCTTAAATGGGCTTTCAACTAGAGGTATCTCATGGGACTCAAGATGCAAGCTATGCATACCAAGGATTTTTTTTGAATCATACCTCTTACCTTGTTCACACAAAACCATGTATTCTTCTTGTTTGCTTACCTCAAGATGCTCCTCCTTTACATACTCAACTTCTACACATTCTTCTCTTGGAACAATTAGTGATCTGAGGTGTGATACACTCTGCTTCTTTTCTTGATCTAGTTGGTTGCAACGTTCCTTGACCTCTTGTAAACATTTTTTTGCTTGGGCAGCCAATAACTTGGCCTTCCCAACTCTATGTAACTACCCATCACACAAAACATGTTTCTTGTCCACATCTTCTAAGGTTTGATTCACAAAATCAGACTTCTTGTGGCTTGAATCCACAACATCTATTACATCACTATCACCGAAAATTTGTGTGTCTGCATTAAGTGACTCCACATAACCATCATTTTCATGTGTAATTGAAGTAACCTCATGCTGATGCAAATATATCAAACTGATGTCACACAAATCAGAATTGTTATGGATTGTATTCTCCTTGATTTCCTCATGTTTTACACTCATCTCTTGTGTGCCAACATTAGTAGACCCTTCTACAACATTCTCCTCATGTGCCATAACATTTAGATCATGATTACGCTCAAAAGAATGACTACTATCATAAAAATCAGAATTGTTATCAGGGCTGATAACAACCTCTTGAGTATTGGAAGTAACATCAAGAGCTTCTACCAAACTCTCATCAAGTGGTGAGTCCTTTTTATCCATGCATTGATGGTTAGGCTCTCGAATTTTTTTGCAAGAGAAACATAAACCTTGCCTTCTCATTTCATTCATGCTCATTATGGGATTTCTTGTAACTTGATCATTAAGTTTGGATGTAGAACCATATTCATTATCTGATTTAGTAGTTCTACCATACTCGATCACACTATGCCCATGAATGAATTTTTCCCCTTTAGATGAAATTTTCTCCTTATACACCCTCCTAATATACTTAACCAATCCAATCTTTTCAAGACTCAAGATGACAAAAAAAATTAGATAATCATTAAGAGAGTACTGTGCTTTAAAATCATTTGGCATAGTTTAATAGTCCTTAAAGAGTTGAGGGGATTCTCATTCATAACCTTCCCTGAGCTTGACGGCTTCCCGTTCCAAATCTTCCCTAGATTTTCCTTCAATATTGAAGCAACCCATAACTAAAACTGATGAGTGCTAGTCACTCAAATGATGCAAGATGTTGATTCACTGAATGTTTGTTTTAACCTAGTACGATGGTAGGAGACTGCTTTAATACCATTGTAATATCCCACCCCAGGTGGAAATTTTATAACACAATTTTTTTTCCTTGTTCCAATTTGTTTTGATAAATGTTTGTGATATATTGGAAATGTTTGATACAATATAATGCAGCAAAATAGGAGATGTTGCAATAATAATTTTTTGACTCAAAACTGAAATTGCATTAGGAATACACAGCTGAAAAATTCCATATTTTTATACCATCTTAAATACTTAATATTTTTACAAGATAATGACAACCCAGTTCATAAAATAACCCCTAATATCTAAAACAATGATACCCAAAAAATATAGGAGTTGCAATTCATGAGCTCACAGGTAAACATGCCTTGAAACCCTCTAAAAATGGTTGCCAAGAAGAAGTGTAAAGTTTTCAGCAATCATAAAACATAATAGACACCTCTTTGAATTACAAATGATCATACCCAGACCCAAGCCAATAAATATAGATCTAAAAACTATATCAGCAAACTGGAGTCTTCCATTAATGGACGCCTAGCTTCATAAGATGAGTTCTCCAACAAGTAACAATAGCAACAAAATCATTCACAACACATATCTATGAATTTAGATTATTAATCTCCTAACCCTTGAACAATCTTTGAAGATAATCACTTTCAGATTTGCATAAAGACCATTGAAGCTCAGTTGTGACCTCCATATGAAGCCAGTAGCACAATCGAAGAGCTACGCTCTCTAAGATTGGATGTACAATGAAACTCTAGGTTTCTTCTTCAAAGCCAAAGCTTCTTTAGAATAGACAAATGTTGAATGATGAAATACTTTTCAAAATCATTTATATAACTTCAATTTGCATTTGACTTCATTTATTTTAAGTTTGTTTCATTTCATTTCCCTTTTCCCTCCTTTTCTGGTGCACACCATAATAATATAACGCATATTTAATAATCACTTATATCTCCCCTTTTGATTGACACTTTATATTATTATTCAAGTGGGTGCCCAAAGTAAACAGTTTTATAATTGACTTTATAACATTAAATAACCTTTTATAATAAATTCAAATAACTTTAATGATATGCACTTTAATTAATTAATTATTATTAAATATTTACTTTAATAATAATTAAAAATCCATAAATAAATGCCATTCTTCAATTCTGACTTCACCACCAACTTACCCATTGCTCCCTCTGTCCAACTGGATGCCTTACTAGAAACAGTAAGGTTGGCCTCTATCAACCTACTGACTTATTATAAATAGTAAGTACATTCAAATGAAGCCAAAATACCCTAATAACTTATCCTCAAAATATACCAATGATTCTGAAAGGAAAACACTATAACTACCACCTGAAGAGCTCATTAACATCAGACCCTCTAATCCACAACACTATCCTATGAGGGTCAAATGATAGGATAATCTTCCAAACTTTGATGCTATAAAAAATAGGGACATTACACATTCATGATCCTTTCCTCTTTTTTTTTCTCTACCTCCTCTTGCAATGAGGGGTCCACACCAGCTCTTACCTCCTCAATCTGGTTCTTTATATCTTGACTCTTGATCTCAATGAAAAATTCCTTAAATTCTTTGGTTTAAATAAAAGATTCATCTGAGGTAAAATATTTACATGCCTTCACCCTAAAATCATCATCTGCATCCTCATCATATTCTCATTTAATAATTCCATCCTTTAGAATGTAAGGGTCAAAAGAATCTCTAATTTTAGGGGAGGGGAATCTCTGTTCCACCTCCTACTCACTAGGCATGTGTTTAGTAGATTGTTCCTCTCCAAATTGTTTTGTCACTAAATACTCAACCACTGGGCTGGTCACCAGCCCTTCACCAATTTCCAATGGTTTTTCTTGAGTACTCAGAGCCTCTGACTGAGTTGGGAGACTTCTCATGTGTTCTTCTTGTTGCTCACTAATCACCATTGCTTGCCTTTATGCTTTCTTATCCTTTTCAATGAAGTCACCACTTTGATACTCCTCTATCTTAAGCATAGCCTGCTTATGAATATCCTTGACCTCATCATAAGGGCTGATATATAGAATGGACTCTTCTTCATGACTTTCTCCTCAATGCTACAAATGTGTTTCCATTCCTTCTTTCCTTTTACATCATCTTTATAAAGGAAATGATGTGAAAATATAGATCCACCTTTTTCCTTTCTCGCCTTGTCCACATACCCCTTTGGGGAAAAATATCTCAAGTCATCCACTGGCATCTTGAGGTTACTCAACATGATACCAAACTTTTCATATCCTTCCTTAGCAGTAGCAATAAAATAACCAAAAGAACAATGTGGGTCTATGAAAAATTATTTCCTAGCATCTTTGAAGTGTTCCTTGTCCATAGCATGTAGCTTCCATATTATCTCCATGAATGCCAAGTAGTCAGAAACATATAGGGGTAGACAATGGGGTAGAACCCTTGCACCATAGACTCTGATAGAGGTGTAATTAGAATGAAAAAACCAATAACCCCAATTATGATCAAACTTGGTGTCTTCACTAAACTCCTCAAATTAGCATGTTTTTTCTTCCATGATGGCTCGGGCTTGCAAGGAAACTCCTCAAGTTTCCTCTTAGGATGCTTCTTGTTCCTCTCATTTTCTTCTCTATCACTTCCTCTTTTTTTCTTTCCACATTCTTAGAATGAATGCTTGTGTATTGGCACATCGACTTAGAGTCATCACCCACAACTTAATGGGAATTAGAGATATTTACGAGTATTGAACATATTTGCAAGATTTCACATATACAGAGACTGTTGAGAGAGAAATAAATGACAACTCAAGGGAATTTTGACAAAGGAAAATAATAATTTCTTTAAGCCTTGAAAAACATACCTCACTTTGACAAATGGTAGGATATTTCAATAAAATCCTTCATGGGTAAAGAGATATTTGAAAAATATAAGACTCTACACATTTGATCTCAAAGTAGAGACTTTACATAATCTTGTTCCCTAGTAGAGTCACCAATCTATTGTTGTTTTTAATAAACCAAGTGCATTTCACCAATTATCTATGAATTTTCCAAATTCAATGGTAAAAAACTATGAAGGATTGGCCAACAAACGAGTGAAAGCTTGTAAGGCTTTCCTCCTACACTTTGGGATCAATAAAACCAAGGAGGGTGATCCCATAGTTTATTTTATGATCCTCTATGCCAATTAATCACATATATTGTAAATAACACATGGCTCTACATATAAATGCTTGGACAATCTAATAAACGTAAAGAATTGGCCAATCATTTACATATTAATTGTTTCAGAAGCAATAGAGCATAAGTATTCCATTTTGACATAAATTTCAACAAGAGTTTAATGATTTGAATTTATTCACTAATGAATGATCATGAAAATTGCATCACAAACACAAAACTCAGACCAGTGTCTTAACCTAGGGAAGGGAGTCAATATCAACACAAATCTAAGTAGATAATAGATTAATACTTAACATCATAAAGCTTCTACAATACCGCATTACATCATTATACCTTAATATCCTAAACCAAAACTCCTTAACATATCTTGATACTTAAATTACATAAATTTATGACTTCATCCAAGCGATTTAATTAATTCTTTAAATTAAAACAAAGATAAAGCCATACATTCATTGGAACACAATGAAGATCAACAAAATAACCCTTGATTATCTTATAAATGGCTTACATAACAAATACACCAGGAGAGAAATGGCCTTGAATTTGCATCATATTCCATATTCAAATGCTATTACTGTTATCAAAAATTACAATTGCATAACAAAAGACTCAAAAACCTAAAACAAAAATTTGGAATATTCTTTGTATTTGCATTTAAAAAAGTTGTTCTCAGAAGATCAATCAACAACCTATATATTTGGCCTTGAATTCCTTCTTATAAAAACAAAGGAACAAAGAAAGCTTCATGCCAAAATTCACACATGTCCCAATTTCATTTGATTTCTACAAAACATATTATCCAATGTAGTTACATTTACAATTCAAGGGATGGGAAATTCACGTGGGATAAAAACAACTAGCATTTTTCGATGAATATTTACCTTGCCTTCCAAAAGGAATCATTGGGTCATTGCAACATTCCCTTCATGTGCTCCAAAATCTTAGGACACAAAGCATAAAAGCATAAAGAGAGAAAATATCACTTCACTTTCCACATCAACATTAATGTCATCATTTTTCAGATCGAGAGATAGTTTTATCAATACTTTATCCAAGGCTTAATTTGTAAATTTTCCAAGCTGTGTATTATAATCCTCCTCGGTGTGCCATTGAGTATCCAATAATTTTTTCACTTTAGAATCATGAAAATTATACCTAGCATCTATTAATATTCTGGCCTCTTTCACAAACACGTCCATATTTACCTCAACTCTTGTCAAATCATCTAGAAAAGTATTCAACATTGTATAATCACTAAGACTTATAGATTCTTTGGTAGTGGGGAGCATACTTGATATCTCTTCCTTCCATGTATTAAATTATTTATACTCTCCTTCATTCAACACCTTATGCATTCCCCATTCCTCCATATCCTTGAACATCTTCAATTTAATCTGGAGTTGCAACCTTGCTTACCATGAAATTTTGAAATATCACCTAATAGATCAACTGCCTTTATCAATTATAGGATATTTGTAGGAGACTCAAGATCATCCATCATGTTTGGCATCATTTCCTTAAGGGAACCAACTCTTGCACTCCACTTTCCCCAGTCATTCTGAAAATAATTCTACACTTGAGTGTACCTTTTGTGAGCTTCATGAATGCTCTTATACACCTGCCAAACATTTTTTGATTTTTGCACAATCTTGGAGACCTTATAGCCTAAGACACTTTGAAATATGAACTCTACAACCTTTGATGTCTCTTCTTTATCCCTCTTCACATTTTCCTTTTTCATCTTCACTTCCTCTTTCAACCTGCTAATTCTCAATGATAGAGTCTCATTGTCTTGTGATGACATCTCAGAAGAATATGTAGATAGAAAATCCCTTTGTGATGAGCTTTATTGTGCAATAATGGAATTCATATTATTATATTCATCAAGGAGAGTGTTGTACCTTTCCAATGATTTATCATGTCTCTCCTGAGATATTTGTGTAGTATCTGCACTCAACATTGCGAAATGGACTATCTGTTGTGCAACTTGGGTGGAGGTGATTTATGTAGCTCTATCTATCACAACAAAAACAATAAATTCTTCCAATAACTTGACAACTTTAGGTTTCCCTGTGTTAGGTTCCATTGATCAAATTTCAAGGGTGTTCAATTTGGGACTGAATCGACATCCAAACACCTTATCTTCAAAATTTTGTTATGATAAATGAGCCCTAGGATATTTTTGATTGCATCCAATGCAATAGCTGATGTAAGATCCTACCATGGAAATAATATTGTGCCACTATCCTGAACAAGTTTCCTAGCTTTAACTAGGGTAATTGTTTAAATTTCATTCATGATCCTTTCCTCTTCTTTTTTCTCTGCCTCCTCTTGGAATGAGGGGTCCACAACAACTCTTACCTCCTCAATCTGTTTATTTATATCTTGACTCTGGATTTGAATGACAAATTCCTTAAATTCTTTGGTTTTAATAAAAGAGTCATCTAAGGTGAAATATTTACATGCCTTTACCCTAACATCATCATTTGCATCCTTATCATATTCCCATTTAACAATTCTATCCTCAGAATGTAAGGGTCAAAAGAATCTCTAATTTTAGAGGAGGGGAATCTTTGTTCCAGCTCCTGCTCACTAGGAATGTGTTCAACAAATTGTTCCTCTCCAACTTGTTCTATCATGGAATAATCAACCAATGGGATAGTCACTAACCCTTCACCAATTTCCAAGGGTTTTTCTTAAGTACCCATAGCCTATAACTAAGTTGGGAGACTTCTCATTTGCTCTTATTGCTACTCACTAATCACCATTGTTTTCCTTTCTTCTTTCTTAACCTTTTCAATGAAGTCACCACTTTGATACTCCTGTATCTTAAGTATATCCTGCTTATAGAGATCCTTGACCTCATCATAAGGGCTGATATAGAATGGATTCTTCTTCATTATTTTCTCCTAAATACTACAAATGTGTTTCCATTCCTTCTTTCTTGTTACTACTGCAACATTTAAAGGAATTTTTCTACTCACACGATTTGTATAAAGGAAATGATGTGAAAATCTAGATCTACCTTTTTACTTTGTCTCCTTGTCCACATACCCCTCTGGGTCAAAATATGTCAAGTCATCCACTAGAATCCTGAGGTTACTTAGCATGATACCAAACTTGTCATATCCTTCCTTAGCAGCAACAACAAAATAACCAAAAGAACACTGTGGGGCTATGATAGATGCTTTCCTAGAATCTTTTAAGTGTTTCTTGTCCATAGCATCTAGCTGCCATATTATCTCCATGAATGCCAAGTGGTCAGAAAAAAATAGGGGTAGACAATTTGGTGGAACCCTTGCACCATAGACTCTGATATAGGTATAATTAGAATGCAAAAAACCAATCACCCCAATTGTGATCAAACTTGGTGTCTTCACTGAATTCCTTTAGTCTCAGGATTTCCTTGATAACTCTAGAAATCCTATATACAGGTTTCATGCTCAAAATTTCCATGACACCATCTTTGAAACCATTGAAGAATGCTAGATAATTAGAATTAGGGAAATTTTGATCCCATATGTGTGTCCACATTTGTATAGGAAATTCATTTCAATCTTCATCAACTTATCTCAATAGCATAAACTTTTTCCATGCCTCACAACCCATCCACAAGATCATGTGCATCAACAAAGAATAGTGTTTGAAACATAGAGGGGGCTTCCCATATTTCAACTCTATAAGATCCTTGTGTGTCTCATTTGCAAGGTAGGTTGCATAATCAAACCCCCTACTTGAATTCTTATTTTTTATATCAATGATTATTACCATCATGCCAACCTTCATTCTTAGATCAAACTTTTTCCCCAAGACCTGACATAGACAATAGTAGGAGTTCCTGAAGTAGTCTTCAAATTCATCACACTCAAAGGGCTCAACATACTTTGGCCCAAACCATGTACCCTTCATCCCTCGGTCATGCCTCCTATATCCATACTAGTTTTATTCATATTCTCAGAACAATTCAGAGAGATCAATAGTAACAGTGGCAACAGGATTCAATTTAAAGATCTCCACTTCAACTTCTGGAAATATCTAATAGTGGGACTCCGTTTATACTTTTAATGATTCTGTCATCTGGATGATAATTTTGGGAAATTTCCAAGATCAAATCAACCTCAAAAAATACATTTGGAACCACAATCTTTCCAAGATCAAACTCCCAGAGGTGTCTAGTTAGATATTTTACAAATCTCCTATTAAAGGCATATAAGAATAGCTCCCATCCAAATTGTGGCAATGCAACTTCACCATTCCCAACTGCTAAATCCATAAATCAGCTAATCATGAACCCTTCTCTAGTAGGTCTCTTTCCAATTTTCCTCCCTGATGTAGATGTTTCTTGAGACTTTCCCTCCATAAAACAAGAAAAATCTCTCTTCTCACCCTTGTATTTCTCTACCTTTTAAGAAGCCTCCAACTTTGGTTTTGCAACCTTAGCCCCTTTTTTTTTTGGCTTAGCTTCTGATTTTGAGGATTCACTAGGTTGGCTCATTTTGGAAAACTATTTTTAGAAAGCTAGGGCTTGCAACTCAAGATAAAACTAGGGTTTTGGGTTACAAAAATTATAGGAAATTTTAACTACAAAATGCAGATGAAAATCCTTTTCTACACTACTAGATAAGAACAATGATAGGGAGGTTGGGTGAATCAATCACTAGTTCATGCTCTAGGTCTTGCTTGGAAGACCTCTAGGGTGTCTCACTCCACCACTTGCAACCTATAGGACCTCGATTTCTTAGGATCCCCTGGTCCTCCTTGCCAACCCAACTACCAACATAGTTCTTCCTACCAAGTCAACCTTGGTGCAATCTTGTAACTCTAACCTTAGCCCTTAATCCAACCTAAAGGCTACTAATCCTCAAAATTATTGAATTTAGCTCTACAGGGGTGTGGAGGTGCTTCTAAAATCCTCAATCCATCCTACTAAGGGGGTTGAGGGTTCACCTAACTCCATTTGCAAGTCACTCTCACAAAATCCCACAATTAGGCCTAAAAGGCTACTAGCCCTATTAGCCCTATTAGGTCTCCTTCTCCAAGAAATTAGGTTTTTTCTCCAAGTCTTTCTAAAGAACACCCAAAAATTTCCTTGGGTTTCCTAGTTCAGATGCCCACCTCTCAAGGATTTTTGGGGTCTTGGCCCACAACTGTCCGTACAAAGTCCTAATCTGAAATTGGGCAAAATTAGGCCTTTTCAAACCCTTTCCTGACTTCACTACAAACTGTTAAGTACTTCCCTCACCAGATGGATTGATGGAGTTTCCTTTTCCTTACTATGTCTTGGCAAGTCCCATACTTGCCCTCTCCAAAATGTAATTTGATGGGAAATTGACACCCCTGCAAATCAAGTGCTCTGCACTATAGTCTTCCCTATCCGGACACTTCTTGGCTCGCCTAGGAGAAGACTTCCATAGTGAATCCGGTGTTGTCAAGGAATCCTAACCCTACTATATGTACATCCATGGAGTTTAGTCATAGTTCCCAAAGGGGCGTACAATTTGTACGATGGGAAAGTGATCTAACACTCCATTCTTTACAAACTGTCTGGTTCAGACCAGCAATAGTATGGAAACCAAAATAATTACTTACAATGCTTGAAAATGAACACACTAACAATGCAATGCCACTCAAAGCTTAAAGAAAAACTACTTTACATTCCACACAAACTACAGTGCCAACATTAATCCATTAAACACCACTCCAAAGCAAAAACCAGGAATTCACACACAATTAACACTGTTTTTCCTTGAATTCAAAAAAATGTACAATCTCAAATGCTTCCAACCTAACTCCCATGTCGAGGCCACCCCTAAATAGGTCACCAATTCATTTATGCTCTTCCTTGGGATCTCCTTAGCCACTTGTAAAAACTTCTAAAAGTTCTAAACCTCATTTTGAGTTCAAACCTTAAAACACCTATTCTATGGTCAACATGACCTTCATCAGATCAAATCACAACAAAAATGCCACTAAGGCACACACAAAAATGGACTAAGATAGGTTGCTTAGTTTTCCTAGACAATGTTGTCCTAGCCTAAATCAATCTGTGTGTGCTCCTGCACCATTCTCCCCCCCTCTACACAAACACTAAGGAATGTGGGGAGAGATCAGAGACAAGTCAATGCCATGCTTCTTGAACTGAGCTTCCTCCACCCATGTAGCCTCAAACTCTGGTTTGTCTTTCCATTGGATGAGATGTGCCATGTACACCTTATGCCTAGTAGACTTCTTCACCCTTGATGCCAAGATCCTCTCTGCTTGCAGCTTGTCTTTAGGTGGTAAGACTACATTACTCACATCCTCCAAGACATCCCTACTATTCTGATCCATATCAGTCACTGGTCCTTTATACATGATCAGGTCAACCACATTAAACACTGGTGAAATACTTAGGTCTGCAGGAAGCTCCACCTTTTAAGAATTCTTACCATACTTAGCTAGCACTTTACATGGTCCCACTCTCTTCATCTGCAACTTAGTTGGTGCTCCTTTCTGTAATCTGGATTTGTTGAGATGGACCATGACATAGTCACCTACTACAAATTGGAGATCTTTCCTAAACATATCCACCTTAGTCTTCAACTTATGAGTAGCCTCTGTGATTGTCTTCTTCACTTGCTCCTGAATCTCCTTCATATTCTGAGAGAAATCCTCTACATGGCCACTCCTATGCTCCATAGCTCCTAGATCTCTGAGCTCACACACACCTCTTGGATGCATTCCATAGACTATCTCGAAAGGACTCCTGCCTGTGGTCCGGTGCACACTGTCATTGTAGGAATATTCAACTTGTGATATGACCAAGTCCCATGTCTGTCCATACTCCTTGGTTAGGCATCTTAGAAGATTACCTAACACTCTATTAATCACCTCAGTTTTTCTATCAATCTGAGGATGGTAAGCTGATCCAAAAGACAAGTTAGTACCTAATCTACTCCATAGGGTTTTCCAAAAATGACTCATAAACTTTACATCTCTGTCTGACACAATGCTCAATGGCAATCCATGGATCCTCACAATCTCTTTGAAGAACATATGAGAAATATAGCTAGCATCATGGGTGGTCTTGTAAGGAACAAAGTGACTCATTTTACTGAACCTATCTACCACCACATAGACACTATCAGACCCTGTCTTAGTTTTAGTGAGTCCTACCACAAAGTCCATGCTAATACATTCCCATGGTCTGTTGGGAATGGGTACAGGTTGATACAAACCTACATTGATAGCTCCCCCCTTGGCTTTCATACAAACTACACACTGCTCCACATACCTTCTGACATCCCTTGGCAACTTGGGCCAATAATAGAACCTCTGCACTAGTTCCATTGTCTTGTTGATACAAAAATGACCACTAAGACTACCATTATGCTTCTCCTAGATGAGATTCTCTCTCATTGAACCCTTGGGAACACACAACTAGTTCCCCTTGAACAAAATTCCACTTTGCAATGTATACTCTGAGAATTGACTGTGAAAGTGATTCTCAAAATCAGAACAGACCTTATATGCCTCAAAGAAATCTTCATCTTCTCCATAGAGATCCTTGAAAATTTCTATCCCAATGCTTTTGAATTGAATCTCTTGCACTGTCAGCAACCTCCTACTTAGTGCATCTGCCACCTTGTTCAACTATCCCTTCTTGTGTTTGATAGTAAAGCTGAAGGCTTGGAGGTACTCCATCCATTTCAAGTTTCTATTACTCAACTTTTCTTGTGTGTTGATGTAGCTAAGTGCTTGGTTATCAGTAAACACAACAAACTCCTTAGGTAGGAGATAATGTCTCCATTTCCTAAGAGACTGCACTAGAGCATATAGTTCTAGGTCATAATTAGAATACTTCTTTTTAGCTTCATTGAGCTTTTCACTAAAGAAAGCTATAGGCCTACCTTCTTGACTTAGTACTCCTCCTACTACAATTCCACTGGCATCGCATTCCACTGTAAATAGCTTATCAAAACTAGGTAACAAAAGGATGGGTTGAGTTACCACTTCTTGTTTCAATTTCTCAAAACCCTTCTCTACTTCAAGAGTCCATTTAAACTTAGTCTTTAGGCCACCTTTGATAGTATCAAGAATTGGTGCACAAATGCCACTAAAGTTTCTTATAAACTTCCTATAAAACTGAGCTAAACCATGAAAACTCCTTATCTCTATCCCGATGGTTTGTGTAGGCCAACTTAGGATAGCTTCCACCTTGCTTGGGTCCATCTTCAATGATCCTTGGGATACTACAAACCCTAAATACACAAGCTCTTGTTTGAAGAACTCACACTTTTCTAGGTTGATGCCTAACCTCTCCTCCTACAACCTTTTAAGAACCATCTCCACATGCTTCATATGTTCCTCTATTGTCTTACTAAAGATGAGTATATCAACTAGATACACTACTACAAATATCCCTATGAAATCCTTAAGCACTTCAATCATGAGCCTCATGAATGTGCTAGGGGAATTTGAGAGGCCAAATGGCATAACTCTCCATGCATACAACCCATTAGTTTCCCTAAAAATTTTCTTCCACTCATCCCCATCTTTGATTTTGATCTAATGGTATCCACTCTTGAGATCCAACTTGGTGAAGTATTGAGCTCCTCCAAGATAGTCCATCAAATCCTCAATCCTAT
Source organism: Sequoiadendron giganteum (assembly GCA_007115665.2). NCBI lineage: Eukaryota > Viridiplantae > Streptophyta > Pinopsida > Cupressales > Cupressaceae > Sequoiadendron > Sequoiadendron giganteum. Next base: position 297,530,268 of record CM021104.1, on the reverse strand, counting down.
GAATAGGGAACCTATATCTAATTGTAATCCTATTTATAGCCCTAGAGTTAGTGCATAGTCTCCACTTACCACCTTTCTTGGTTGCTAAGACCACTAGTAGTGCACACGGACTAATGCTCTTCCTGATTAGTCTTTGGTCTAATAGCTCCTGCACTTGTCTAGCCACTTCTAGGTTCTGATCTGGTGTAAGCTTATAAGATGCTTTATTTGGTAATAAAGCCCCTGGTATGAAGTCAATTTGATGAATGATAGCTCTCTTTGGAGGTAAGGTTGCTGGTGTTCCATCACTGACTATGTCTTTGAACTGTTCAAGCAACTTCTAGACTGCTCCTGGTATAACTGTCTTCTTGATCTTGTCTTCTTCCTTGGGTTGCACCATGACCACATATCCTTACCCTCCTTGTTGAAGAGTATTGATAAACTCCTTGCCACTACTTAACAAGACACTAGGGGTCTTTGACCGTCCTTCTTCATCTAACAGTGACTATAACTTGATTTTTTTTCCATCCTTCTTGAATGCGATGGTGTTCTCCTTTCCATCATAGATAGCTCCTTTGTCATACTGCCATGGCCTTCCCAACAGAAGATGGCATGCATCCATGGGAAACACATCACAAATCAGTTTGTATTTGTATCCTCCAATGGAGAATTCCACTGTTGTCTGCTCATTCACAAGAACACTTTGTCCTTTATTCAGCCATGTCACCTTGTAAGAATTAGTATGGGGCTCCTTCTCCAACTTTAACTTCCTCACTACTTCCTCTAAGATAATGTTATCAGTAGACCCTGAATCCACTATAAGCTTGCATACCTTCCCAAGTATTGTGCATCTCACCCTGAATAAGGCTCTCCTTTGCTTTGGATCTTCCTTGACTGGTTGTCTGATTAGAACCCTTCTAAACATCAAATTCTCCCCCATTTCTAATTCAATGTGACTAACCTCTGGTGACTTGACACTCATAGTATCTTCTTGAGCATATGCTACTCTCTTTTCTGTATTTGAAGAAGATGCTTTCTTTGGGAACCTATAAGCAGGATGTCCTACTTGACCATAGTTATAACACTTCATGCTAGCAAAGTAAGAGTTACTTTTGCCTACTCCTCTTCCTCTGTTAGAACCTCCTTGAGATCCCCTACCCCTTCCATAACCTCCTCTAGAATTTTTTTCACTTCCATGCTCTGTGTGTTTAGACTCTCCCTAATTTCTTTGTTCAGTCCCTCTACCTTGGTATCCACCTCTATGTCCTCTTTGATCTCTGCCTTTTCCTCTACCTCTAGTATTAGAATCATGTTTCTTTTTCAGTTTCTCTTCCACTTTAATAGCCATTTGATAGCATCTATGGAGGTTGGTAAGTGTAAAGAGACTTAACTCTTCTTGTATGTTCCATCTAAGGCCGTTTAGATACCTAACCACCTTGATGCTTTCCACTTCTTGCACTCTAGAGCTAAGGCTTAGCTTTTGGAATTCCTCTGTGTAGGAAGCTACATCTAGGTCTCTTTGTCTAAGATTTTTCCTGTTCTTGAGCAATTGGATCTCATAGTCCTTGGGTAGATAGTTCTCCTTCACTTTAGCCACCATAGTTTTCAAACTTCCTATATGTTTCTTGCCTTCATTTTCTCTTTCTTCTTGCAGAAACTTCCACCAAGTTAGTGTTTGTCCTCTTAACCTTGATTTGGCTATTTTCACCTTTTGTGCCTTAGTAACACCATCACACTCAAAGTGATTCTCCATTCCATAACTAACTCTGCATCCATTCTTCCTGTGAAAATAGGGATGCCTTCTAGTGCCTTTCCACTTAATGCCTTCAATTCTTTGAGGAAGGGTTCCTCTTTTAATGGAGGGTCAAGGTCTGGTTCTATGTCTTCCTCAACTTGGTCCTTACCCTTGTCTCTAACCACTGCTAACTGCACTTTCATCTTGCTTGCAACCTCTGCTACCTCTTCTAGTTTTTGCTTCATCTCTTCCACAACTTCTTCAAGTTGTCTATTCTTTTCTTATTGCTCTGTCAGATCTCTTGCCAATTCTGCATTGGTCACCATGGTGTTCTCTCCTATGGATTCACGTCCCTCTAACATCCACTTCTCAATTCTCGAGCCTTTTAATGGCTCCGATACAATTCTGATATGGAGGTTGGGTGAATCAATCACCGATTCATGCTCTAGGTCTTGCTTGGAAGACCTCTAGGATGTCTCACTCCACCACTTGCAACCTATAGGACCTTGCTTTCTTAGGATCCCCTGGTTCTCCTTGCCAACCCAACTACCAACATAGTTCTTCCTACCAAGTCAACCTTAGTGCAATCTTGTAACTCTAACCTTAGCCCTTAATCCACCCTAAAGGCTACTAATCCTCCAAACTATTGAGTTTAGCTTTACAGGGGTGTGGAGGTGCTTCTAAAATCCTCAATCCATCCTACTAAGGGGGTTGAGGGTTCACCTAACTCAATCTACAAGTCACTCTCACAAAATACCACAATTAGGCCTAAAAGGCTACTAGCCCTATTAGCCCTATTAGGTCTCCTTCTCTGAGAAATCAGGTTTGTTCTCCAAGTATTTCCAAAGAACACCCCAAAATTTCCTTGGGTTTCTTGGTTCAGATGCCCACCTCTCAAGGATTTTTGGGGTCTTGGCCCACAACTATCTGTACAAAGTCCTAATCTGAAATTGGGCTAAGTTAGGCCTTTTCAAACCCTTTCCTGACTTCACTGCAAATTGTTAAGTACTTCCCTCACCAGATGGATTGATGGAGTTTCCTTTTCCTTACTATGTCTTGGCAAGTCGCAGACCTGCCCTCTCCAAAACGTAATTTGACAAGAAATTGACACCCCTGCAAATCAAGTGCTCTACACTATAGTCTTCCTTAGCCGGACACTTCCTAGCTCACCTAGGAGAAGACTTCCACAGTGACTCTGGTGCTGTCAAGGACTCCTAACCCTAATATATGTACATCCATGGAGTTTAGTCATAGTTCCCAAAGGGGCGTACAATTTGTACAGTGGGAAAGTGGTCTAACACTCCATTCTTTACAAATTGTCTAGTTCAGACCAGCAATAGTATGAAAACCAAAATAATTACTTACAATGCTTGAAAATGAACACACTAACAATCCAATGCCACTCAAAGCTTAAAGAAAAACTACTCTACATTCCACACAAACTACAGTTCCAACATTAATCCATTAAACACCACTCCAAAGCAAAAACCAGGAATTCACACACAATTAACACTGTTTTTCCTTGAATTAAAAAAATTGTACAATCTCAAATGCTTCCAACCCGACTCCCATGTCGAGGCCACCCCTAAATAGGTCACCAATTTAGTTATTCTCTTCCTTAGGCTCTCCTTAGCCGCTTGTAGCTCCAACTGAGCAACATTTTCAATTTTTTTTGAAAACTCCTAAAAGTTCTAAACCTCATTTTGAGTTCAAACCTTAAAACAACTATTCTATGGTCAACATGACCTTCATCAGATCAAATCACAACAAAAATGCCACTAAGGCACACACACAAATGGACTAAGATAGGTTTCTTAGTTGTCCTAGATAAATTTTTCCTAGCCTAAAGCAATCTATGGGTGCTCCTGCACCAACCAAACCCTAAATAATTCCTCTAAAATATCAAGAGAAATGAAAGTATAACCCTAAGCTCACAAATCTCTCTTATCTATATCACCAACTCTTCAACTAATCTTGCTCTAGTCAAATTATTATAGAAGAGTGTGATTTTTACTTACCTGAGAAACCCTTCTCACTTTCTTCTTTCTAAATTTTAGTTGCCCACACTCCTTTTTTCTCTTTCTTCTTTAAACTTTTGCACAGATGAAAATATGGATCAATTTCCTCCTTTATAATTCAGCAATGACCAAATTCACCATAAATGGTGAAATATTGATTGTGTGAGCAAAGTGAAGGGCTTCTGAAAGTCACCCATTCTCATTTGAATTCTAGTTGTTGATTGAATTTGATTTAAAAAGACATCTACGGTTCTCCATTATCCTCATGCTTTACTTCTTGATTTTGGTGACCCATATTAATCAACAATGGAACCCTACCCAATGGCACCCTTAGAAATTGCCATGTTGCTACTTTAAAAATATTATCTCTCTACTTCATCACTCATCGTTGTTTGATGTTCCACATATGAGAGTGAATCCACAATGCATTAGGACCAAAAGATGGAAGAAAATACCAAGTCTTCCATCACTCATCACTACTTCTCCTTTCCCATAGAGATGCTATCCACAATGTACTCAATATGCATGATGCACTTTTAGCCCTTGGCTTAGAATATCTATCGGGGATATACCTCCTTTTGCTTTGCTCGAAGGATCATCACTCATCGCTACTTTATATAACCCTTTGGAAATGTTCTTGTGATGCCTTGAGTCCCAATGATGAAAGGTTATCACAACCTTCACATCAATCATCTCTGAATTTCCTTCCAATGGTTGAAACATAATAGCGATGTGGAAAATTTGGTGATGGCATGAGATACAACCATGTACTCTTGGTAATGAGATCAACAACCACATCGGGTACCGCTACTTGGTAGGAAGTAAGCAAAAATGAATCAACGATGTAGAGATTCTAAGTGATGGGGAGGAAAACCCCCATCGCTCATCACCAATTGGGAAATAAAAATTAACCAACAATTGGCAATGGGCGATGAGCGAGCGACACAAAATATTTTGGCTACATATCTCATCACTACTTTGAGCATGAGGATGTTAATGTAACCCACGATGTGAAACAAGGCAATGATGCAATGGAATATGAACCATCCCTCATCACTAAAATGAAACAGGCAGTTAACGAGCTAAGCATGATGAGCGATGAACTACATGGTAAGCAATAATTTAAGTGGCATACATTATGCATGTGCTCAAAAGTTTTTTTGAAAGGGGGACACACTAGGGAAAGGAAATTCCAATGAAATAAAATAAACCCAAGACAAAAGTAGACTTAGGATAAATGACAAATAATTGGCAACCTCAACCATAGGGAAATAATGCCATGGGGTAAGAATGAGGAAAATGTTTCAATATGGTTAGTGAGATGATAACCCTGGACACACGGGACCAGTCAACACATGGATGCTAAATGCTCAAGTTATTTTTAAATGATCAAAAATTGACCATAGCAGGTCAATGAGATAATAGAATGAAAGGAAAAAGGACTAAGGTTTTTTAAACATTAAGGCTTGACAAACCTTAAACCCTTGGGACATAAACCCTAACCAGTGGGCAAGAACAAGACCCATGAGACAACCAAATATAGTTTCAATGCAATGGAACATGAATTTTTTTTTAGGGTTCCATTATGTGGAATAGAGTTGAGTGTTGTGATGCAAAATTAACTACAAAAGTGTGAATTGTAGTGCAAGCTATAATACAAGATTGTTGAATGCAGTAAGCTGAGGATCTTGATCTCTTGAAGGATATGAGATTTATTGGAGTTGTTGTGGTGGATTCTTTGTTGCATTGAGATTGTGTTCTTTGTGTAACATTTTATCTTCATTTCTTCTTTCTATTCTGGTAGTGAGCCTAGGCTGTGAGCCTTCTGGATAGTGTGTCCTATTCTAGTAGTGAGCCTCTTTTTACCAGTTTTACAATTACTTATATTGTGAGCTGATTCTCACCATGGTTTTTCCCTTCTATGGTTTTCCACATAAATTTTATGTTCTCTTATGTATGGTGTTGGTTGTTTCAGTTTCAGTTATCTACTTTTCATGTTTAAACATTATAACAAATTAAGGGTTTAATGAATGCAAGTGGATTTGATTATTGTTGAGGGTTTTGATGTTTTAATGTGGTACAAATAATTCAACCCCCATCTCAGTTGTCTTGTTCACTCAACAATCGATATCAAATCAAGTTTCCTTGGAGAAAAGCTTAACCGCTTGAGGTGAATCTGATATGGCGAGCAAGAAGGAGATCCCTATGTTTGATGGAACATACTATGCATTCTAGAAAGTGAATATGAAATGCTATTTGATTTACCTTGGATTTGATGTCACTAAGGAAATAAAGACTGTATATAGCATACATCTGAATGTATTGAGAACAAGTGATGATATCAAGGCCTATGAAATAGATGGTAAGACAATGTTTATTCTTTTGAGTAGTCTTGCACATATTGACTTAGTGAAAGTCATGGATCTAAAAACTTCTAAAGAATTTTGGGATAATCTAGAAAGTATATATGAAAGAGATGAAAAGGTTAAACAAGCTAAGTTACAAAATTTGAATATACAATTTGAGACTTTGTAGATGTATGAAGATGAATCAATTACAAGTTACATGCAGAGGTCTTGGTCCACAAGTCAAAGAACCTAAAACAATAAAGAAAATTCTATGAACTCTTCCTGATTCTTATAGTGAAAAGGTTCCTACTATTGAGGAAGTTGAAAATTTTAATACATACACTAGAGATCAGTTTTTTGGCACACTAACTTCATTTGAGATGAGGAAAATTGGTCCAAAAAATGGCGCAAAAGTGGAGACTACTTTCAAGATTGGAAAAGAAAAAGTTGAAGATTCAGATGGAGATGATCTTGATGATGTGGAAGCTAATTTTGTAAGAAGAATGAAAAAGGGAACTGGTAAGTACAAAGGTAAATAACCTTTCAAATTTTTCGGTTGTGGAATATATGTCACTATGCTTCAAGATGTCCAAACAAAATTGTGAACAATAATAAAAAGGAAAACAGAGGAAAAATGATCAAGAAAAGCTAGTACATTAGAGAAGATGCTGGTATTTTTTATGATGAATCTGATTATGGAGATGTTGATGATAATGAATTTTTATTCTTGGATTTAAAAGATGAATCTGGTTCTGATAACTCTAAAATTTGTGTGAAGGAAAGTGTTCTGAAGAAAAAGGATAAAGATGGAGGTACTTTGGTATCTTCTTTTCATGTTAGGCAAGATAAGAACTATTCAGTTATTGATAGTGGTTGCTTGAATCATATGACTAGAGACAAGAGTAATTTTGTTAAAATTGAAAAATATGATGGAGGAATAGTTAAATTTGGAGATGATTCAGGTACTAAGATTTGTGGAATAGGTTCAATCAGATTTGATGACAAGCATAATACTGGAGATGTTTACTATGTTAAAGGTTTAAGGCATAACCTCTTGAGTTTTGGAAAAATGTGTAGCAACGAATACAATCTTATGTTTCAGGATGATGAATGTGAGATCAGAAAAGGGTCTGAAACTATGATTGTTGTTGGAAAGAGGACATATGGAAATATCTATTATCTCAAGGGTGTTGATGGTCACTATTTTATGACTCATATTAATGATAGCTGGTTATGGAATAGGAGAATGTGTCACATAATTTTTGATAACTTGGTTAGAATCAATTTAGTTCAAGCAGTGAGAGATCTACCAAGGATTACAAAGCCTATCAATGTTGTTTGCAAATATTATCAATTTGGAAAACAAACTAGAAGTAGTTTCGAGGGAAAGGAACAATTTTCTATCAGATTGTTGGAATTGGTACACATAGACTTTTATGGTATGACAAGAGTGAGAATTCTACAAGGTGATGGGTATTTCATGATTTTTATTTATGATTACTCTAGAATGAAATGGGTTACTTTTCTTAGAGAAAAATATGAAGCCCTTGATAGATTTAAAGCATTCAAAATTATGGTTGAAAATGAGATGGATTTGAAGATCAAATGTTTGAGGTTTGAAAAAGGTGGAGAGTTTACCTCCAATAAATTTAACATGTTTTGTGAGAATCATGGCATAAAAAGGCACTTGTCTTCCCCTAGGACTCCTCAACAAAATGGAGTAGTTGAAAGGAAAAACAAAACTATTCAAGAAGCTGCAGGGACTATGATGAAAGAAGTTAACCTACTGGAAGTGTACTAGAGAGAATAAATTCATACTAATATTTACATACTTAATAGATTTCAAGCAAGAGCTAATAACACAAAGACTCCCTATGAGTTATGGTACAGAAGGATTCCTACTATCAAGTAATTTAGAGTGTTTGGAAGCAAATGTTATATTAGAAGAGATGATGAAAAATTAGGAAAGTTTGATGCAAGGTCTGATGAAGGTATCTTCCTTGGATATTCTATTAAAATAAAAGCTTACAGATGCTACAATAAAATATTGATAAGGATTATTGAAAGTGCAAGTGTCAAGGTTGATGAAGATTTGAGGAATTTAGTGGTAATAGATGGATATGAGTCAGATGAACCTACTTGCAAGGAAGAAGAAGAAGGTAAGGAAAAATAACTACAAAATGAAGAGGACTAAAAATTCAGAAAAGACCCCTAAGACCCCTAAGTATGCAAAAAGAATTCATTACAAAAAATAGATCATTGGAGATAAAATCAAAGGTGTGTCAAGACAAGAAGAAGAGCTACTGAAGCAGAGGTAAATCTTTGTTTACTTTCTAAAGTTGAACCTAAAATAATGAGTGAGGAATGCAAAGATGAACATTGGATGAAGGAAATAGAAGAATAACTTATATAGATTGAGAAGAATCAGACTTTGGAACATGTTCCTAGACTTGAAAACAAAAAAATTATTGGAACTAAGTGGGTATTCAGAAAAAAATCTGAATGAGAATGGAGAAGTGGTAAGAAACAAGGAAAGGCTTGTGTGTAAGGGCTATACACAATTTTAATGAATAGAATTTGAGGAGAAATTTGTTCTGGTGGCTAGAATGGAAGAAATCAGGATGTTATTGGATTTTACAACACATACATACTTTAAATTTTATTAGATGGATGTGAAGTTTGCTTTCTTGAATGGAGAATTGGAAGAAGAAGTTTGCATGGAACAACCAGAAGGATTTTAGTTGTTAGAAAAACCTAATATGGTCTACATATTGAAGAAGGCATTGTATGGATTGAAGCAAGCTCCCAGAGCTCGGTATGCAAGGTTGGACAAATATTTGATACAACAAGGATTCAATGAGGGTACCACAGATAGTAATATCTACTTTAAAGTTGAGGAAGATCGAATCTTAATAGTGGTTGTGTATGTCGATGACATAATCATTGAAGGAAATGAAGTTGTGTAGAAAATTTGTAGAAGAGATGCAAAAAGAGTTTGAGATGTCTACATTTGGGGAGATGCATTTCTTCCTTGGGCTACAAATCAATCAAACAAATAAAGGAATATTCATTTCACAATCAAAGTATGTTAAATAAATGTTGAAGTTTGGAATGGATGACTCCAAACCGGTATGTACACCTATGGTTACTAGTTGCAAACTGAGTAAGGATGATGAATCCCAAGGATGATCAGAGAAAGTATAGATATATGATTGGTAGAGTGCTATACCTAACTAATACTAGACCAAATATCATGCATGCGGTTTGTATTATGGCTAGATTTCAAGAAGATCCTAAAGAGACACATGTTGCAACAGTGAAGAAGATATTTAAATATTTGAAGGGCACTTCGGATTATGGCCTATGGTATCCTGAGGATACTGATTTCACATTGAGTGCTTACACAAATGCAGATTGGGTTGGATGTGTGGATGATGGGAAAAGTACAAGTGGTGGTGAATTCTTTCTTGGATGTAGATTGGTATCATGGCTAAGTAAGAAACAAGATTATGTTTCTTTATCTACTATAGAGGCTATGTATATTGCAGTAGCATCTTGTTGCACACAGGTATTGTGGATGAGATAAACATTGAAGGATATCAGAGCCGTGTATGATGAGCCTATATCTATCTTTTGTGATAATACAATTGCAATCAACATTTCAAATAATCCAGTGATGCATTCAAGAAAAAAACATATATCAATTAGGTATCACTTTTTGAGAGAGAATGTTGTGGAGAATGAAGTAAACTTGAATATGTACCTACAAAGGATTAGATTGTTTTCATATTTACTAAGGCTCTTCTAAGGATACTTTTGAGTATCTTCAAGAGAATTTGGGGGTTATTTACCCTCCTTTGAACTAGATGCATATGGACATGCATCAGTCTAGTGGATCTATAGATTTATTCCTTGTTTGGACTAATGTTGGTCGCTACCTCTCAAGGGGAGTAGGTAGTGAAATTTTTGTAGTATGGAATATATGTTGTCATTATACAAAGGTTGTTGAGTTAATTGGTGTATACTCCTAAGGGGGGGTATTCAGAGCAGTTGCAAGTATCTTGGTTATATGCCAAAGGGGGAGAACAATGCAAAATATTTTATCCTTTTCCATTTATGTCAAAGGGGGAGAGAGATAATTCATGTGATTTTTTATTTTTTATACAGAGGGAGAATGAGTCTTGTGAAAAAGGAAAGTATCAAATGGAGGTAGAGTGTAATGAGATAATTGTGCAAGGGGAAGAAAAGAGAAAAGGAAATAGGTATGTTTAGAGCTATTGTGTCTTTGATGGTTTTTCACATCTTGTGTTTTCATCAATGATAAAGGGGGAGATTGTTGCAAGTATGAAGGTGTTGTCATTGATGTCAACAAGCTTGTGTTGTTATTGGTGATAGTTGTGCAGTGGTTGAGAGAGATTGTTGCTTTGATTAGTTGCATTATATTTTCATCAGTTAAGTCATGAATGTTAACCTTTTTTGTTGCTTTGATAAGATTTTTTTTATGGTTTAGATGTCAAGCATATTGAGAAAATTGATAAAATAAGGAAATAGGGTGTTGCAGAGATGTTCAGGTTTGCATTGGTGTTATAATTTCTCTATATTTCTTATGGGTTAAATCTATACTTGTGTGGTTTGGATATGTTGGTTAGAGATGTTCAAAGTTTCTATATCCAAAATTTTGGCTTTTGGATTGATGGTCAGAGGAAGATATGTTCACCAGTGTGTGAATTGGTTTTGCAGTATTGCTAACAAAGGTGTTTGGGAGAAATATTTTTGCTTCATGTTTCTCCACAGTTGTTCTTTAGGTCTTGTGATTCTAAAGGTATGTTGATGATGTTGATATATTTCTTGTGTCAAGAGTATTTTTTGTTTGGTGCTCTGGAAGATGGATTTTAGAGTTGGAGTGTTTGGCAGTGTAGTTTGAGTGTACAAGCTCTGTACATTTTGAAGGTACAAGTTGTTGTGAAGGAGTTTGATGAATTTTAGGAGGATAGAGGAATATTATAGACCATGATGAAGTGTGGTATGTGGTTTGTAAGTCATCCTTGGATTTGAGGAAGTGTGTAATTCAAACTTTAATGGTGTTCGCATGGGTAACAATTGACCCGGTGTTTACACTACATTCAAAGATGTTTGAGCATTAATGAAGGTGTAACGTGGCATGTGAGAGTTTATTTGGGTCCCAATTAAGTTTTTTATTGGTTCACTTTCATTTCTATCCACTGCGTGAATGGTTAGTGCCGACCTATTTTGAATTTGTAAAGCGTAAGGTGAGTGTAGCTGACTTGAAGATGTTTTTCAAGTTGTGGATGGTATGAATGCAAGGTGAATTGATGCAATATAAAGTGTGGAATAGAGTTGAGTGTTATGATGTGAACATAAGTGAAAAAGTGTGAATTTTAGTGAAAAATATAACGCAATATTTCTAAATGCATTGAGTTGAGGTATCCTAATCTCTTGAAGGTTGCGAGAGTTTTTAGAGCTGTTTTGGTGGATTCTCTATTGCATTGAGATTGTGTTCTCTATGTAACATTCTATCTTCTTTTCTTTTTTTCTATTTTAGTAGTGAGCCTAGGTTGTGAGCCTTTTTGGACAATGTCTCATATTTTGGTAGTGAGCCTCTTTGTACCAATTTTTCAATTACTTATATTGTGAGCTAATCCTTACCGTTATTTTTCCCTTCTAGGGTTTTCCATGTAAACTTGGTGTTCTCTTAATGTGTATGGTGTTCGTTGTTTTAGTTTTTGTTATCTTATTTTCATGTTTAAACATTATAATAGATTAAGGGTTTAATGAATGCATGCGGATCTGATTAGTGTTGATGGTTTTGATGTTTTAATTTGGTACAACTGATTCATCCCCCCTCTCAGTTGTCTTATTCATTTAACACAATGCATTATTTTCAACCTTTAATTTACACAATTTCTTTGTTGTTGGCACTTGAGAATTATAATTTTGAATTTGGGTTAGCCCCTATTGGTGGAATCTTTTCCCAACTTGAATTGGCTTCTTCTATAGTGCAAGCTCTTTCCCTGGTTGTTATCAGGTATGGTCTGGACTATGATACAACAAACAAAACACTACTAAGTCTGGAGTTTTGGAGGAAGGATTTGGGTGATGCCCTTTTATTCCCCCCTCTTACTTTGTTCGATTCAATTCACCTCATGCTCAAACACCCGATTTAGGGCCTCCATGGACCATCATGATCCTTCGCTACCAATCTCCTTTGCCAATGGTAATAATTTTTTTGTAATGAATTGTGTCTATATTTTGTTGTACAACTCTTGTAATATGTATTTTATGGCTTTTTTTTGTCATAGTTAGTGCCTTTTTGGCTAGGTTGGCTATGCACTTTAGCTACTTAAATAATTTTTGTAGATCAATTCTTGTAAATCCTTTTTTCTTTGTTCAATATAAAACAATGGCTTTTAAGATTGAAAAGACATTTATAATTTTTGTATGATTCATTTTTTTACTTCTTTGACATATATTTAATTTTACTCTTAATTGTCAAGAAACTGGTATGTAAATAAAACTCGTAGTATACTCCACAAATATATTATTATTTAATAAGTTAATATAACATTAATATACTAAGAAAATTAAAGTTTATGTACTAAAATATTTTTCCATTTGATGGAAAAATTTTCAACATGTTTATAAATTATGATTAGAAGTGAATGAAATTTATTGTGACTTAGTATTGGATGTTGATAATGATTAAGCTACAACAAGACATTTAATTCTCTATCTTTTCAATGCTTCGAAGTACTTTTCCAAAAGCCAAGCTGCCAAATGTCAATCTAAAAAACATTTGCAATGGCTCTCCCATGTGTTGACAAAGTGAAAATGCAACAATTGGTAATTTGGCTCACCTTTTCAATTGAATTTGATTATTTTGTTGATAAAATTAAATTTAAAACATGTAAATCAAGGTAAGATAACAAGATGGATATCCTTGATTAGCTTGTGAAATATATTTTGTATTAAATGTTTTAACTATTGAATCATACTTCAACATAGTGGGATACAGAACCAAGGTCCAAAATTTTCTATAAATTCAGCTCATCATAATCTTGATTAAATCTTAAAAGGTCTGGTTTGAAAATCATTATGGAATTTGATACACCAATTTGTCTAACTAGTCCTCGACAACAATTAGCCTTCCTAGGAGAAATTACTAGCCAAATATTTACATAGATTTTTAGGATACACAACAGATGGACTATAGTCTTTATCAAGATGGTGTTTGGATTCAAATTTGTAGAAGTTGTAGATAGATATCGAGTGAACATCGTTATTTCTTCATAGTTTGTGGATTTTTTACTAGACATTGGAGTTTCACAACTTGATGTGTTGATCCTAGTGAGTTTGATGGTTTGACATGATTATCTAGGAGGCATAGGGGATGTCTTGGATATTGTGCACATTGGAGTGGGAATCTCTACACTAAGGGGTGTTCCACACTCCTTAAATGAAGGAGCCACTATAACTTGGCATTCTTTTGTGTAGAATTTTTGTAATGTCACTTTAGTGGTACATTGTCAACTGGTCACCATGGGATATGATTTTCTGAGGAATGACGTTTTTTCATAATTTTGATAAATGTATATGAATATTGCATTTTGTTACTAGCAAGATTATGTTACTCAATAACTTTCTTATGTACATTTTGCAAGCACCATTATATGTGCTACATTATCAAAGATATAAATTTTGACATGTATATATTTCTATTAAAATCAGTTTTATATTATTACATCTTCATTCTAAATTTTTAATGAAATGGTTAAATAATTATCTTGTCATATTCTTTTTACCGATTTTCTCAATTATGTGGTATTATTGTCCATTGAAGAAAATGTGGTTGCAAATTCATGGATTAACGCCATATGTACTTGGGAAATATTTAAAAGATTCAGAATTAAGTTCCTCTTCTAATCCAAGTGAGAGAAATGATTGTTTTGATAACTTGATATTGAAAATGGAAGAAAGTATGGCACACATTTTCTTTTTATTGATTTTTGAAATTTTGTGAGATTATTGTTCATTGAAGAAAAGTGGTTGTGGAACTACATATTAACACCATATGTACATTTGAAGCGAGTGATTTGATAACTTGATACTAAAAACTACACGATGTAATATACATGATGATCACATGAATCCTGTTATCAATCAAAATAAAATTTGTAATAGATTTCATATCATTTGAGTGGCATGCTTGTCAGCTTGAAATTTGAGGTACAATCTACATGTAGCTAGATGTTAAATCAAAATAAACATTGTAAGTGGCTCTCACACGATTAAATTTGGTTACTTGGTTAGCACAAAAAAGTAATTATACCTCACATGAATCACAAGTTGATGCAGAGTGGCAGGGGAAGCAACACCTTTTTCCAATAGCTTCTCTCAAATGCACACATCAACCTCACTATTCCTTCCAACAAGAAACTTGATCACCCAACTCAACTCACACACCCAAACATGTTTGAAGGACTTGAGGATGCTATGTACACTCTCAAAATATCAAAACAAGACCAAATAACCTAACTTTACACTCCAAAAACTCCCATTCTCTCATCACTCCTACACAAGCCCATGCAACTTTGCAACATTGCCAACTAGGATAGTAAAAATAAAGAATATTAAAGGCATTAACCAGACAATGAAATCAGGTTTTAGACTTCTAACAAGATCCCCTATAGGTGCACAAATGCATAGGATAAAACTCCACAAAAAAATGATTCAAAATATTAATTTTGCAAGCCACAAGAAAGCTTGATTTAGGCCTATGTATAGAAGGTTTGAATACCAAGGCACACCCCAAAACCCCTAAAGCCTTTAGCAGGTTAAAAAATTCTCCCCAAGAACCAATTCATGTAGAAGTTGTCAAAACCAACTTCAGAGTCCAAGAACACCTGCATGCAAATGGATACCTATCACAAGGAAGAGAATGGATGAAAAAGAAAACAAGGGTTTGAAGCTCTAAAATATTGATATTGTATTATCAGAACAATTGAATGAGTGAAATATACAATGGATCAATCCTTAAGAAAGGAGATCATGCAAAACCTAAAAGTAACCCTAATAGGAAGACATTTAATAATTAATATAATTATTAAATGTCACATAATGCAAACTAAAGTGAAATCTTAAGAGAGGAATAAAGGTAACTTAATTAAAATAATTAAGTTAAAATCTTTACTCTAACAATTGACACGTTACATCCATTCTATTTACTTAAAATACTCAAAAATCAAAATAAATGCTTACAAATGATCATTTTCTAGACTGTTTCAAGGTAAAACCAGACATAGGGCATCACATAACTTTTGCAAATCTCCATATTTCCTCCTGAAACAAATGGAATTGTGTAAAGGACCCTTAAATCCACCATTCCACCAAAAATTAGAATTTTCCTATGGTGGAATGGTGAATTATGAACATATTTGTGAACAAAACCTTGTTTTGTAGGATTTTAGACCCTTTGGTAGTAAAATGGACGTAACTTGCTCAATTCTTAATTAAATTAACTCAAATCACCACAAAAAGAAAGAATAATCTCCCCTCTATTGAACCATATTCATTAGAGGTCCGTGCAATTTTTCTATAGGCCGTACCAATCAAAAGAACAGTAAAAAATGCTGTAAAAACTGGAAAAACATAGTTTTCTTCTTATTAAATGCTTCAAAACTTCAAAAATGCCAACAACAGCCCAGCCTCGACCCAAGGGAGGATTTTTAAAAATTCTCCCACCTTCCCCAATTGCCCTCAACATATTTTTTTAAAAGAGGGAACTGTTGGTTAGTGAAATTATACCAACTTACAACATGACAACTTTGCAATTTTGGAGAAACTTTCAATCCTAAAGACCTATGACCTCAAAAACCATTCAAATAAACTTGAAATAGCCTTATTAAATTTTCAAGACCACAAAACTTGCACACTTACATACAAATTCATGTTTTTTCCTTCAAAGGCTACAAAAGCAACTTTTAGTGCAAGATTACATTATTGCACATTTTGACTCAAAACTCAAAAAATCAACCTAGACCCTATACAATGGTTTTATTATACCTTATTTAAGATTAAAAACACTCAAAAGACTCAAAAATACTCTTTCTAACCTATTCACCATCAAAGAATCCAAAATGGAGGTTGAGGTGTAGGTGCTCCTGCACCATACACCCCCCCTAGAAAATACTCATGCCCCATGAGTTGTTGTTGATACCATTGTCTCCAAGCTTAAGAGATTCTCCCTTGGTCCAAAAATACACTCCACTGGTTTGTGTACATAGGTTGTGCAATCTGCCCTACACTTCTATCACCTTGAAATGTGTTCACATAAGCATTTTTCCTTTCCTCTATTCTTAGACCTACAAACAGTCTTTCACCTTTTCTTTGACCAAGATTTGATGGTTTATGATGGTCTACACCTACAAAAAAATATGGATTAGTAAATTTTTTATTTGTCTTCTTTTCTTTGTCATGCACATGCCTGCAATTGTCTTTAAGACCCTATTTTTTTTTGTCCTTTATTGTCTGCCCCAACAAGTTGCTTTGTCACTATTATATCAGGCTTTTGCACTGTTATGCCTGCAAAATTTGTTTGTTTCTCAAACCTTCTCTCAACCATAGGGAATTAAATGGTTCCTACTATCACATTCTCATGCAAACTCATTGTCCTCACCTTCTTTACCTCTGTATTTTCCTTTACATGTTTGTTATCCCTGAATTTTCAGTCCTAGAATTGATTACATGATCATAATATTTGTTCTCCTTTATCAAATTTATAGGCTCCTTCTTGCCACACATTATAACCTTTTCCTTACCTTTAACATAATATACAAGAGGAGTCAACATAAAATAACAACCATCTTTAACTATAGTGTAGGTATTTTCCCTACCATCATACAAAGCTCTTTTGTCATATTTCCAAGGTCTGCCTAATAGGAGATGCCAAAAATCCATAGGTAGAATATCACAAACCACACTATCACTATAACCACCAATATGGAAATATACCATAGCCTTCTCATTTACTAAAAAAGATTGTTTATCACTCAACCATGAAACTTTGTATGGACATTCATGAGGCATTCTTTTCAAGTTCAACTTATTTACCATCTTAGTAGACACCATGTTTTCAGTTGATCTAGAATCAATCAAAATTTTACATACCTTTCCCTTACTCTTGAAAGTGGTTTTGAAAAGGCTCTTCCTGTGCACTGGTTCTACTTCTTTGGAGGTCTTCAAAAAAAAAATTGCAGCATCAAATCTTCTCCAACTTCAGGGTCTATAGCATGACTTGGTGAACCAACACTTTCCTCCTCATCCTCTTGCACAAGGTGAACTCTCTTCTCACCTTTACTTCCACTTGATGAAGCAAAAATATTCTCAAGACACTTGTAGGATGGATGGCCAAATTCATTGCAAGTATAACATCTACATGAAAAGGTGTTTGCATTTCTTCCTCCACCAAACCCACCTCTTGTGCCTCTCCATCCACCTCTAAAATCAGATTGCTCTTGCTCCTTCTTGGCATCTCCTTGATTCTCATTGTTTGTCCTTGAACTAGGGAAGGATCCTCTACCTCTTGATGCATTACCTCTGCCTCTAACTTCTTTGTCTTGTCTTCTCTTCATTTTCTCCTCCACCTTGATTTCCATTCCTCTACATTCCTAGGGTTATCCAAAACCAATTCGTCTTGCATATTAAACCTCAAACCACCCATATACCTAGAAACTTTTTCATCCTCATTATCATGATGGCCAGACCTTAAACTTAGTTTATAAAATTCCTCAGTATAAGAATTAATGTCCATTTCCTTTTTCCTTAAACCTTGCAATTTATTAAACATTTGAACTTGATGATCCTTGGGTAAGAATTTACCTTTGAGTTTTGATACCATCTTGTCCCATGAGGTGATTTTGGACTTACCTTGCTTCCTTCATTCTGATTGAAGATAATCCCACCATACCAAAGCATGGCCCTGCAAAATTTTCTTTGAAATCTTTACCCTCTACTCCTTAGGAACCTCATCACACTCAAAATGGTTATCTAATGCAGAAATCCAATCAAGTAAATATTCATCATTTAGACTCCCACCATACTTTTGAACATCAATATTTACCTTATGCTTGTCATTCTTAACTTCCTTCAAGAGTTTTGTAATTATTTGATCCTCTGGGGAAAGTTTTTCTTCCATATCTTCAAACTCTTCATATGACTCACTCTCTTCCACATCCCTTCTTTTGTTTATCTCCAAGGCTATAATTATTTCCTCCAACTCTTTGATCTCTCTAGCATGCCTTTCTTTCATCTCCTTCATATCTTTAGCCAAATATTTGTTCTTTGGAGGCATCTTTGAATAATGAAATCTCCACTTCTTCCCTACTCTTCACAACCTGTAAAATGAAAAAAAAATCTACTCCCTGATGCTCTGATACCACTTTGATGCAAAGTGACAGGGTATGCAACACCTTTTTCCAATAACTTCTCTCAAATGCACACATCAACTTCACTATTCCTTCCAACAAGCAACTTGATCACCCAAATAAAATCACACACCCAAACATGTTTGAAGGACTTGGGGATGCTATGTACACTCTCAACATGTCAAAACAAGACCAAATAACCTAAATTTACACTCCAAAAAATCCCATTCTCTCATCACTCCTACACAAGCCCATGCAACTTTGCAACATTGCCAACTAGGATAGTCAAAATAAAAAATTATTATAGTCATTAACCAGAAAATGAAATCAGGTTTTAGACTTCTAACAAGATCCCCTACAGGTGCACAAATGCATAGGATCAAACTCCACAAACAGATGATTCAAAATATTGATTTTGCAAGCCACAAGAAGGCTTGTTTTAGGCCTGTGTATAGAAGGTTTAACTACCAAGGCATACCCCAACACCCCTAAAGCCTTTATCAGGTTAAAAATACTCCCCAATACCCAATTCACATCTTACATCCATTCTATTTACTTAAAATACTCAGAAATCAAAAGAAATGCTTACAAATGATCATTTTCTGGATTGTTTCAAGGTAAAACCAGACCTAGGGCATCACATAACTTTTGAAAAACTCTATCTTTCCTCCTAAAACCAATTGCATCATGTAAAGGACCCTTAAATCCACCATTCCACCAAAAAGTAGAATTTTCCTATGGTGGAATAGTGAATTATGAACATATTTGTGAACAAACCCTTGTTTTGTAGGATTTCAGACCCTCTAGTAGTAAAATGGACGTAACTTGCTCAATTATTAATGAAATTAACTCAAATCACTGCCAAAAGAAATAATAATCTCCCATATATCAAACCATATTCATTAGAGGCCTTAAAATTCTTCTACAGGTCATACCAATCGAAAGAACAGTCAAAAACATTGTAAAAACTGGAAAAATAGAGTCTTCTTATTAAATGCTTCAAAACTTCAAAAATGCCTACAACAGCCTAGCCTCAACCCAAGGGAGGATTTTAAAACATTCTCCAACCTTCCCCAATGGCCCTCAACATATTTTTCTAAAAGAGGGAACCGTTGGTTTGTGAAATTACATCATTATGGTGAAATTATACCAACTTACAACATGACAACTTTGCAATTTTGGAGCAACTTTCAATCCTAAAGACCTATGACCTCAAAAACCATTAAAATAACCTTGAAACAGCCTTATTACATTTTCAAGACCCCAAAACTTGCACACTTACATACAAATTCATTTTTTTTCCTTCAAAGGTTACAAAAGCAACTTTTAGTGCAAGATTGCATTGTTGCACATTTTGACTCAAAACTCAAAAACTCAACCTAGAACCTATCCAATGGTCTTATTAGACCTTATTGAAGATTAAAAACACTCAAAAGACTCAAAAATACTCCTTCTAACCTATTCACCATCAAAGAATTCAGAGGTTGAGGTGTAGGTGCTCCTGCACCACAAGTAACTATGGATGATGAGATCATAAATGACCCATAAATAGGGATGGTGAGCTTAACTGAAATCATTCTTAAAAGGATTTACTTTTGAGTGCAATATCATAAATTCTGACAAGAATTTTTATTTTTCAAGGTTAATAAGGAATAAGATGATGTTGTGGTATTATTGGGGATACTCTAAATTCTCATGCCTCTAGTTATGTAGTTATAGAGTAAAAGAGATACCAATTTTCTTCAAGTTCAGAATAGGTGGAATTAGAAAGAAATTGATCTGGTTCACCTAGCCCTTGAGAAAATTTTTGAATAAGGATGAGGAGCTCTGATAGAGATAAGTTCTTTCATAGAGAGTGCAGCCACATAAGTATTTTAATCTCATTCACATTGAAAGCCATTGATTTGTCATACTCCATTTTGACAGAGGCCCTCAAAGAGGAATTATGGAATTTCAATTTCATTTTTTTTCTTGGTGCCTTGGAGCTGCCCAAAGATGGTGGTAACAAATTTACTATCCCTTATCTTCTACATAATTCCAATTGGTAACCATGATATGTATATTTTCTATATTCACAACTCCCCTTTTCCCAGCATGGTAGGCAAGCCCCATGGATTTTCTAAGTCATTTTGGGTTGTTCTGGTGGGTTAGATTGAGCATTATGCAATATCATTTGTATTAAAAATTTTAAACTATCAACTCGTACTTTACCATAATGGGATGTAGAACCAAGGTACAAAATTTTCTATAAATACAAAACCTTAGTGGTGTCTTGGAACTATCATATGAAATCCCAATATCCCAAGCATGGTTGGCAAGCCCCATGGTTTGAGAATATGATCTGCATCCCACAACACCACTACCATCTTGGAATCGATTATGTCTAATGCAAAGTGACATGTGTCATTTATGCAAGATATTGCATGCTCTACTCATCTTTTAAAAGCTATGTAACATTGTAATTCAATTGTTAATAAATTAAAACAAATGCTTGTGCTATTCTTTGTTATTCATTTACGGTAAAGAATTATTTTGTGTGTTTAGTAACTATTCCAATTACAAGTAATTAGAATTAATGCTAGTAGCACTTACACCTAAAGGAGGTTCAAGGATTACATCGATAGAAAAATATATGTATGTTAATATGTTATAGAGTATGTGTGTGTGCATAGATAGGCTACAAGTTGAAAGTTCTAGTTGCATGTGGCTAGATTAAACAATAATAATAAGTGCTAAATAGTGGAATGAAATAAACTTAGAAAAATCTATATTTTTCCTTCAATAAATTAAGTATTATCTATTTATGAAATATTTGCATGCAGATTTAAAACATAAAGCAATGCAAATGAAAAAATAAATTTACAATCAAATTGATTAAAAACACTAAAAATAGAAATAAAATGTTGTCAAATCAATATTTATCTAGCTTTTATGTGATAAGTGAGATTTTGGAGGCTTTAGCCTTTTACCTGATATTTAGGAGGATTTTACCATTAAATGGTAGTAGGTTTACCAGTAAACAACAATCTTGCTAGGGTTTGGTAAAATGTGTCACTCTTGCTAGGGTTTTCACTTTGGTAAAATGTTTTTTTAAGTTTATATGTGAAATTAGGTTCAAAAACCCTAAAAAACCCTACACTTTATTTTTAATTTTTTGTTGACCTACTCACTTGGTTCTAGTGTCATTAGTCATTTTATTAAGTCCTTCACAATGTTAAGTTATCGGCCCCTTGATTCTCTCCTAGCACTCACTTAAGAAGAATATTTCGCATGTGCTAAATTAAATAGCTTAAGTGAGCTCACACTTAATGTATGGTTACCATTGCTTATCATGCCTTTCCTCTAATCCACATGAAGTATTTTATTAAGGAATGTAACACCTACAAAACTATGGAAAGGTTGACACTTGACTCATTTTTAGTGGTTTCCTTTCAGAATGATTATGCGAGTCCATGGATAGTTTTATAAAGGTTAAGTTAATTGCTGTGGAACTGTGGAAAGGGGAGAGGTTTCAATTTCACACTTTGTAAAGGGATTCCATGGGTCTATGGGATGATTCAAGAAGATCTATATGTGACTCATGGAACCACAAAATAAGGACACATAGACTCATCTCAATGTCTCCAATGGGTTTTCTATCGAAGGTGATGAGTCCAATCATTAGATAGCTTTCTTATGTTTTATGAAAGATCATAGACATTCTTAGAAACTTATATTGTACATATTCCTACACTATGCTATATTTTATGCTTATTATGCAAACCTAAACCTGATTTAAAGTATATGGAAATATGGTTATGATGTGACGAAAATTGCTTAATTAATATGTGATTTTGTATGAATTTTAATGGATATCTATGCTTAACTATGGTTGTTAGTATTGTGTACATGTTTTATGAACTAACTCTTTGTAGCCAAGGAGCTAGAGGATTATACTATAGCCCACAACAACTGTGAGGTGCAACCCATAGCCAAAGGATTTCCTAGACAACAAAGTAGGGGAGGTTCTAGAACAAACTCAACACAATAACTACAACATGGAGGCACTCAATGAAGATGATTGTGCATCATTACAACATTTAATGAAGACATTAAAGGAGAAGAACCATGTTGTAGTTAGGAGTCTAACGTGACTAATTCAAATAGTCCACATTCCAGTTCTATTATAGTAGAGTCTCAATTCTTCTTAGACTCTTCTTCCTTTTTCAATTAAAGATTGCTTAGTCTTTATCACACTTTGATATAAAGGGAGTGGTGATTTATGATTTCAATTTAGAGTCTTTATTTTTATAAACTCCCATGTGCCTATATGTATGGCTCGATGGTTGAGGCATTAGGATTTAGTTAATTGTTCAATAGCAGATATAGTTACCAAATATTTTTAGTTATTTTTTGTTCTTATACAAACAATGTTTATTGTTCAATCATGATTTCATGAATAAGATATTCTAGTAGAATCTTATGTGATTATAAAGTTGTGCAATGAATGGTTTTGAGTTATTATGATTGTGTTAATCAAAGAAGATAGATTTAAGTTAGATCAATGTAGGAAGTCACTTGAGCAAGGGCCACTCAAGGTAATTTTCCCTCATTTCATTTTCTATACAATTACTTCTATTATAGCCGTTATTTCATAAATGCATGTTAATTAGATTCCTTGGGTTATTCATGAAAAATTCTTGTTTCACATTTATGCCTTAGTTTTCTTAAGCTTGTTGTACTCCAGAGTGTAGGTTTAGTTATCAGTATCAGTTAAATTTCATCATTAATTTCTTGATAGTAAATTAGTCACAATCTTATACTATAGGTACTTGTAGCAATAGTGTCAACATTACTTCTTTTATTGTTATGCATTTTTATGATTTCTTGGCAAGTGTAACACCTATGCTAGGATGAATTAGGAATTCTTAAGTCTTTGAAAGCACATATAGTTCCAATACCATCACAAGCTTACTAGCTTTGGTCAATAATTCAATGAAGGTCTTTCCAAAGGTTCAAGTGGACTATTCAACAAGGTGTTCCCTCTGAATTGTGTGATTAACATCAATTTTACTAGAAATTAGTAGGGATTCTACATTTTTGGCACGATTTTTGAGGATGGTGCTGATTTCAAAGATTAGTTTCTATTATTTCAAAGCTTTCCTAGTTTGAATTTGATTTTAGTATTAGGATAATCAGGTTTTATCCCTTCAAATACCAAGACATTTCAAAACATTATGTAGGAGTTGTTGCTATACAAATTCATACCTATTGTATGTGGAGGAAAAGAGACGCTTTGGGAAGATTTTTCTTCTTAAACTAACAAGCTAGAGTAGATATTTGTGACCACAGTGATCAAAGTGAGGGTATTCCTGAAGAAGAATTTTCGTTTTCACAAACATCTATTGCAAACACATAGGAGACCTTCCAAACCATGGTTGATGCAACAGTGGATGATCCACCAAAACATGTGACTTTTGAATTTCCCATTACCAACCAAGAAAGGGCTATTGTCCTAAATAATATACCTCCTTCAACATTGTCAGTATTCTATGGGTTGGTAACTAAATATCCAAACACATTCATGTTTTTGTTTTATGTCCTATGTAGGACCTATGATTACACAATTGATGCTCATAGGATCAAGCTATTTCTTTCAACTTTGAAGGATACTGCCATGAGATGGTTTATGGGACTAGGCAGAGATGTTCCAGATTGGAACACCATGAAATCAAAATTATTGGAAAAATACCAAGACTATTTTAGAGGAGTTGATAGGAGAAGAGATGATTTTTTTTAGAATGACTCGGAAAGAGGATGAACCATTGGAGGATTATGTAGAAATATTTCAATTCTTCTTGAAGAAGAATCCACAAAATATATTCTCACAAGAATCCCTGAAACTTGTGTTTTTAAGAGGAGTCAATGATTGCATGGATGCCCCTAATCTTATTGGGGTAGGGGATGTGTCTCAATTACCCTTTGAATATATCAACAAGGTTTGTAGAAACTATTCAAGTACCTTTACTAAATTTCAAAGAGGAAAGAACATATACCATTGGCAAGACATATAATGTGGTTTCAAGGGTGGAGTTAAGTAACCTACTATCCAACATGAAATAATATATTTTAAGTCATCTAGCTACTCAGTGACACTCTACATGTGAAGAAAAAGCAAGAGGAGGATGAAGCAATACTGAATAATACCCAATTGTAGACAAAGAAAATCTAACTACAGGTGTAAAAGGGTGGCAAGTATTATAGGAGACAAATTAGAGAAACTGGATTTTCAACCACTGGAAGGTGAAGATGGACAATTTTTCTACATTTCACAAAGAAGGCCATGGAAACCAAGACAAGGTATGCAACAAGACCCTCTAAATTCCAATACATCATTTCCAATTGGTAATCAACAATTCTCTGGTTGGAACCCCCAACCTTGGCCAAATAACCAAAACTAATGGAAAAAAACTTAGCAATTGAAAAACCCTCAATAAAAATAGAACCACTAGCAACCAACTGTATGGACACAACAAAATTTTGAAATCTCTAATTACAACCCTCAATGGCCAATGCAAAAAATCAATGGTAGCCACAATGGTAAAAGGGCCAATAGTGGAAATGCCAAAATATGAATTACCAACAACCTTTGCTACTTTCTCAACCACAATAGTAGGCCATTATGCCCAATCCATCAAACTCAACATCTCAGCCACCAAGAGCACCATAATTATTTGGCCAAATGTCACCTAACCCCAATAAAAAACCTGTCCAATAGGCCTATACTAATGAGGCAGTTCAATACCCCACTTATGGGGTAGAGGTGAGTGATGTCCACCTTAGGTTAGGGAGAACACTAGTTGAACCTTCATCCCCTCAAATCACTAAGATGGTAGATGAGGAACCCACAACTCAAGCTTTAGACAATTCACCTCTGGAGCATGGGTCAAATCAGGTAATCCAGACTATTTCAAGTCTAGAGCCCCCTTTCCCTGAGCATTTAGCCATCAAGACATCATACCCAAGATAAGACAAACCTATTTGGTCAGCTTAAGGATTTCAGTATCAAAATTCCCCTCATTCAATCTGTCAAGGATATCCCAATTTATACCAAGATAGTAAGAGACTTTTGTCTTAAAAATCCAAGGAGAAAGAAGAAGGACCCTCAAACAGCTCATGTCCTAGGGAACCTTGCTAAAGTTATGCTAGGGAATGTAACTGTCCCTAAATATATAGACTCTAGAAGTCCAGTAGTGGATGTTAAGATAAACAAGACCCTTATCAAGAATGCCTTGATTGAATTAGGGGCAACCATTAATGTCATGACTAAGGAAATAATGCACCTACTTCAATTACCTAGCCTTAGACCTACACCAATTTTTTTATTGTTGGAAGATAGGTCAACAATGAAACTTGAGGGGATCATTGAGGAATTATTCATAACATTAGATTCATGGGAGTATCCTACATATTGCACAATATTACAGAAAAATGTCAACTTTGTAAGATATCCACTTATTTTAAGCAGACCATGGTTAGAAATAGATGATGCATTCATAGGTTGTAGGTTTGGGAACATGATAATATAAAATGGAATTGTGACCAAGAAATTGGTCCTTTATCCACCAGCCCAACCTCATGAAAATATAGAGTAGACTATATGGACTACCTTGGATGAAGAATACCACTATTCTTTGTAGGCTCTCATGACTATTGAACATTGACCTTTGTTGAAAAATCAAGATGAAGATGACTTAATTGACCACATCATACAAAATGATTGTGGTAGGGACCCACATCAACAAGACTATCTTTCATGTCTACAATATCCACTGTAGAATATTATACCTACAAATTCATCAGAAGAAGTATCCCAAATTTTTCATTCTCTACCACCACAACAATGTGTCTCCAACATTAGTGGACTTGAGCTTTCATGTATACAATCAAAATATAAGACATTGGAAATCACATGCCAAGTAAAATGTTGAATATCAACACTGGACTAATTGAAGAATAGTAGGATTCCTTGAACATTGTGTTGCAGACACACACAACAACCTTTGCATGGGACTACCATGACATGAAGGGGATTGAGCCAAAACTATGCGTGCATAGGATCTACATAAATGATTGTTTCAAGTCAATTAGACAACCCCAAAGGAGAATGAACCATGCCTTGAGAGAAATAGTTAAAACTGAGCTACAAAAATTACTTGATGCTATTGGAATGTGTTGAGATGATGTTTATTGCTTGTTGTCATTAATGGTTGTCATTGACGTCAACATATCTTGGTTATGTGACCAATGTTCTATTTTGGTGCTTTGGTGATCCGGATTGGCCTGGTTCTGGATGTCATGCTATAATAATATATCTTGGTCCCATTCCTCTTGTAACATAATGAGATACATTCTTTTGGGTCTGGCTGATCTGGCAGTTGGTTAACGTGCTTCGACACATGGTTTGCATTATAATGTGTATATCTTATTCTATGGTTCCAGATATCATGTAGCGTGTTGATTTGAGTGAGGAGGTTATGTGCGGTCAATGTTTCATTCCTCTCCACCACGGGAATGTTTTTGTGGTGACCTATCTCAATTTGTGCTTGGCCGACTTAGAAATTATGAAATTGTGTTCGGCCAACTTGGGAGATTATGGAAGCATGGAATGGTATAAGTATAATATATTTTTGTTTGATGAAGGTAAGTGTGATGAATCTAAATCTAAATATCCAAACATTGAGAAGTATGCAAAAGTGTATGAATAGAGGCAATAGATGGTGAGATTCTATCTGGTGTTATTGTTGGTGATAGTTATTTTTAGTGGTGGATTCCTTTTCATCATTCTTCTAGAAGTGAGCCATTTTCTATAGGCAATGAGCCTTACTCTTTTGGTAGTCAAAATTTTTGTATCTTTGGCTATAATAGCCAAGAAGTGAGCCCAACCGGCAGTGAGAAAATTGGCAATGAGCCCTTGTAAAAAATCACCTTAACCTATGTTTTATAATTGAGAATTAGCATTCTCCATGGTTTTTCCTTTCTTGGGTTTCCACGTAAATTCTGGTGTCCTTTTTGCATGGTGTTGTGTGCTTACATGTTCATTAATATCTGATTGATTTAAGTTTTCTCCAGATTAATTAAACTAAATAAAATTATTTGATAATAACTGATTCACCCCCGTCTCAGTTATCCAGATTGTTCAACAATTGGTATCAGAGCTTTGGTTCCTTGAATAAGAGCTTAACCGCTTGGGGTAGATCCAATGGCACACAAATTGAAAATTCATTTGGTTGATGGATCTGACTATAGTTTTTGGAAAGTGCAAATGAGAGGTTATTTTATTTCTCTTGGCTACAAAACTTGGAAAGTTGTTGAGACAAAATATGTTGAGCTGAAAAAAGGTGTTTCTATTGTAGATGAGATTTAAGCCTATGAGGAGAATGAAAATGCAAGGTGTGCAATCTTTAGTGGTTTATCTAAGATTGAGCTAAAAAAAATTATTTCATTGGGCACCTCTTATGAAGGAAATAATAAAGTCAAATTATCAAAGAAGTTGACAGCTAGCATAGATATGAGAACTTGAGGATGGAAGAAGGTGAGGATATATCAAGCTACTTTCAAAAGGTTGACGGTGCAATAAATGAAGTCAAAAATCAAGGAGGTACTCTAACAGATGAAGATGTAATGGAGAATATTTTAATGACCCTATCAAAGAGCTACAGTGACAAGATCTCAACTATAGGGGAGGTTTATGATACAAATAAATTCACTAGAGAGCAGCTATTTGGCACCTTGACAACATTTGAGATGAGGAAATTTGGAAAAGAAAAGGAGAAAACTAAAACTATCTTCAAAGCCACAAAAACAAAAGATGATCTAGATAGTGAAATTTTTGAAGAGTTGGAAGCAAATTTCACAAGGAAACTCAAGAAAGGTATCGACAAGTACAAAGGTATGCTACCTCTTAAATTTTTTAGATGTGGAAAGATTGGTCATTTAGCAGCTAAGTGTTCGGACAAAGGAACAAGACAAAAGTTAAAAAAGATCAATAAGAAGGCCTATTATGTCAATGAGAATGCTATAATTTCAAATCATGAATCAGATCATGAGGATTGTTTATTTTTGGTTGAAAAGGATGAACCTAGATTTGATATCTCTAATACTTATCTAAAATCTGATGTTAACACTGAGACTGCATTATTTGTTAAAAGAAATAGAGATGAATGGCTGATTGATAGTGGATTCTCGAATCATATGACTGGTGACAAAAGTAAGTTTATGAAGCTTGAGAAATATGATGGAGGTTATGTTAGATTTGGAGATGATAAAACAACATAGATTGTTGGAATTGGTTCTATTACCTTTGAAGAAAAACATAACACTGACAATGTTTACTATGTGAAGGGATTATATCATAATATTTTGAGTGTTGGACAAATGTGCGAAAATGGTTACAATTTGGTGTTTCAGGAAGATGGTTGTGAGATATGGAAGAAATCCGAAAATGTTATTGCATCTGGAAAAATAACAAGTGGAAATATGTATTAGCTAGAAGGATCTACAAAAAGATGCTTGGTATCTCAATCCAATGATAGTTGGCTCTGACATCAGAGGATGTGTCACATTAACTTTGACAATTTGGTAAGGATAAGTTCATCAAGAGCAATTAGAGATTTTCCAAGACTGACCAAACCAGATAGTACTATCTACAAAGGATGTCAAGAAGGAAAGAAAAATGTAGAAAAATTCTAGAGGAAAGAAGATTCATCTACCAGATTGTTGGACCTTGTACAAACTGAACTTTGTGGTCCAACCAAAATAAGAATCTTACAAGGTGAGAAGTATTTCATGCTTTTAATAGATTATCATTCCAGATTTACTTGGGTTGAATTTTTTAGAGAAAAATCTAAGGCATTGGAAAAATTCAAGATTTTGAAAGCAAGATTTGAGAATGAAACTGATAGGAGAATCAAGTGTTTGAGATTTGATAAGGAGGAGATTTTAATTCTGAAGAATTCAACAAATATTGTGAAAATAATGGCATTAAGAGACAAATATCTGCCCCTAGAACACCTCAGAAGAATGGTGTAGTGGAAAGAATGAACCAGATAGTTCAAGAAGCAGCTAGAACAATGATCATGGAAGTAGGTTTACCACAAGTCTATTGGAGAGAAGCAATACACACAACAATATACACTCTTAGTAGAGTACTATTTTGGAGGAAGTATGGAAAGACATCATATGAGATGGCATGGAAGAGCTCCCATAGTAAAGTACCTCAATATTTTTGGAAGCAAGTGCTACATCCAAAAATATGAGGACAATCTTGGAAAGTTTGATAGCAGAGTTGATGAAGGAATATTCTTGGGTTACTCTACAAAAAGTAAAGTGTATTGGTGTTACAACAAGAGACTGAACAAGATGGTTGAAAGTGCGAATGTGAAAGTAGATGAAGATTCTCAAAGAATTCCTGACATAAATATTGAATATGAATTAGATAACTCAAATGACAAAGGAGAGAAGGATAAGAAAGAAGAAGAAGAAGAAGAAGAGACAAAGGAGGCTCTAACATATACAACTAAAACTCTAAGGTATGTATAGAAAAATCACTCTGAAAAATAGATTATTGGAGATAAGAATAAGGGAATTACTACAAGAAGCAAAGAAAATCAAGAGCAAGTATTACTATGCCTACTCCCAGAAATTGAGCCAAAGACTGTGGAAGAAGCATGTACTGATCAAAATTGGGTGAAAGTAATGAAAGAAGAGCTTGATTAGATAGAGAGAAATCAGACTTGGGAACTTGTGCCCAGACTGGCAGAAAAAAATGTAATTGGAACAAAGTGGGTGTTTCAGAACAAGCTGGATGAAATAGAAAGGTAATGAGAAACAAGGAAAGATTTATTTGCAAAGGTTACACTCAGATTGAAGGTATTGATTTTGAAGAAACATATTCCCCCATTACTCAGATGGAAGAAATTCATATTTTATTAGCTTTTGCATCTTTCAAGGATTTCAAAGTTTATCAAATGGATGTGAAATCTACATTCTTGAATGGAGAACTAAAGGATGAAGTCTACATTGAGCAACCAGAGGGATTCAAATCCAGAAGTGACCCGAATTTCATTGGCAGGTTGAAGAAAGCTTTATATGGATTGAAGCAGGCACCTAGAGCTTGGTATGGAAGATTAAACTAGTACTTGATTGGAGAAGGATTTCAAAAGGGATCTATTGACAATAATTTATAATACAAAACTCACTTAGATCAGATGTCGATTATTATGGTTTATGTTGATGACATAATTTTTGGAGGAAATGATGATATGTGCAAAAAAAAATGTAGATGAAATACAAAAGGAATTTGAAATATCTATGATAGGTGAGCTAAATTTCTTCCTTGGATTGCAAGTAAATTAGAACAACAAAGGAATCTTCATATCTTAGTCCAAGTATATAAAAGAACTATTGAAGAAGTTTGGGTTGGAGAATTCTAAACCAGTTTGTACAGCTATTGTTACCATATGCAAGTTGACAAAAAAAGATGAATCACCTAAAGCTGATGTAAGCATGTACAAATTGATTATTGGAGAATTGTTATATTTGACTACCACTAGACCAA
The DNA here is from genome assembly GCA_007115665.2 of Sequoiadendron giganteum. Lineage (NCBI taxonomy): Eukaryota > Viridiplantae > Streptophyta > Pinopsida > Cupressales > Cupressaceae > Sequoiadendron > Sequoiadendron giganteum. Next base: position 297,499,150 of record CM021104.1, on the reverse strand, counting down.
ACATTATGTATGTAGTTTTTCTAGCAGCAATATTTCAGCAAGAACCAAAGAAATCACATGTTTTTGCAATAAAAAGGATCTTTAGATATTTGAAGGGTACAAAAGATTTGGGGTTATGGTATCCAAAGGACTCATATTCACCTTGACAACCTATACTGATGTTGATTGGGTTGGATGTGTTGATAACAGGTAGAGTACAAGTGGTGGAGCTTATTTCCTTGGATCCTAGTTGGTTTCTTGGTCAAGTGAGAAATAAGATTTTGTATCTTTATCTAATGTTGAAGTTGAATACATTGCAACATCCTCATGTTTCACTCAGATACTATGGATGAAATAAACATTGAAGGATTTTGGCATATCATTTGATGAACCGATCTCAATCATGTGTGATAATACCAATGCAATAAATATTTCCAAGAATATGATACAACACTCCAGAACAAAGCATATACCTATATGATATAATTTTTTGAGAGAGAAGGTGTTGGACAATGAAGTAAAACTTGAATATGTACTTACAAAAGAGCAGATTATAGATATTTTCATAAAACCATTGAGCAAAGACAATTTTGAGTATCTCCAACAGAAGCTAGGTATTCTTCCCCATCCTAGTCTACAATAGCATGCACTAGGGTGTGCATTGGTCCAGGGTATTATATGATTATTTTTCTATGGATCAATGTTTGGTGGCTTCCTCATAGGGGGAGCAGAGTAAGTTTTTTAGGGGGAGTTTTTCCCTTTGTCCTTGATGTCAAAGGGGGAGAAGAAAAGAAGATAATATGGTCCTTGATGTTGACATTGAGTTGTTTTGCTTGTTATTGATGAATGTTTCCATCAATGAAAAAGGTGGAGATTGTTGGAATGTGTTGAGATGATGTTGATTGCTTGTTGTAATTAATGGTTGTTATTGATGTCAACATATCTTGGTTATGTGACCGATGTTCTATTTTGGTGGTTTGGTGATCTGGATTGGCTTGGTTTCGGATATCATGCTATAATGATCTATCTTGGTCCCATTCCTCTTGTAACATAATGAGATACATTATTTTGGCTCCATCTGATCTAGTAGTTAGTTAACGTGCGCTCTGACACATGGTTTGGATTATAATGTGTATATCTTATTATGTGGTTCCAAATATCATTTAGCATGTTGATTTGAATGAGGAGGTTCTATGTGGTCCATGTTTCATTCCTCTCCACCAAATGAATGTTTTCTGGTGACCTATTTCAATTTGTGCTTGGCTGACTTAGAAATTATGATATTGTGTTTGGACGACTTGGGAGATTATGGAAGCATGGAATGGTATAAGTATAAGATGTTTTTATTTGATGAAGGTAAGCATGATGAATCCGAATTTGAATATCCAGAAATTGTGAAGTATGCAAAAGTGTATATCCAGAGGCATTAGATAGTGAGATTCTATTCAATGTCATTGTTGGTGACAATTATTTTTAGTGGTGGATTCATTTTCATCATTATTCTGGAAGTGGTCCTTTCTCTTTATTTGGCTATAATAGACAAGAATTGAGCCACCCTACAGTGAGAAAATTGGAAGTGAGCCCTTCGAAAAAATCACCTTAACCGGTGTCACCTTAACCAGTCTTTTCTAATTGAGTAGAATTAGCAAATTCTCTGTGGTTTTTCCCTTCTTGGGTTTCCACATAAATTTTGGTGTCCTTTGTGCATGGTGTTGTTGTGTGCTTACATTTTTATTAATATCTGATTGATTTAAGTTTCCTCTAAATTAATTAAAGTAAAGAAAATTGTTTGATAATAATCGATTCACCCCCCTCTCAATTATCCAAACTGTTAAAAAAATGTAGGCTCCATCTACCCTATTTTTGATAGTCAATGGGTGTCACCATTAGTTATTGTCTCTAAGAAAGGAGGAAAATGGAGGGTATGTGTGGACTATATGGAGCCTAACAGAACCACTAGGAAGGATCACTTTCCACTACCTTTCATTGATTAAGTACTTGATTCCCTAGCTGATAAAAAGTATTTTCTAGATGGATTTAGTGGTTATAACCAGATAAAGATAGCTCTGAAGGACCAGGATAAAACTATATTCATGCCCTTGGGGCACATATTCCTATTTTATTCTTCCCTTTGGACTATGTAATGCCCCGACCACTTTCTAGAGAGAAGTGCTAAAAATCTTCTTAGATTATGCCCATGATTCCATGAAAATCTATATGGATGACTTCACCACCTATGGAGAAACATATGAAGAAGTACTCAACAATCTAGAAAAGGTTTTGAAAAGGTGTTAAGAACACAATCTATCATCAAGTCATGAGAAATGTTTTATGATGATGAATCAAGGGATTATTCTAGGGAATTTTATATCAAGTGAAGGAATTCAAGTGGATCCCCATAAAATTGAGACCATCTCTGCACTTCCTGTGCCATAAAAACAAAGAGATATAAGGATATTTCTGGGACATGTAGGCTACTATAGGAGATTCATTCAGGACTTCAGTAAAATTGCAACACCTTTGTTTGTTCTGCTCACCAAAGACGTAGAATTTGATTGGCCTATAGAATGTTAGCACTCTTTTGAAACACTTAAGACATCTTTGACTAAAACACCTTTCTTGAGAGGGCCAAATTGGACATTACCATTCCACATACACATTGATGCTTCTAATTTTTCTATAGGAGTAGTATTGGGACAAAATGAAGGTAATAAAGAGTATGATATCTACTACATCAACAAGAAATTACAAGGACCAAAACTTAACTACATTCTCATAGAGAAAGAAATGTTGGTATTTGTTTATGCCATTAACAATTTTAGGTATTATATCAAATTTTTATCCAATTTTTTATTGACACAAATCACACTGAAATAAGATACTTAATGAAAAAACCTATGGTTGGAGGTAGACTAGTTAGATGACTACTCTTACTACATGAGTGTTATATAACAATAGTGGATAAGCCTGGGAAAGCTAATGTGGTGGTAGATTTTCTATCTAGATTTCCCACACAACTAGAAGAAGGTGTAGTGGATGACTCTTTTCTAGATGAGAATTTTTTTGCTCTCAATGTACACACACTATGGTTTGTTGATATTGCAAATAACTTAGTGGTAGAGCAGATACCATCACATTTCTCTCCTAGAGAAAAGAGACGGTGCATAAAATATTTCCATATTCTTGGGTAGTTGGTTACCTATTCTATACTGGTCTAGATAATATTATGAGGGGATGTATAAGAGAAGATAAGGTTTTTGACATCCTAAAATCTTGCCATGATGAGACCTATGGGGGTCACTTTGTAACCAAAAGGACAATATTTAAGATCTTAACAATAGGTCACTATTGGCCAACTCTCCATAAGGATTCAGTAAAGTATACAAGGAGTTGTGATAGATTTTAGAGAATGGAAAAACCAACAAGGAAAGATGAGATGCCTTTGCAGCCACAGTTGGCACTAGCACCATTTGACAAATGGGGACTAGACTTCATTGGTTCAGTTTCACCAAAATCTAATAACAAAGAGTATATTTTAGTTTGCACAAATTATCTGAGAAAGTGGGTTGAATTAAAGGAATTATAGTTTGAAATAGATGAGAATGTAGGTAAGTTCTTGTATAAAGACATTTTTATGAGGTATAAAGTACCTAGAGAAATTGTAACTGATCAAGGTCCCCAGTTCACTTCTGAACTCATTTCTAAATTGGTTGAAGAATATTAAATAAGGCATAAAAAATCAACACCATATCACCCCCAAGCCAATGGGTAGGTGGAGGTTACCAATAGAGAAACAAAATATTTTGACCAAAATAGTTTAGATGCATAGGAAAGACTAGGCAATAAGATTACTTGAAGCAATGTGGGCCTATAGAACAACATGGATATTAAACTATAGGTTTTTCACCTTATGAGTTGGTATATGGTAAAACAACACTTCTTCCAATAGATTTTGAATACAAGACACTTAGAATAGTAGTTGAATTAGAAATGGACTTGACAACAACACAAAAGGAGAAGCTACATAATCTAAATGAGTTAGATGAAATTAGAATGGAAGTCATGCATCACACAAAGGTAATTCAAAAATAGAGGAATAAGTGACATGATCAGTTTATAAAGACTAAATAATTCAATGTGGGTGATTGGGATTTATTATATGATTTCAGATACAAATATTATAAGGGGAAGCTACAATCCAAATGGTTGGGACCCTATGAAATACACCATGTATTCCCCAATGGAGTAGTCAAATTGTAGACCATAGATCCAAATAGAATTTTACTATTGGTTAATGGACAAAAAATAATGATATACAAGAGGCCAACACAAAAAGATGATTTCCTTCTTTCTCTAATGCATCAATATGGTCAGAGTAGTGGTTCTGATACAGACATGCTACCACAAGATAACAACTCAGTATTAGATACTAGTGGTTCTCACAATGACTCAGTAGATGAGCTACACAACTCACCTTCTGAGAGCACTTAGGTATAATTCCTTATCCTACTTCATGTGCACACACCACAAAGGTGCCACAATCAATAATATTTTTGAAGACCACCTCACTATGCAGTAGGGACCTGTAGCATCATGAATAAAAGCTACCATAGTTCAATTCAAGACTTGTTGATGAAGGTATCTGCAACCATTATCTATTAGAGAATTCAAAAATTCATGCCAAATTAATTATAGTTAATCCACATTCAATCCAATTTTTTTGCACATGCAACCATAAACTTTTCATATCACTACATGCAACTTGATCACTCCACTCCACGTCACCTATCTCAAATTTCATGCATTCAAACTATCACTTTACATTCCATCAATCGTACATGCTACATCTTTTAATCAAACACACCAACCTATCATTTACTCCATCACCCATAGAAATTATCCAATTTAAAATCAAACTCATGCTAAAAACACTCTTCCAACAACTTCACACATGTGAAATTACATTCATCTAAACTAATAAGTACACATACTAATATTCCATGATTAACATAGATTTCCAATGCCTTCACTATGTACTCACATTTAATTTTGTATGATCTATATACATTAATATTATTTTCATACTCATTGATCGTACCCTCTGCTACTCACATGAATTGAAGTGAGGTCACTTTAAGGTTTTAAGTTGGGGGGGAAGATAGTATATATTCCAAAATTTTATTTTCGCCGCCAAAAGAAAAACACAAAAAGAAACATAAAAATCTTTTTTTTCTTTATACTTTCTACATCTACAACCTTTTAGTTGTCAATTCGATAAATTATGAGCTAATTCAAAGCCAATTCAAGCTGATTCAAGTTGAAACAAAGGAGGAAAAGGCATAGTAGTTGAAGTTGCAGTGAAAGAAGTACATGCAAGTATAGCAGATATACAGGGTTGGTGGGTTGTTAAATTTGAACTTTGAGCTGAATTTTCAAAATTCGAGTAGAGTGAGGATATCTCATCATGGGAGGTGATATTATCAGAAGGGAACCATCAACACACCAAAAAATATTGGAGGATAGGTTAGTATTGCCCATTTTTACAAGAGTAGGATGGTTAGACTACTTTTTGAAATTAACAGAGTCTAATGAAGACATGACAAGGTATTTTGCAATGACATTACAACATGATGAAGCCACTATAAGAGTATTAAGGGTGGACACTTCAGAGGATAAAATTATAGAAGTGTCTGGTCTACCAAGGAATGGAGCTAAATTACCTATTAGAGTGAATGCAATAGCTACCAAGGATAAATTAAGGGAGCTTGGCGAAAACCTTGATTCATCATCATAAGGTATCAAGAGATTGTCACTTCCATGGGTATGGGATTATTTTGCTTCTTACATTATTAATTATATCACTTGTGATGGTAGACAATCCCTTATATATACTATACATTTTAAGCTCTCGAGTCACCTCAGTCACAATAGATTAGTTAATGCACCTAATTTCCTTTATAATTTTTTAAAAAGAATGGGGTCTGAGTATCAAAGGAAGATAAATGATTCAAATCCATCACATTATTGTTTGGTTACCATATTAGTGTAGAGAATCCTTAGGGTTCAGTATCCATAGGTGTCCTAGGAAATATTTCTGATTTGTGAAGACATTAATAATATTCTTGAGGAACCAATAGCTCTAGAAAACCTAGCGTCACTTGTTGCATCTCTAAGGGAAAATCCCCCTGTTTCACTTGTTCCTTCACCTACCCGCATCAGGGGAGAATTAGAGGAGAAAATTGTGAAAATATCACCACACGCAACATCTAATCAACCCATACCAAAAGAGGTATATTAACCCCAAGCTTCTTCTAAAATACCAAAAACTAGAAAGAAGAGAGGTGGGTCTTGTTGATGGTGTTTTTATGCACTTCACAACATAGGTAATGCGTAGGTGCATTACCTCTCTTGAAAGACAATTTTCCACAATCAAATTGCAAAACACTATCCCAAGGTCTCTCGGATGTCAGGTCATGACGATGCTTGGAACATATCAGTTGTTTGATGTGATTTTTCTGGAATCACAAGGCGATATTACGTGGTTTGAAGCTATTGGAAACTTGGGTCAATGAATGGAGTTCTTCGAATATGGAATTACTGCACCTCTTGTTGTAGGTTCAAACAGCAGTCTTGGACTCCATTATTTCATCGGATTTGGCTTTACAATGTGCAATGAACCTTAGCATGGGTTGTTTTTAAAAAAAAAGGAAAAAGGGCAAGGAAGAAGGATGGTTCCTGGACCTGCAACTACCGATGAATAGTGATCATGGAGGTTCCCGCTGTGGATAGTTTCCTTAAACAAAATTTCACTTAATCTGAATTCTCACAATGTCATGAAATCTATGCTATCTTCTAAGGACTGTAGATATTCATCATTCATTCGCCATGTAAATGTGAACAAAGACGAATTTTAATGAGAAGCTATGAAATTATAGTCCAGGCTAACTTTACACAGTCACCTACCAACAACAAATGACCAAAAGTATGGACAAGGAAAGCATACACACAACATGAATCTTCAAAACCAAAGACAACATACTAAATCCACTATAGCTAACTAGGGGAAACTTAGAACAACAAAGTAACTTGAAGCAAAGTTTTAACTAAAGGGAGAAGAATCATGAAACATGTAGAGAAACCCATAAATACACCAAGAAATGACTGTATTTTCTATTATAATTTCTGGAGCACGCCTTTACAACAACTCAACTCTCTTAAAATGAGAGGAGGAGAGCCCTATTTATAGTTTTCAAAAAGAAAAATGAGTGGCCAAGATTTGATTTCATTGTGTGGCCAAGATTCACTTTACATTAGGGTTTCACCTACCCCTGAATATATCTCATTTATAAAACATCCTTTGTCTTTTCCCTATTTCATCATCTAGTGACAACACTATAGCAATTTCATCTTGTAGCTGTTTGCTCTTTGTTGTAGCTATTCTTTGAGGAATTCTTCATCGATGACTGGATTGCCTTCACACTTCTTCGATGTTGCATACTCCATAAAGCTCAAGATCAAAGGTTGGAACTTGTCCAACTCCATGATGTCGGACCAAAAAATCTTATAGCTCCATTCCTAAGAGTTGTTGACGAGTTTCTTCCAATCATCGTCGTATTTGGAAGCATTATCTCTGAGAAGTTTTGACTGTGCAAAGGCTCAAGAAGCAAAACTCATGAAGTCTATGGTAACCTCGGCTGACATCCCGTCTTCCATGATCTTTAAGAAGTGGAGATTTATGCTTTCAGGATTAATCTCGACAACGGGCAGCTCATACCCCATCATTAGCTTAAGGTACCGAGTGCACTCTTCTCTTGTCTCCCTGGCCCATTTGATATCTGGAACTACCCTCTCCAGGATCTACTCCAGCTTCCTTTTCTGATGTGGCCTTTTCTGATGTGGGTGATGAATGCATCATTCACCCTACAATAATATTTCTTGAAATTTTAGAACTGTAGTTGAGGATACTTATCATAGGGCTTGATCTCTACTTCTGATGCCTCACTGGGTATCGTAGTTAATCCCTGATAGTGTTGCTGGTCTGTGAGGGAGTACACCAGGTAAGAGGTCATGAAGAACTTGGAGGTCTTTTTCATAGTTGTGAATTGTTCATGGAAGCAATCACTGATTATCTCCCCCTAGTAGAAGGCAATGGAGTCACCACGAAGAATTTGCTCCACAAAATAGAACATCCATTCCTAGAAGAAGGTCACAACAGGAAGGCCCATTACCCGACTTAGTAAGGTCACGAGGTCATGGTAATCCTCGAAGAAGTCACTGTGAAAAATATCCTAAGGGAGCTTTCCGACACTACTCCGCTTGTCCTTTAACCAATACTAATTGATAAGCTTCTTACACCTTAGCAGGTCCTACTCCCATAATTCCTTGCACTCTTCCATGGTGGAGGTCTCCATGCTCTTAAAGGTAGGAATGTGGAAGGTCGTTGTTATACCTGATGGGGACATGTCCGCAAGGATATTACCATCTCAGTCCACTATTGTTTGGGTCTCAAATTGGTATGCCTCAATGCATGCCATTACCAATTTTGGGGCCACCAAGGCTGGTGGGAAGCCTGCAGCCTTGGCAATTCTGTTGCTCCTTATCAACTTTGCATTTTCTATCTTGGGGTTCATCCTGACCCTCTATGTAAATTCATCAACATCAACCTAACCAATGTTGGTATCCGTGACATCTCTCCAAAAAGTGGTGACTCTGGATTGTAAGGAAACCCCTTGAAACTTGTACTTTATTAGGTCTTTATCTTCCTTGCCCTGAGGTGTCTTGGCTATTCCTTTCCCCTTCTCCTTGGAGGCACCAGAAGTTTATGCGCCAGATTCCATAAATCCTACACAAAACACATGAATCAGTAACATTTAAACATGAAAAATGGCCCCAGACAAGTCCCTGCACATCAAAGTTAGCCCTACAATCATTATTCATATTCGATAATCGCATAACATTTGATAAAACATCATTAGAAAGCAAGGCAGGTAATTCGGGTTCCCAGGGCCGGAGTTCCCTTGGTAGAATGCCATTTGGAAGGGAAAATTAGGCATGGAACTCCCAAAGGTGTTTCTCGGTGTTGGATTTTCTTAAATGAGGGTTGGTATGAAGGAAGACCCAATTTCGGCAAGTGGGTCGAAATCCATTTTGGATTTGGAGGTCATTTGATCCTTCACTTTGAAGTTAGGACATCAGTTGTAGGATAGCCATTGGAAACGATGCAGAGGAGACGAAACTCCAGCCGCTAGAATCTGAAGCTCAGACCACCATCGTCGAGAAGCAGTTACGGGTCAGGCATTTGAGACGGAAAAATGCAAGAGGTAGTCTGAGAGGGGAATTCCGAAAGACAATCCTCGAAGACAAATTTTAGGAGTTCTGGGAGCATAGCGGCAAACAAATAGTCGAGGCCTGGAGGTCGGAAAGATGTTTTGAATTCGCTGTGTAAAACGGCGCTGGTGGAATGGAATCCCGAGAATGGAATCCCAGGAGTTGGGGTTTGGATAAGCCTTGGGCACTTCATTTTTAGTTCAGATTTCTTGCAAGGCGAAGCATGGACTAGGGTTCGAGACTCGAAAAGACGTCTGGGGACAGCCGTGTAAAATGACAAAAGCGACATAGAATTCTAGGAACAGAATTTCGGAGGTCGAGGTCTGAAGTGAGTTTGGATTTTGGTTGCTCCCATAGACCTTGGAATCAAACTTCATGCAGTCGGGTTCGAGGTTTGAAAAGATGCTCGAGACAGGCCATTAAAACGATGAAATCAACATGGAATTCCATGACCGAAATTCTAAGGATCGGATCCCGAGGGCAGTTTGCTTCTTCATTGATCTTCAATTTTGCTAAGTTTTGACATGGACTTCGTGCATCCGGGGTTTGAGGGCTAGAAAGATGCTCAAGATAGGTCGTGTAAAACTATAGGGGCGCAATGGAAACCCACAAGGGGAAATCTAGAGGCCGGGGTCCGAGACGAGTTTGGCTGCATGAAGTTTTTGATTTATAAGTTTGAGTTTACGCAGACAAACGCAGAAAATCCTGGATTCGGGAGACGCTAGTGACTGTTCCGAAGAACAGCCATGGTGAGGTCCATCTCTGGTTTGATTTTTGACTACCCAAATGATTGATTTTTCATATTTTAAGACATGGGTTTTTAGGGGAGGGTACTTACCTACCAGATTTTAACATTGTTTTACATTTTACTTCATTTAAGACTAGGAATTTCACAAAATAAATGACAAGGCATGCGGATGGCGGACGTACCTTGAAATCCTAAAGAAGAATGTTGTTGCCCATGCAAAAGACGCCAAGAAAATAGCTCGGATTTAGGGGCTGAAAATGTCAAGTGCCTCAGAGCTCTCCAAATTTCTCTATCACTCGGTCGGATGAAAGTGACAGCTAGAAAATCTGATTTTATAGCCTAAGTTGTCATTAACACAACAATTAATGTCTTTGTACAATGGCCAGGGAGTTGTTGAGTTCAAATCTCACAGACGACGATGGGTGACCCGGGGTCCGGTGGCCTGAAAGGCATCCAGCCACTACTATGAGGAATGACGAAATGCAAGTGGAATTCTAGGGGCAGAAATCTAGGATCCGAGGTCTGGAAAGACGCCGATGACAAAAAACAAAGAACGGACATCTGAAGAGGGAAACCCAAGGGTCTAGACCCAGAAGGGGCCCCAGACATTAGAAAGGGCATTCTGACAAGGGAAACCTGAATTGACCTTGGATTTAGCATTTCTCAAAGGGGGTGAGTTCGGTCAAACTTAGTATGTGACTTTAAAGGGTGAGTTGACCTATGAGGGCAAAAAAATGGGCATCCAAAATGAGGCGAATCAAAAAGGGGCCGTCAATCAAAAAAAAGGGAAGAGAGGGTTCCCGTTTTCAACGAGGCATGTGTGCAACAGGTAGAACAATTGGCGACTTTGCTGGGAGAACGCTCCTGGTATTCTAGAGATAAATATTCATTCTAAACCCATGATCTCTGGTTTCGTAGACCAAAGCTGAACTAGGAACAATTTAGGGATGGTGAGTTTGAATCAAACTACAACATCATCATGAAGGTGTATGCATGGTGAGTTCATTTCCTTCCTTAGAGATAGCACAAGCAACTACCGGTTGGGAGAGATAAGCTATGTAGTTTGCCTGACCCCAAAAGTAACCTAGACATTGCTCCGCTGCTAGTCAGGCATCCATAGCCTCGACGGAGTTATCACTGTGACCCCATGAACATAGCTCTACTACCAGTTGGGCATCCATAGCCCCGGTAGAGATATTCGCAAACCCATACGGTTGTTATTTTCACTTTATTTAGTCCTTTTCTTTGATATTTCTTTTCAGCACTTTCTCTTTTCTTTTTGTTCAACCGCATAAGCAATGAAGCTCACAATTGGCTTGCGAATCACAGTGGTCACTAGAGTAGACTTTAGATTTTTCACTTATCCCTTCTTCCTAGTAGTCATTATACCATTCTTTGGAAACATTAAAATGTGTTTTGTGTGTTCTATGACAAATGCAGGGGATTCAAGCGGACAACCATCCCAGATTACTTCAAAGTTGGAAAGTTGAAAATCGACACTTAGGAGCTTTCAAAGGTTAGTAATAGGGAATGAAGGCTTATCTAAAGAATAGCAAAAGAGCGGGCAGCAGGGTCAACTGCTTGTCGGGCCAAGTATGGCCACCATAGCAGAACAGGGGGTGGGCTCTTCCAAGATCAGGACAAAATAGCCAGGACAATGAGCAAAACCAAAGCGCAAAGCGGGAAACCTATTCTAACCTATGTACAGGTATTTACACAGATAGCTCCAAAAGAGCTCAGGCCTGCAAGTAATGCTTAAGGTGATGCCCATTGACAGGCAATGAGATGTCTTCACCAGTGAGAGTCTTTAGGCAGAAGACATTATCTCCAAGGATTTCAGCAATCTGAAAGGGGCCAAGCCAAAGGTTGCCAAATTTTTTGTGTCCCCATTTATTTTTATGGGCCTTGTCCCAGTATAGGACTAGATCAGAAATGTGGAAGGCCTTAACTTTGGATCAACGGTCGAACCATCTTTTCACTATGCCCTGATGTTTGGCAAAATTTTCTATTGCATGGTTTCGTACTTCTTCAAGGTGCAATAGCTTGGCGAGGTGAGCCCTCTCTGCGATCTCCTCCTTCATAAACGTCGTTGACAAATTGGAGGGTTGGGATTTTCAAATGTATGGGAAAGACAGGCTCTAAGCCATAGACTAGATGGTATGGGGAATCCCCGAGGGCAGCCTTGTGATGGGTGTGATCCACCCACAGGGCAAAATGAAGTTGGGTGCACCAATCCTTAGGATTCCTATCTAGCAACTTCTTGATCACTATGATCAAGTTCTTGTTGGTGGAATCAACAAGGTCATTGCCTTGAGGGTAATAATTAGATGTGAATTTGAGGGTGATACCATAATCAAAGGCCCAACTTGTGAATTTTAATGAAGCAAACGCAAGGCCATTATCACATACTAGAGCATATGGGCAACCAAAATGATTTAAAATAAAACTTTCTAAGAAATTGGTTATGACTTCAGTTGTACATTACCTACAAGTTATTGCTTTTGTCCATCTAGTATAGTAATCCGAAGTAGTTAGAATGTACCTATGTCCCACAGATGATGGAGGGCTTACCAAGCCAATGAAGTCGAGACCCCTTTTCACGAAAGGTCTTACCTCTAGAATAGGTTGCAACGTGACAACGACACTCCTTTCTCTAGTGGAAGCGATCTAGCACATGTGGCAGGTATGAACATGACCATGGGAATCCTTGAAAATGGTGGGCCAATAATACCCAACTCTCAATATCTGGTGTGCAGTTGATAGACCTGAGCCATGGCCAGTGTTGAACTTGTCATGGAATTCCTTAATAATTAGATCAACTTCCTCCTTATCTAGGCATCTCAAATAGATACCTTCATGATTCTTCTTGTACAATATAGAGCCTTGTAACATATAGTTGTTTCTTTTTAGCCTAAGGGCTCGCCTTTGGACTCCTTGTAGATGAGGCGGGCATCTATGATTCAGCAGGTAGTACGTTATGTCATCATACCACTTCCCTAGGGAGACATCCTCCAACTGGTACTGTTGTACCATGAGTTCGAATCCAACATCAATAACTACCTCTTCCATTGTTCGAGTGAGTTCCTATCCTCTTACTAGCTTCATTGGTTGGATTTCCATATCATACTCTTGCAACAATGCAATCCACTTTTCTCTTCGCTCGCCCAACTCGTTCTGCTTCAGTAATATTTTCACTGCAGGCTTGGTAGCTATAGCAAACACCTTGTTGTGTAAGATGTAATGCCTGAAATTCTTGACTCCCTTAACAAGGGCGTAAGCCTATTTTTCAACATTATGATAGTGTAGTTCAACATCCTTTAGGGGAGCACTCATGAAGGCGATCGGATGCTTGCTCCCCTCATCATCCTTTTGTGTCAAGATGTTGGCACAAGAATGATCTGAAGCAAAGGAGTAAATGTAGAAGGGTTTTAAGCAATTGGGGCTGACCAACACAGGGGTGTCAGTGATTGCTTTCTTGATTTCCCTGAAAGCCTATTTTGATTTAGGAGTCCACTCAACCTTGGCATCCTTTTTTAGCATGGCATTGAGCGGTTTGTCTATTTCCGCGAAGACGGTGATGAATTTGTGGACAAAGTTAATCTTTCCAAAAAAATATTTTAATTCCCTTTTGCTACCTGGCAACTGAATTTCAAGAATGGATTGGATACGCTCAGGGTCAATAGAAATTCCCCATTCTGACAAGACATGTCCAAGCAGCTTCCCTTCAGTGACCCCAAAGATGCACTTCCTTGGGTTAAGGGAAACCCCAAATGCGTGACACCTTTCAAAGACCTTGCATAAGTCAGTGACATGATCACCCTGCTACTTTGAAAACACCATTAAATCATCCATGTAGATGATTATGCATTTTCTGATCAAGTCCTTGAATGTGATATCCATGGTACACTAGAAATTAGTGCCAACGTTGATTAGCCCAAACGACATTCTTCTATATGCAAAATTTCCCCACTTGGTGGTGAATGTTGTCTTGTGTTGAGCTTCATACTACACCCTAACCTGGTTATATCCCGAATACCCATCCAGGAAGGACATCATCTGGGAGCCGTTTACTACTTGCAACACCTCGCCCAATGAGGGTGTAGGATAGTTCTTTTTCTCTGAGGCCCGGTTCAGATTGTGAAAGTCCACTCACAATCTGATTTCCCCGTTCTTCTTTCTGACAGGAACCAAATTTGATACCCATGTGGAATGTCTAACCAGTCCTGGCTGACAGAAACTTTTGCACTTCCTTATATATTATTGGTTCCAATAACGCATTGACAAGGCGATGCCACTACTAGAACGGCTTTGCATCTAGTTTGAGAGGGATAGTGTGCGCGATAATTGATGTGTCATATGTCTTGAGATCATCATAGCTCCAGGTGATGACATCATGATACTTTTGTAGAGCTTTAATTATCCCCTTTCTTTCTTCATGGGTGCACACCTTACTGATGAACACATTCTTGGCATTTCTAGTTGTTCCTAGATTGTACGTGTCACATTGGCCACTGATGGTATCCTTTTTAGCTTGCTGATCTTGATCTCTGATCTAATCGAGGTCAAAGATTTGCTCTAATTGAACCATTCCCCTGGGGATGGTGTTAGTTTTCAGGTTGATAATCCCTTCTATATCCAGGTCTGCCTCTTGGGGCTTGACCTCATCAATTATTTATGTAGAAAACACATTTGAACTGGTGATGAAATCCAAGATGTGTTTATCATCATTGAATACCTGGAAATGAGCCACATTATCTGGCACTGACGGGACGGAGGTGAGCTCCACCATGAATCTTCTGAGGCCTAATAGGGACAATGGTTGTAACATGCTTACTACCTATGCTAGGGCAATGGTAGTATGATTCCATGCACAGGGAATCAATTGAATATTGAATGCCTCTAACCCTTCCAGTAGATCCCATATGCGATGTCGGTAGTTAGTGACTCTTCGATCATAGCAGGAATACAGCTTCCTGACTTGCTTTACAACTAATTCTGAATCTCCATACACTTGGAGCATCTTGACACCCTTCCTTAATGCCATTAAGAGGCCCAAGACCAAAGCTTTGTACTCTGCTATGTTATTAGTACAATAAAACTGCATTCTATGAGCAGCAAAGTATGACTTACCTTTGGGACTGATCAGTTCGAAACCTTCCCCAGCTCCATGCTTCGATTTAGATCCGTTAAAGCACAATGTCTAGAAGCTAGGAGAATCCTAGGACATAGCACCAGCAACCTTGACTTCCACCTTCGATGGGGACTTCATTTCAGTGACTGTTTTTAGGAGTGTAGAGATGAGACACGTTTGTTCATGCAGTGTTGATCTTGTTTTCTCCATCGGAGTGGCTTGCCTTTTAACATGTTCAATTGCTACTTGACATAGGCAGTAGTGAAATCTGAGTGAGTAGCATTGTGTACCCGACACCAGTTAGGGAGCAAGAGCTCCTAGAATTTCATTCGAGTCCCCAGGCTAAGTTGGTCTTGAACGCACTTCCCCATGAAATCCTGGAAACCATCGAGCAGTCCCTGAGTGTCATTCTCTCCTAGTTCTTCATCATTGGATTCTACTAGCATTTTAGTGCTCTAAGATACATTGGTCAAATTAGCAAGCGGGTTGAATAATACGAGGAAAACCTCACTCATCCCTTGGTCTTTAGGGTATTCCTGTTCATTTTGATACACCACTATGGAATAATTTCCCAAACTTGTTTCAACATACAACACCTCATTCGTGTTGTTGTATTCAATGATCATGAATCTCATTCATGGCTCCCGATCGATCTAGATCTGATTCGGCATTCATTTCCATGGCAGCCACATATGCGAGTAATCAGTCATGGCTATCCATTCAATGCCCTCATGAAATCTCTTCCTAGGATTATACTGTATGTATCCAGGATATTGGCCACCTGTATGTCAATTGTTTGTTGGATCCGAGGATCACCAGTGACCTGCATAGGTATTTTTTTAATTTGCCCCACTATGCTGATTTCGGTTTTGTCAAGTTGTGTTACTTTTCGCCTAGAAGGAGTTGGCATTATTCCAAGTGCTTTGCACATGCTTAGGGGCATAACATTGGCCAAGGCTCTCAAATCAAGCAAGCAGTTGTGGAGATTCTTCCCGAACACGCAGATGGTGGTCAGAAAGGGAGGAGTTTTGAATTTCCCTTGAAACAACCCTCCGGAAACATCCACCTGAGCGACTTGGCCCTTATCCTTTTCGTTGCCCTTGCTTTGGGTTTGTGGCTGATTGGCCACCCTTTTGTGCTGCTTGTTTGGTTGTTGACCCGCTGGCAAGTCGGCCCGGCCGTTAAAAATCTTCCTGATGACCAGCTCATTTTGCTAATCATTAAAGGAGACCTCCTTTACTGGAGCTTCCTGATTTGACCCCTATGGTAGAGTCCCATTTATCATTCTGAAAAAGGTGTTCCTGATGGTAGGTACCTTTAGAAGTTCAAATGCCGACACGCTCAACTTTGGCTACTACTTTGTTGTTTGGCTCTACTGAGGTACCGCATAGGTGTATGGGGAAAACTTGGGTTATTATTTACATTTGGATCTAGAGGGGTGCTGAAATTGTTCAGCGGAGTGGAGGTCTTAAAAGAACCTCCAGCATGACCGCCAGCTTGTATGTTTCTTAGGTTATAAAGGGTGTTCCGTTGGTGAAACATTTGGACTTCATCTTCCCTAGGCTCTTCTTCGTCATCTTTGGGACCATTATCTACTGAATCGAAAAGTTGAGCTAAAGGACTTTTGAAACATACCTCTTTCGTCGTATCGTTGTTGTTCGAATCAACATTCTCCAGTTTAGGTGCGTTGCATTTCGCCCTTGGGAAGGGAGCTTGGTTTAGCACCAACACTGAGGAATCGTATGGGTCAGATGGGACAATGTCTCTGCATCCCAAATTGTCAACTACATTTTGAACTTCCAACAAGAATATTTAGGTGGCAGTTTGGAATTTCAAGCAATCTAGTTCGGAATGGCGACTAGTTTTGTGAATGCAACACCAACTGGATAAAGCAGTCTCTGCCAAGTACACTCCACTTGCGGGGTTTTCATTGCTATTGTTGTTTGGTTGATCAAGAGGCATGGGAGCACCACCATTGTTGGGGTGTGTATTCCATGTCTGGTTTTGCCTTTGGAAGGGCCTTTTATTGAATTTCTGACTCGTTTTTTGATTTTTGTCATAGTTCTGCCTCGACGACGTGTTGGCATCCCGATTTTCCCAATTTTCAAGTTGATCTCGATTTTCCCTATTAAGGTTGGTCTGGATACTCTTTTGCAATGCCTGCAGCTGGTTGTTCTGATTCCTTAAGTGTGTCATTTTACTTGACATCTTCTTGATCATTTTTGTGAGCTCATCAATTCTATCATTTTTAGCATTGTTTGATTGCGGCACAACGTTCTGAAGGAACACAGGTTGTGCAGCCAGTTGGTTTTGATGAACGGGGGGGGGAATCCGATGCTTGAAGGTACGCAGGTACCTGGGGTTGTTGAGGATATGACTCTTACTGCTGGGGCAGCAGGTAGGGAGACACTGGATATGCTTGATTCATTGGCTGCCCAGGATGCAAAACCAGAGGTAGTTGTGGCACTGGGTTTAGCAAGGGTGTTTGATGCTGCAATGCTTGCGTGAGTCCCTGAATCTATGTCAAATGCATGGTTTGTCCAAGAGAAGGCAGCAGACTGGATATGTTCTGCCCCAAATCCATGCTAGCGATAATGGCTTTGGCATATGCATCGACCAACCTAGCTAGTGGTGGCCTCATTCTTTTCACTAGAGCTAAAGTGAGATTGTCCAAGGTTGCATAGTAAACGAGTAGGATGGCAACATCGTTGAAAACGTATGGGCCCTACAGCCGAGTATACGCTCTGTGGAAGCGATCATTGAACTAAATGATTGGTTCATTGATCTCCCTTCAAACCAACATGAAGTGTCAATACGAATCTGCGGGGCTAATCGAGGTCTTGAACTTCTGTAGAAATGCATTCTTCAAGAGATCCCAAGTGTTGATAGTTTCGGTTGGAAAATTCACATACCAATAGAAGGCCTCCTCCCCTTGGGAGTACGGAAAGAGCCTATAGACCACATCTTCATATATGATTTGCATAGTCTTCAAGGCAATTTCAAAAATCTTGACATGCTCCTCGGCTGTCCTTTGCAAATCCTGAGAGTTGAACTTCGTGCAAAAATTCTTAGGATTCTTTGGCATATCATGGTAGAGGTTGAAGGTGAGGGGAGATGGGTTATTATCCAACCATGCCATTGGGAAGGGTGGTGGAGGTGGTTGCACTAGATTGGTCTGTAACTGTAATGGAGTGGCAACAACTAACGAGTCAGCAACAAGGCTGGTGGCTTTGTTTGGCTGAATGGCAACATTTAGCCCAGATGGAGAGGTAACTTGGGATGTTGTATGGATTGGATGAGTGAAAGGTGGTGCTACCAGTGAAGATGAAGGAGACAGGGGTGAAAGAGTAGCAAGCTTCCCTAGTGAATCAGTGATGGATGGTTCCCCTTGTTTAGCTCTCTTAGCTCAGATAGGGGGCTGTAATTCCTGAAACTCTCCCTTGTTTGGTGTGGACCTCAAGACTCGGTGGAATCTTTCAGGGGAGAATGACCCAATTCGATCCAGCTTTTACCCTTTGGCCCTCCTTCTAGTGCCGGTTCTTTTGATGATGTTTTTACGCACTTCACAACAAAGGTAATGCATAGGTGCATTACCTCTCTTGAAAGACAATTTTCCACAATCAAATTGCAGAACACTATCCGAAGGTCTCTTGGATGTCAGGTCATGACGATGCTTAGAACATATCAGTTATTTGATGTGATTTTGTTGGAATCACAAGGCAGTCTTACATGGTTTGAAGTTGTGGGAGAATTGGGTCAATGAATGGAGCTCTTCAAATATGGAATTACTGCACCTCTTGTTGTAGGTTCAAACAAAAGTCTTGGACTCCATTATTTTGTTGGATTTGGCTTTACAATGTGCAATGAACCTTAGCATGGGTTGTTTCTAAAAAAAAAAGAAAAAGGGCAAAGAAGAAGGATGGTTCCTGGACCTGCAACTACTAATGAATAGTGATCATGGAGGTTCCCATTGTGGACAGTTTCCTTCAACACAATTTTACTTAATCTAAATTCTCACAATGTCATGAAATCTATGCTATCTCCTAAGGACTGCAGATATTCAGCATTCATTCGCCATGTAAATGTGAACAAAGACAAAATTTAATGAGCAGCTATGAAATTATAGTCCAGGCTAACTTTACACAGTCACCTACCAGCAGCAAATGACCAAAAGTATGGACAAGGAAAGCATACACACAACATGAATCTTCAAAACCAAAGACAACATACTAAATCCACTATAGCTAACTAGGGGAAACTTAGAACAACAAAGTAATTTGAAGAAAATTTTTAACTAAAGGGAGAAGAATCATGAAACATGTAGAGAAACCTAGAAATACACCAAGAAATGACTGTATTTTCTATTATAATTTCTGCAGCATGCCTTTACAACAACTCAACTCTCTTTAAATGAGAGGAGGAGAGCCCTATTTATAGTTTTCAAAAAGAAAAATGAGTGGCCAAGATTTGATTCCATTGTGTGGCCAAGATTCACTTTACATTAGGGTTTCACCTACCCCTGAATATATCTCATTTATAAAACATCCTTTGTCTTTTCCCTATTTCATCATCTGGTGACAACACTGTAGCAATTTTGTTTTGTAGCTGTTTGCTCTTTGTTGTAGCTATTCTTTGAAGAATTCTTCATCGATGACTGGATTGCCTTTGCACTTCTTTGATGCTGCATACTCCATAAAGCTCAAGATCAAAGGTTGGAACTTGTCCAAATCCATGATGTCGGACCACAAAATCTAATAGCTCCATTCCTGGGAGTTGTTGATGAGTTTCTTCCAGTCATCATCATATTTGGTAGCATTATCTCTGAGAAGTTTTGACTGTGCAAAGGCTCATGCAGCAAAACTCATGAAGTTTGTGGTAACCTCAGCCGATATCCCATCTTCCATGTTCTTTAAGAAGTGGGGTTTTATGCTTTCAGGATTAATCTCAACAACGGGCAGCTCCTACCCCGTCATTAGCTTAAGGTACCAAGCACACTCTTCTCTTGTCTCCCTAGTCCATTCAATATCTGGAACTACCCTCTCCAGGATTTTCTTCAGCTTCCTTTTCCGATGGTCGAAATCACACTTCCACATATCCACTAGCCAGTGGTCATCATCCTTGAGGGTCGAGTCCTTTTCCCAGACATCGCTTGGTAATGCAAGTATGGCTTCGATTTTCGGGTAGGTTGTTCTATACTTCACTAGGAATCCCTCATAGACCCACCTCGTGCCTTCAAGGGTGCTTTGTACCTACAGGAACTTATTTGCTATCCGGACATCCAAGTTGATACTTGTGTTTCCCATGTTCAAGACCTGCCACAACCAGTTTTCCGTAGTCTTATCTAAGTTTCTTCTCTTCTCTAATTTATTGATTTGTTGCTAAGATAGTAGCTGAGGCGGGGTGGATGACGTCATGGGATGCTCATCTGGGGATGACCATTGCTGAATATACGTTGTTAGATCAGCCACTTATGTTTTGAGTTCTTCCTTAGAAACCTTATCGTGTTGGATAAGGTGCACCACCATAGCGACTGATTCCTGGAGGTGATCAACCTTTTGCTCCCTTGTGGGCACTCCCAAGTCGATGGTGGAGACGTTATAAGTTATTCCTTTTTCTCCAACCATCGACATCGCTATTTGTACCACCCTAGATCCTGAATAATCCATGGTTACTTTCGATTTAATCTTAGGCTTCTTCTCTTTCTTAGTGCTTCTTTGTGCTCTAGCCAGAATGGCTTCCAGCCTTGCCTTGGGATCTTTCAAGGTTGGATTCTTTTGTTTTAACTACTTCTCTAGCCAATCAGGGATTCGAGGCTCCTCCCTGGGTGGTTCACCCTAACTTCTATTTTCCTCTTTCTCAAGTTCAACGGCCCAGACAACAAGAGCACTCTTCTTAGTTTTTGCATCCTTCTCCTCGTCAGAGTCTTGTTCGAGTGATATGTACTTAGGGGGAGACTCAGTGTACAACTGCTCATTGGAGGGATCCTCTGTTTAAGCACCTTTTTCTTTTTCATCTTGGCCTTGTTCATGCTCCTCAGGCTTCTCATCTTATTCATCTTCATGGAGGGATGTCTCCTCATCATGCTCTAGGGTCTGATCATCCCCCTCAGTTGGAGACTTTCCACCTTCTGTCCCTGGAGCAGCAATTTCCTCCTCAAGGGCAAGCCGATCCTCGGCTTCCTTATCCTCAATCTCCTTAAGCTGCTTGCTCCACTCTTCATTGAGCTTGGGGTCATTTGTTTCTCTTATCAGTTCAGCGTCTAGCTCCTCACTGCTCTCACTGGAGGACTCATAGGCTACCTCATCTATCTCCCAACGTTCGAATAGTGGATGCTCATGGAACTCAAATTCTTCATCCTTTGGCCTTGTCGCAACCTCAATTTGCCATCGTTCAAGTTCATCAGATATTTGCATTTTTGCCTCCACTCTTGGTGGTTCAGAATATGGAGGGAGAGCTGGAGCATGGGCCATAGCCTAAGCTATTGCAGCTTGAACTACAAGATTGTTAAGCATTCTTGAAAGCTCGGACGACATGTTTTGCATGTATTTCACAAAAGATTTTGGGAGGCTGAGGGTAGGCATCGTAGCAGTAGAAACAAAGGGAAGGGAAGGGGACATAAAGGAAGAGGAGATTGGCAAGGATGTAGCAGAGGATGAATCCATGAGAATAATTTGCATGATAGGAGAGGTGGAAGCAAGGTGGACAGAGATGTCCACCGTAGGCGGGGAGGAAGTAGAAATGACAAGCGAAGCATGCGGGACAGTGGCAACCGCAACAACAATTGTAGTGGAGGGAGACCTTGGTGGGTTAGATCCTTCTCCCCCTTTTCTGAGGAGTGGGCCTCTGGGTATTACAATCGTCTCCACGGCCCTAGTCGTTTTCCTTTTCATCTGGGAAGGTTCACCCTTTGATGCCTTGCAGGCATAAACCTTCGGCTTGGGAAACTGCTCACTGGCTTCCTTTCTCTTCTTGGTTTTCATCGATGGTGAGGTTTTGGAGGTTTCCCCAGTTGCAGTAGTAGCTACCCCTCCATTAGAGCCACTTGGTTCACTTTCTAGTCCCTTAAATGTTAAGGTGACTCCTTGTTTTTTCAATCGGGCCACCTGAATGTCGATCCATGCTCTTGTTCGGATCTCGACGAGCTTAGTGAGTGTGTCAATGTCATCAAGTTTTCATTCATTCCAGTCAATTGTAGGCAGCGGCAAATTGGTGACAACATCATACCTTGGATCTATCACCGTATCCTCATCCTCCTCAAGCTGGTTAGGAACCGGGCACAAATTTATTCTTCGTACGTAAATGGAAATCATGCACATGTAGTGCCACAGCCGCACCTCGAGATCATCTTTACAATTGGACCAGAAATATTCTACATTGTGTAGGTGGGCATACTCCCATCCCAATGCCTTTCTGATATGTTTGTATGGGTCCATTTGAGGCCGAGTTGTATACTGTCAGAAGTGGTACTCGGTCAACTCCCTTTCTAAGTACCCCAAACATTGGGAGGTATGAATCTTGTACATCCCTTGGCCGAGGCCAATGGGGTAAGGTGTACCCACTAGATGCTTGTTTCTCAAGGTATTATGGATGTGCCATAGCTGCCAAGTCAGCTCTAATAGTATGATCCAGTTGTTGGGGTACCGGGGCAGCTTGTTTGGTCTTTCCGTGAATCCCTGGGCACGAATGTATGTGAACTTTGGAAATTGAATGTATAAGAAAGCGTATTTCCTAAGGAGGGCTCTGGAACTATGTGAGACTCTTCTCTGAAAGTTGCCTCCCAGGGATAGAATGATGTGGGCGATGAATGCATCATTCACCGCACAATAATCTTTCCTAAAATTTTGGAACTGTAGTTGAGGATACTTATCATAGGGATTGAGCTCTACCCCCGATGCCTCACTGGGTACCACAGTTAATCCCTGATAGTGTCGCCGGTCCATGAGGGAGTACACTAGGTAAGAGGTCATGAAGAACTTGGAGGTCTTTTTCACGGTTGTGAACTTTTCATGGAAGCAGTCACTAATTATCTCCCCCCAGTAGAAGGTGGTGGAGTCACCACAAAGAATTTGCTCCATGAAATATAACATGCATTCCTAGAAGAAATCCACAATAGGAAGGCCTATTACCCGACTTAGTAAGGTCATGAGGTCATGGTAATCCTTGAAGAAGTCGTTGCGAAAAAGATCTCGAGGGAGCTTGTCGGCACTACCCCGCTTGTCCTTTAACTAATACTAATTGATAAGCTTCTTACACCTTAGCAGGTCCTGCTCCCATAATTCCTTGCACTCTTCCATGGTGGGGGGTCTCCATGCTCTTAAAGGTAGGAATGTGGAAGGTCACTATTACACCTGATGGGGACATGTCCGTAAGGATATTACCATCCCGGTCAACTATTGTTCAGGTCTCAGGTTGGTATGCGTCAACGCATGCCATCACCAATTTTAGGGCCACCAAGGTCAGTGGGAAGCCTACAGCCTTGGTGATTCCGTTGCTCCTTATCAACTTTGCATTTCCTTTCTTGGGGTTTATCCTGACCCTCTGTGTAAATTCATCAAAATTGACTTGACTGATGTTGGTATCTGTGACATCTCTCCAAAGAGTGGTGACTCTGGATTGTAAGGGCACCCCTTGAAACTTGTACTTCATTAGGTCTTTATCTTCCTTGCCTCGAGGTGTCTTGGCTATTCCTTTCCCCTTCTCCTTGGAGGCACCATAAGTTTATGCATCGGATTCCATAAATCCTGCACAAAAGATGTGAATCAATAACATTTAAACATGAAAAATGGCCCCAGACAAGTCCCTGCGCATCAAAGTTAGCCCTGCAATCATTATTCATATTCAATAATCACATAACATTTGATAAAACATCATTAGAAAGCAAGGCAGGTAATTCAGGTTCCCAAGGTCGGAGTTCCCTTGGAAAAATGTCATTTAGAAGGGAAAATTAGGCATGGAACTCCCAAAGGTATTTCCCGGTATTGGATTTGCTTAAATGAGGGTTGGTATGAAGGAAGACCCAATTTTGGCAAGTGGGTCGAAATACATTTTGGATTTGGAGGTCATTTGATCCTTCATTTGGAAGTTCGGGCATCAGTTGCAGGACAACCATTGGAAACAGCGCAGAGGAGATGGAACTCTAGTTGCCAAAATCCGAAGCTTGGACCACCGTCGTCGGGAAGCAGTTACGGGTCAGCCGTTCAGGATGGCGAAATGCAAGAGGTAGTCTAGGAGGGGAATTCCGGAAGACAATCCATGAGACAAATTTTAGGAGTTCTGGGAGCATAACAACAAACAGATAGTCGGGGCCCGGAGGTCGAAAGGCTATTTTGAATTAGCCGTGTAAAAGCCAGTGGAACGGAATCTCGGGAGTCGAGGCCCGAATAAGCCTTGGGCGCTTGGTTTTTAGTTTGGATTTCTTGTGAGGTGAAATACGGATTGGGGTCTAAGAGTCGGAAAGACGTCCAGGGATGGCCATGTAAAATGACAAAAGCGACACAAAATTTCAGGAACAGAATTCTAGAGGTCGAGGTCTGAAGTGAGTTTGGATTTTGGTTACTCCCACAGAGCTTGGAATCAGACTTCATGTATTTGGGGTCTGAGGTCCGGAAAGACGCTCGAGATAGGCCGTTAAAATGGCGAAATCAACATGGAATTCCACAAACAAAATTTTGAGGATCGGATCCCGGGGGTAGTTTGCTTCTTCACCAATCTTCGATTTTGCTAAGTTTTGACACGGACTTCATGTGTCTAGGATCTGAGGGTCGGAAAGATGCTCAAGACAGTCTGTGTAAAATGGCAGGGGCGCAACGGAAATGCGCGAGGGGAAATCTGGAGGCCAGGGTTCGAGACGAGTTTGGCTGCATGAAGTTTTTGATTTATAAGTTTGAGTTTACATGGATGACTGCGGGAAAGCCTAGGCCCGGGAGATGCCAGTGACTATTCCGAAGAACAATCATGGTGAAGTCCATCTCTGGATTGATTTTTAACTACCCAAATTATCAATTTTTCATATTTCAAGACATGGGTTTTTAAGGGAGGGTACTTTCTTACCAGATTTTAACATTGTTTTACATTTTACTTCATTTAAGACTCAGAATTTCATAAAATAAAGGACAAGGTGTGCAGATGGTGGACATACCTCGAAATCCCGAAGAAGAATGTTGTTGGCTGCATGAAAGATGCTGGGAAAATAGCTCAGATTTAGGGGCTGAAAATGTCGGGTGCCTCAGAGCTCTCCAAATTTCTCTATCACTCGGTCGGGTGAAAATGGTAGCCGAAAAATTTGATTTTATAGCCTAATTTGTCATTAACACAACAATTAATGTCTTCGTACGACGGCCAGGAAGCTGGTTAGTTCAAATCTCACAGACGACGGTGGGCGACCAGGGGTCCAGTGGTCGGTAAGATGTCCAACCACTGTCGTGAGGAACGACGAAACGCAAGTGGAATTGTGGGGGTGGAAATCTGAGATCCGAAAAGATGTCGGACACTAGACGCCAACGACAACAAACATAGAATGGACATCCAGAGAGGGAAACCCGAGGGTCTGGGCCTGGAAGGGGCCCCGGATGTCAGAAAGGGCATTCTCACAAGGGAAACCTGAATTGACCTTGGGTTTAACATTTTTTAGAGGGGGCAAGTTGAATCAAACTTAGTATGTGACTTTAAAGGGTGAGTTGACCTATTAGAGCACAAAAATGGGCATGCAAAATGAGGTGAAGCAAAAAAGGGTCGTTAATCAAAAAAGAGGGAAGAGAGGGTCCCCATTCTGAACAGGGCGTGTGTGCAATAGGCACAACAGTTCTTCTTCTGCACCTTCAAAGGTGCAGAAAAAGAATCCCACTCAACCAAGCATTCACTCTACCTAAAAAGGAAAGGTTTCATGAGGGGTAGTATTGAGAAACTAGAAGAAGACAAAGAAGATGTTGTGATAGTATGAACTAACTAGGATTTAAAAGGCAATGTATCTAAAAAATGTGCATTTTCCCACAAAAAAGGAAATGGTATATATCCACCACCTCTAAATCATATTTAGAGGACATTTTGGTTGCAAACAAAACTAGGAAGAGAACCCCAATTAGCCCTGACAGTGAGGGTTATGAGTACATAGGGGATGGTGATAAACAATTTTTGAAAGATAAGGAATTTTTTTTTAGAAGAAATAAATGTTAAAAAAGAATTGCAAGAATAAATGGAGAGGATCAAACAATTAGAAGAATTGGTAAAAACCCATGAAAAAAGGGACAAGGAAAGGGAATTTAAAATCCAACATTTGGAGGAAAATTTGCATACTTATGGACATGGGTCAAAGTTAGACTTGCTTGCACAACTATCAATAGTTAAAGCAATAAAAAAAGAGCTTGCAACTAAGAAGTGAAGACCCCCTGCCACAAAAAATCCAACCTATCATACAACCATGTCCCTAGAATACCAATTATAGAAATTTACTCAAGGATTTTCTTAGCAGAAGGAGAATTGGAAGAAAGAAAAATATACAATGATCTTAGAGCATACTAGGATACTGGAGAGTATGGATATTGAATTGAAAAGGTTAGCAGTCAAGGTGGAAGAAGTAGCAGATATAGCCACCCAAATTTTTAAATGCATACCTCTAGCTAAGACATATGCTTTATTTTTGCAAGAAAATTTCTTAAGTTATTAGTTTAGTGGGTTGATTAGTAATCAACCAATTGCTATGAGTATAAAATTTGATTTTCTAAATGTTTTTGCTAATGCCATACTAGAATAACATGATCAATTGTGTGAATATTATTTGCTTAACTATGTTGTGAATGAAGACACAAAATGGAACCCATTAATATTTGTGGGAGATTTACAATTAAGGGCACTAGCATCTTATTTCAAGAATAAAAGGTATAGGGGTGAAATCATACAAGAGTATATGCAGAGAGAGAAATCAATTGTTATCCCAATTAGAAAGGAGTCTAAAACCCCTGAGGTGATCATAGAAGAATGGTTACAAATTTTGGACCACAAAGGTGTAGGCAGGAAAATCAAGAATTTGAGAATGCAGGATTATAGAAGGATGTAGATATTGACTATTGGAATCATCCATCATTCTTACCAGCTTGTGCAAGAAATATGGGACAATTTAACTCCTGATTTGTAGAGGATGGAGCCCCACTCCATTTATAATTTTATGGCCATGCTTGAAGTAACATGAAGGTATATTGATATTTCTAGAGAAAACATACTTTAATGGGTACCACTTACATTCTAGCCACCGATGCTCCTATATTTGATACCACATTGGACATGGGAGAAGAATGAGGAATGTGAGAGATTAGAGGTTACCGAAATGAACAAACTTTCATTCTATAGAGGATTTTATTTGAAATAGGTCAAAGGAGTGGATGTTGTCACAAACCTCAAGGAAATCACTTTGTGCTACAACTTCCAGCCCTAGTTAATTTGCTTGAGGACAAGAAAATGGGTAGTTGGGGGGAATTATGAGTTCAGTCATTAGATATTTTTCTTATGTTTTTATGCAAGATCATAGACATTCTCATAAACTTGTCTTATACATACTCCTACACTATGCTATATTTTATGCTTATTATGCAAACCTGAACCTAATTTAAAGTATATGGAAATACGGTTATGATGTGATGGTTATTTCATCACTAATATGTGAATATTTATTAATTGAAATGGATATATATGGTTAGCTATGGTTTTTAGTATTGCGTACATGTTTTATGAACTAAATATTTGCAGCCAAGGAGCTAGAGGAGGTAGACTATAGCTTGCAATAACTGTGAGGTGCAACCTGTAGCCAAAGGAGTTCCTAGACAATAGAGTAGGGGAGGTTCCAAAATAAGCACAACAACTACAACATGAAATAACTTAATGAAGATGATTGTGCATCATTACGAAATTTAATAAAGATGGTGAAGGAGAAGAACCTTGTTGTAATTAGGAGTCTAACATGACTGATTTAAATAGTCCATGTTCTAGTTCAGTTACAATAGAGTCTCAATTCTACTTGGATTCTTTTTCCTTTTTCAGTTATAGATTGCTTAGTTTGTATCACCCTCTAATATAAAGGGAGTGGTGATTTATGATTTCAGTTTAGAGTCTTTATTTTAATAAACTCTCCCATGCCTATATTTATGGCTTGATGGTTGAGGCATTATGAGTTAGTTAATTATTCAATAGCAGATATAGTTACTAGATATTTTCAATTAGTTGTTCTTATATAGACAATGTTCATTGTTCAATCATGATTTCATGAATAATATATTCTAGTAGAATCTTATATGATATTCTGAAGTTGTGAAATGAATGGTTTTGAGTTATTATGATTGTGTTAATCTAGGAAGCTAGATTTGAGTTATATCAATGGAGGTAGTCACTTTAGCAAGGGCCACTCAAGGTAACTATCCCTCACTTCATTTTTTGTATAATTAGTTATGTTGTAGTAGTTATTTCATAAATGCATGTTAATTAGATTCCTTGGTTTATTCATGAACAATGCTTGTTTCACATTTATGCCTTAGTTTGCTTAATCATGTTGTACTTTAGAGTATAGGTTTAGTTATCAATATGAATTAAATTCCAACATTGATTTCTTGACACTAAATTAGTCACAATCTTATACTTTAGGTACCTGTAGTAATAGTGCCAACATTACTTCCTTTACTGTTATGTATTTTAATGATTTCTCAACAAGTGTAACACCTATGCTAGGATGAATTAGGTAGTCTTAAGTCTTTGAAAGCACATACAGTGCCAGTAACATGAAAATCTTACTAGCACTAGTCGATAATTCAATGAAGGTCTTTCCAAAGGTTCAAGTGGATTGCTGAGCTAGGTTTCCCCTATGAATTGTGTGATTGCCACCAAGTTTACTAGACATTAGTAGGGACTCTACAAAAGGCTAGGAATGTGAGAAAATGATGAAATGTGGTAGATTTCATCGGTCTATAGGATGATTCAAGATAATCTATATGTGACTTATGAAACTGTGAAATAAAAACATGTGGACTCTTCTTAATGTCTCCAATTTGTTTTCTATTGAAATCTAGGATTGTGAGAAATGAAATGATGACAAATGGCACAATATCATGAGGGTTCTGTATCCTAGAACACTTAAAGTTTAAAACAACTTTAAAACACATTTTTATATCATAAGTTGCTTGACCATTCGATGAATGTTTGATGGATGGATTAGTTGAATTCTGGAATGAAATTCATAGAGCACTAGGCTTGTGAACTCAAACCTCCAAAATCACCCTATAACCATTATATTTACAAAGATCAATGGTTGAGAATTTATTTGAGATGGAACTTTAGAATGACGTTGCCTCTCAAGTGGTCAATTAATAGGTGCAAAAATGTAGGACAACTGTTGAATTTATTTCTAAGTGTCTGTATTGAATTATAATGTACTAATTGTGTATTCTAGAGGTAACACTTTTAATTCACTTTAATATTCAAGAAAAGAAAAAAAAAAGTGAACTTTCTACTGCTAAGTGATTTTATTTTTAAGTGAGAGGGTTAGCACATAGGGAGATTTCTTATTTTAGTGCACTAGGGATACTTTGGGTAACATATCTAGTCCATGCTTGTCAGTGTCTTTGTATTAATATTTTAAAGAATCAAAATCTAGGTAAGTGAAAGACATAAATCATACGTTTCATCATTTTTTAAATTCTTATTTTTTTAAACTTTGGGTTTAAGGTTGAGAAATTGAGAGACTTAAGAAAAATTAAGGACTTAAGAGGGACTTCATGTTGTTCAAGTGTTTCTACCACCACTACCAGACTATTTGTTGGGAAAGGAAAAGGAAAATCAAAGAGAAAAATAGATTATGTTAGAGTGCTTAAAACCCCAAGTTTCATGGATGAATACCATGATATTTATGATCCTGAAATCTATGGTAGGCTTACCTTAGAAGTTAGATTTTCATGTGAGAATAAGGTTACAAAGAAAATTCAAATTCAAAATAGTCGACAATGCCAACTAATAGTGTCACTGCATCGTGGATAATTGGATTAGGGTGCATGATGTTGTGAACCCCAATCCTATTCCTGCACAAACATGGCAAACAAGCTCAATATTAGATCAATATGCAAGTAAGAACAAGGATTCCCCATGAAATCCATTTGTAATGTTCAAATAGGAAATAAAATGAAGAAATAAATAAAGAAAGCAATGAAATCCTATTTTAAGATGCAAACTCTTGATCCCATGGGGGAGTTGGTGCCAATTATGTGTAGAAATTGGCCCTTTCCCAACTCCTTCGTAAGATTTGATGAAGATTTGTAGATGATTGAAGCTCCTTGATGAAATTTTGGCATAACCTTGCTATGAAACCATGAAAATGATGAACACTTGATATGAAATGGATAAGTTGTGGATGAAATGAAGTATAGTAGACTTGCTTGGATTTTGGATGCTAGAATGAGAGGAAGAGTCTCTCATTTATAGATTTCCAAGTTGGAAGAATGAGCAAGATTGAGCAATGTGAGATCATTCAACACCCAATGGCCAAGTGTCACTTGTCAAGATGTGAATGGTTGAAGGTTGTGCAAGTTTTGATGAAAGTGCCAATAAATGTTATTAGGTGGAATTTAAAATTAGTGAAATGACTTGTTGGAGAGGGAAGAAAATGGAGTTATGGCCACTTGGCTCAAGGAAAAAGAACTTGTAAGGTGAAATAAATGCTTTGTTGGAAGGACCAAGTCCACTTGAATTTGAATTCAAATTTGAGGGAATATTCCCCTTTTATGCCATGTGAGGGAAAATAGGAGATTTAATAAATCAAAGTAATTGATTTATTGTGCAAGTTGCATTCTCTAGAGGATGTGACATAGATTAAGATTAAATTAATCAAAGATTAATTAATTGAAAGAGGAATTAGGAGATGTGACAATTTAGACTTAAATTTATGAATTGATTTAAATCAACAATTGAGAGGAAATGTTTAATTAAAGAAATGATTTGATTTATTTAACTAAAGGGGACAATATTAGATTAAATCAAATAAGGTTTAATTTATTCAATTTAAGAAGAAGACTTTAGGGATTTGATTTAAATAAAATGAATTATTAAAATAAATAGAGATATAGGGTGAATTAAATTAAATTGATTAATTTAATCAACAAAGGAGAAATACCTAATTAAATAAATAATGATTTATCTAATTAAGAGATGAAAAGTGATGATAAGATGAGAGTATGATTTAGGATGAAATGATGTTAATAATCAAGATCAAGTGCATTGGTCAATTTTCCATGTCTACATTTTGCCCCTCTTTGAAGCAATGCACTTGTTGTATTGGTTCAAAAAATAAATTGTTGTGATCAAAGTTCAAAATTTCTCAATTTTTTCAAATGCCCCACTGCTGCCCCAATGGAAGGATTATGCTGATATGTTGCCCCCTCGAGAAATCGGATGAAAATTTTGATTTTTGGATGATCTCACGAAAAAAGAGGAGAAGGTGCCTGATAGGTTCAAAAATGCCTCACGATTCCAAAAAATGCATTAAAATGCTAAAAAAAGATACAACATGGCCCTCGGTTGGGAAAAAATAGGATCGAGGGACCAAAACCCTAGTTGGATGGTCAAATTAGGTCAAAAAACCCTAATTTGCAGGCTTAAATAGACCTTGAGGGGTCGCTTTCAATTCTTTTGCACACTTAGCTTTTAGAAATTTCTGCACTTTGAGCTCTAAGTTCCAATTGAGATCGAGCAATGAAAGCTTCCTAGGCACATGTCAGAGAGGGTACGAATGCACCAGTGGCCAACCGATGCAAGACCCATTGTATGTACCCGTATCTTGACTTTTAATTTTCTCATTTTACATGCATTTAATAGAGTCCAAGTCAACTTTACATCAAGCGACGCTATATAGCGCCACTGCAAATTCTCAATTAGCGCCACATATGAGAGTAGCGCCACCATGGGTTAGTTAGGAAAATTAGGGTTTCAGCCAAAATCTGCCGCATATGGAAATAGGATCACGTGACGTAGTTTGGAATTAGGGTTTTAGCACAAATTCAGCCGCACATGCAAATCGGACCACGCGATGCACTTTGGGGTTTATGATTTTTCAAACTTCACCGTGGCGGTGCAATTTGGAACTTTACAATCTACACCGCATTTGCAAACAACGCCGCATTTACTATTTCAAATGCGAAAAGCTGACGTGGGAGGTAGATTTTTTTACAAGACTTGACGCGATGGTTTCCATTGTGTAGGAAGACCTCAATATACTTCACTCAGGGGAGCACAAATGGTTGGTGCTCAAAAAATTATAGGGTATGTACATATTCCTTGAGGAGAAGCTTGGTATGCTCAGCCCTTGGTTCATTGTGTGAGTCCATCCTATTCGAACCCACTTGGGGATGATGACAGCCTTGGCAGAGCGATGGCACAATGAGACCTCCTACTTCCACCTTCCTACTGGCGAGGCTATTTTTAGTCTCGAGGATTTTTGGCACATCCTACGACTACCTATCCATGGAGTGAGAGTTATTTATGATCCAAATGCTGGTAGGGATGCTTGCTACAATGTGATGGATTTCGATGAGATCCCCTTTTTTGAGGGACATATAGACTTGGAGAGGTACCAAGGCACCGTGCCCACCTACAGATTGATTATTGCGGCCATCATTTCAGGTTTAGTGGCACGAGATCGGTGGGGTTGATACTTTAGTCCAGGTTGGGGGCTAGCATGGGAGCGTTGGTCATCCACAGGGAGTGCTTTGCTTGGGGGCTAGTGATGCTAGCCTCACTATACAAGGACCTCCACGAGTTTGCATATCTCGATAGCAAGGCCATCAGGGTTGGGGTCACTCTACTACACATTTGGGCATGGGAGCAAATTCTAGTACTTTGTCTAGTTGTCACACCAATTGTTTTGGATATAGATGATCCTATCATTTGGTGGTATGGGGGAGCCCAGATTATCTTTACTCACACAAGTACAGGAGGAATTTCCCATTGGCGATGGGTTTTTGATGAGATGCGAGAGTTTGTTTGGAGGCTCTGGATGGTTACAGGCCCATGGTATGATGATCACAAGCAACTATTCTTTGCTCGATAGGATAGATGGATGTAGGGCCGAGAGCACACCATGATAGAGCAGTACCTCCTTGATAAGGTAGTTCAGTAGTTCGGTGAGGTTCAAGATAGGCCAAATGATTAGTACATGGTGATCTTTGCCCATTCTACATGAGAGACAGCATGGGGCCAGTCGATTCCAACACTGGAGGTAGTAGCATTATTCAGTTAGCTAGTGGCCAGGCCATGGCCATATGATCAGGGGCTGATAGATGCAGGGGTTACACAGGCCTATAGAGCTTGGTTCAGGCCTCCTATGAGATTGAAAGTTCCAGGCACAGTTCTTCCATTATGGAGGCTAAGAGGCAGGTTCATTGGTAGAGGCAGGGGACGGGGAGGCAGAGGCAATAGTGATAGAGATGGTGATAGGGATAGGGGAGGAGATGGCCCTCCTCCACATTAGACACCACCGTGGGACCAAGTACCCCCATGGGCACCAACACCACCATAGGACCAGGCACCACCACGAGACCAGGCATTGTCACAGCAGCTACCCTCACAACTAGACCATAGGGATGCCTCGATTCAACAGCTTCAGGGGCAAATACAAATTTTGACAGTTGAGCGAGACCAGACCCATCAACATTTTTTGGCAATTACCATCGAGAGGGACCAGGCTCAAACCGAGAGGGATCAAGAGATCAGCCAAAGGCGACAACTAGAGAGTACAACCTCATCCACCTAGGGCCGGATAGTATCTTTGAGGGCATATCGAGAGGTGGTTAGAGAGGTCGAGTACTATTGGCAGCATTGTAGGTAGGCAGTTCCACCAGTTGGTTGGGTTCCAAAATATTCACAACAGATAGGGATGAGGCCCCCCGAGGACCATGGTGATAGACTAGAGGGGGAGGGGCACAACTAGCAGGGCTAGTCTTTTGATCATGATAATTTATCCATTTTTGATCCATGGGCTCTGACTATTGCCCCTATTTTATCATGTACTTTGATGTATATACTTGATCCGATTTTTCTATCATGACATTTGTATTATTTTGATGATATATATGATATGGTCCTATTTATGAGATGTTCTATGATGTACGATGTATGGATTCTTTTTAATTTCCTATGTGTTATTAGATGTTATGAAATAATTTTATTTTATGTTGATGCAATATGATGTATGTTTCTACATGATGTGATGATGATTATGGATGCATTTCTTTTTTTTATTTTTCCATGCACTTTGATGACAATCGTATGAATGCAATGTATGCAAATGATTATGTAATGATATGTAAATGATTAATGATGCAAATGATATGCGACCGATGGATGCTAATGATTTCTATTATTCCTTTAATGATTCGTGTATGATATGAAATGAATGTAATTATTTCTTAAGATACTTAGAATAAAAAATCTATATTATTCCTCATAACGTAAGATGATGATAATGTGAGATGATGTGATGTGGTATGATCTATATGATATGATATGTATTTATGCTGATGATTTTATGGATACAGGGTGGATGCATTAGCAGTGATCTAATTAATTATTATGGTACCATGTTAGTATGGAAAGAAGATAGAAGAAAAGAGATCCAACAAGTCATTGAAATGATGATGATTTGCTTACCAGGAGTTAGGATTTTCAAAGGGCCAATTACTTTATGTTTGATAACACACATAGGTACGATGCATCAAGGTATAAAGAACCAAGATGTCATTTTACCTAGTGTGATGGACTTTGACTCGACAATTAGATAGGAGTATTCCTTTTCACACTTAGCATACATAACCTTATTCAAGATGTAGTTCAGACATTCTAAACATCTTAGACCAAAACATAGAAAAGTAAACCTTCCTATGTGGTCAACAAGATACCTAAAACACCCTCCCTACAAACCAAACAAAGCACACATGACTAAGTTATTTTACAAGAGTATCCCACAAGCACAACAAATAAAAATATAATGATCGTTGCCCCATTCCTTTCTCTCTAAACCTATTTTGTTTAGGCATCATCGAGAGGTCCTTAGAATGAGCGCAAAATAAGATAAGTAAAAAAAACACTAGATAAAGTAAATAAACAAGCTAATGTTCTTCGTACCACTAGCCAAGGATAAACTAAGGTGGTATGTGATGTTGATTTCCAATGTAGGAAGGATGCATCCTCAGACATGTTGTGATTAGGGTTTTGATGAGATTGATTGGATGATAAACTATTGATACTCCGAGTTGATCAACTTGTTGACTTACTGACCTACACTTGAGACTTCTAACGATTAGGTGTTCACTTTTGAACTTGATAGACTTGTTTCTGACTGACTCACCAAATGATGAAAGCGATGACGATTTATTATGAACGGTGATTATTGCGGGAAAAAGGAAGATGAGGCGGGTGCACCATTTTGGGGTTTTTTCAAATATTTGGATGTTTTTGGTGTTTTGAAATATTTTGAGGCTGTTTTGATTTTTGGATTTTTCAATTTTTTACAAATGTTTTTGGTATTTTCAAGATTTTATGATTTTTTTTGGATTTTGTGTCTCGGGGGCCAATCAAGGATTAGCCTTGCCTACGTGTAAGCTCAGATACGACATAGTTTGGATTACAACAGACTTGATTACAAGATGAGATAAATGGGCAAATGAATTGCTATATTAATGCGACAGATGCCTAAAGGATTGACCTAAAATGTCTCAAAGGATGATCAAAGATCAACCTTTCCTATGTTCAAGCTCAGAGACGACGTATTTTGACTGGATGACTCACTGATATAATTTTTATTTTTTGAAGATTTTTGACATTTTTTTAATTTTGATATGATTTTCTAAATCTTTTTGGATTTTTGGATTTCAAGGAAGATCACCAGAATATACACAAATTCGATCTGATGTAGGTATAGGAACATGCCCCCAGTATAATGCGGTAGACTACTTTGATAAAGGTAGCACAAACTGACCTTAGGAATATGCCAAGTAGTACTAGGGTGGAACATGATATAAGCACAAGATCAAGCTATGGTACGGTTGTGAACGGATGGTGGAAGGATAAATGGAATGTGATGGATCAATGAGTGTGCGGAATAGGCCGTGAATATCCTGGTGGATCGAGAGTACTTTATTTATGCTTGGCACCTGTTTGCCAGGTTTTCACCAAGGTACTTGTCAAAAGCACCACCAAAGTGGTTTTCACTATAGGACGATTTTTTTCTTTATTGTTTTCAATCCTTTTTTTGATTTTTGTATTTTTATTTTTATTTTTTGTCACCAAGATGCCTGTTTACTAGGTTTTCATTAGGGTGACCATTTTTTTATTTTTTTTTGTATTTTTTGGTTTTATACCTTGAAATATTTTAGGCATAAAACTTTTTGAGATGGGAGTCATTCATAGGCTCCCACAGGGGTTCATCTTCTAGTGATGATAACTGGTAGGCTCTTGATTTATAGCTTGTTGTGATGACAAAAGGTCCCAACCAGTTGGGCTCAAATTTTCCTTTGCTTTATGGATTTGGCACGTTCTTTTGGTTCTCCTTTAGCACAAGTTCTCCGACTTGGAAGGTACGTATCATGATCTTCTTATTGTAGTTGCGCTTTAGGTGGTTTTGATAGACTTGTAGATGGTTGAGGGCATCCATGCACCGCTCATCTAATAACTCCAACTCATTTAATCTTAAAACCAAATATTCCTCATCTTTAATGAGATTTTGTAATGATATTCTTAGGGATGGGAGCTCAATCTCAATGGGTAAGATGGATTTTGATCAGTAGACTAGGGAGAATGGGGTGGCACCTATTGGCATATGAATGATGGTGCAATAGGCCAATAAGGCAGGATTTAGCTGTAGATTCTAGTCATGACCATCATCATTGACTATCTTCTTAAGGATTTTTAAGATGGTTTATTGGTGGATTTTTCTTGGCAATTTCCTTGGGGATAGTACAGAGTGGAAAAGTGATGTTGGATATTGATTTTTTCACATAAGTCACAAACATCCTGACTTTTGCAAGGTCTCCCATTATCTGAGATAATAGCCTGGGGGACACCGTATCGGCAAATGAGGTAGTTCAAGATGAACTTGGATATTTTTTTTCCTATTATGTAGGTCATGGGAATTTCTTTGACCCACTCTGTAAAGTACTCTATGGAAGTGATGATGAATTTGTGGTCATTGGATGAGGTGGGTGTGATTTTTTCGATGAGATTGAGCCCCCACTATGAAAAGGGCCAAGGTGTAACAATAGGATGAAGCTCTTGAGCTGGTGCATGAATAAGGTCTCCATGTTGCTGGCACTATAAACACTTTCTGACAAAGTCGTGTGCCTTTCTTTCCATTATTGGCCAGTAGTATCCGATTCTCAACAAATTCTTAGCCAAGGTCATACCACTTGAGTGCAAACTACAAATTCCATTATGTACCTCAGTTAAAGCAGTCAGGGCTTCCTCAGGATTTAAGCAACACAAAAAGGTTTCTTCAATGCTCCTACTATAAAGGATTTCTCCTAAGATGACAAAGTGGGTGGACTTTTTCATGAAGGCTCTTTTAAGGTTTGGGATTATATCAATGGGAAAGACTCTTATTCTTAA
Organism: Sequoiadendron giganteum; assembly: GCA_007115665.2. Classification (NCBI taxonomy): domain Eukaryota; kingdom Viridiplantae; phylum Streptophyta; class Pinopsida; order Cupressales; family Cupressaceae; genus Sequoiadendron; species Sequoiadendron giganteum. Next base: position 297,461,342 of record CM021104.1, on the reverse strand, counting down.
GTAGGTGTATACTTCATGATACTAGGGATCACCAGGACCAATGAGTTCACACACAAATTTAGACTCCGGTACCTCGAATGTTGGTATGAGAAGTTGCTCTACTAGGAATTCTTGCTTTGGGATGTTGCACAAAATTTCCAAAAGTGATCGAATTGTTGCCATGCATTCACTACTCGGTTATTTTCTCTAGGTAACTATTCAAATGTGATATCAATGAATGACTCTTTGAGGCTCTTGACTAACTTCTTGTATGGAGTTAGCTTATCATCCTTTGTTTGATATTCATTTTTTACCTAATTGATTACAAGTTGAGAGTCCCCATATACCTTTAAAGCCACGATCTGCCATTGTACTGCAATCCTTAAGCCGATGATGATTGCCTCATACTCTGCAATGTTATTCGTGCATGGAAACGATAGTTTATAAGATTTGGGTATGTAGTCTCCCTGGGGATTTATGAAGAAAATTCCTGCCCCTGATCTGTGTTGCATGTAAGATCCATCAAAATACATTTTCCAGTTGTCTGCAACACTTAGGCTAAAAATTGATTCATTAGGGAATTCTAAAATGAGTGGGTTCTCTGCATAAATAGGAGCCTCTACTAGCTAATCTACAATTTCCTATCCCTTGATAGCCTTGCGCTCCATAGAGTCAATGTCATGTTATGTCAGTATCATGACCCACTTGGTTGTCTGTCCTATGAGAGTGCCTCTAGAAAGAAGGTATTTCAAATGATCGATCTTTGTAATCAGCTTGATTTGGTGAGCCAACATGTAGTGTATGAATTTCTATGCTACAAATACAACTTCCAAACAGGCCTTTTCAATGGGAGTATAGTTTAACTCATGTCCCATCATAGTTCTACTGATATAGTATATTGCTCTTTCTCTTCCATTTTCATCGAGTTGAGCTAATAAAGCATTGAGAGTTGCTATGGTTGTTGATATGTACAGAATCAGTGGCTTTCCTAGAGTAGGTGGTATTAAAACTAGTGGCATAAGTAGATATTCTTTGATTTTACTAAATTTTTTATCACACTTGTCATCCCACTTGTATGTTACTCCCTTGTGGAGTAGATGAGAGTATGGGATTTTTTTATCCACTAGCTGTGCTATGAATCTGCTAATGGATTGAAGCCTGCCTTGTAGTCCTCTGATCTGTTTTAGTGTCTTGGGTGCTTCCATATCAAGGAACACATTGAATTTGGTGGGATACACTTCTATTCCCCTCATTGATACTATATATCCCAAGAGTTTTCATGATTGCACCCGAAAGACACATTTCTTGTGGTTAATTCTAACCTTGTATTTCTCCAATCTATCAAAGATGGCACTTAGAGCTGCTATGTGATCCTGTATTTTCCTTGAATTTTCCAATATATATTCCACATAATCTTCCACATATTTGTGAATCATGTTGTGAAAAATTAGTGTCATGGCCCTTTGATATGTTGCTCTCGCATTCTTTAGCCCAAATGGCATCATGTTCCAGTAGTAGATGCCACATGGATATGTAAATGTTGTCTTATGCTGGTCTTCCTTTGCTATCATAATTTGGTTGTACCCTAAGAAGCCATCCATCAGTGATAACATCTCGTATCTAGACATCATGTCCACTATCATGTCAATGTTGGGTAGTGGAAAGTCATCCTTAGGACATGCTTTTTTTAGGTCTCTAAAATCAGTGTAGATACGGATGCCCCCATTCGGTTTTGAAACTGGTACAAGATTTAACACCCATTCTGGATAATCAATTAGTTATCAAAAGCCGACATCCAAGAGTTTTTGTAATTCCACCTTGACTAGAAAGGCTATATGAGGGTGCATCTTTCACAATTTTTCTCATTGGCTTTGCCCTTGTGTAGATAGCTAAGTGATGAACCACGATTACCGAATCGAGACTTTGCATGTCAACATAGTTCCATGCGAAGTTCACCTTTCTTTCTCTTAGAAATGCAGCCAATAGTTCCTATTCTTATGTTAGAAGTGATTCAACATAGAAGGTGATGTGTGGCACTGCTTCTGTTCCCAAATTGATGGGGTTGCACTGTTCTACTAAGACTGTTGATTTCTCTTGATGAAGTGCAGTAGGGGGGAGATTGAATCCTTCATCCTTTGGTGCCTCAAAGAGGTTTTCACCATTGGATGCATCCTTTATTTTTACTATTCTATGGTTAGAGAGTGCCACAGTGTGGTTTTCACTCAATGACCCTGAGCTTATTCTCATTCTTTTTCTTTTGCGACTAAAGGACTCAATTGTCTCCCTATAATAGGCCAGTGTGTCCAGTGTGATGTCGAATCCAACTTTATGATCTCTGCATGGTACTATATCCCTTAGTCCCATGAATTCTGAGAGTTCCTCATCATTTTTGAATGTGTCTAGAACCGGTGGTCGTCATTGGTCGTAATCGATGAGTTGGGGGTAAACTAGATTTATTTTGTGAGTTTGGCGGTCTGACTCAATGGGTGAGGTATTGATCATGAGTAAAGAGGAGTCCTCAAAAAGTCTGGGTAGGGCGGTTATGGTATCCTCATCATCACTACTACTACAAACATTAGTTATGTCGAAGATGAAATTATCTAGGGGTAGACCTGTTGATACAAGTAGTTGAAGAGTGGTTGTTGATAACTAAGGGGGAGACCCGACTTCTCTAATAGGGGTATGTCTACCATAGATGGTTATGATTAGAGTGGTACATCTAAGGCCAATATTTCTCATTTGTCTTTCTACAATGATGGGCTCCAGTCATCCATCATTATTCCTTCCAAGGCTTCCAGTTCTGTTGTAGCCCATACCAAACATCATTTGCAATCCTCTACTAGCTTCATCCATGGGTAGGGTGGGTGTGGGCCTTTCATCCTAGTATAGTGAGCTTTAAATGTCTCTTTCATCCACATTTTCCCAACTTAGATCCCCCAACAATGAAATCTAGAAGGGTCTACCCTAGAAGTGTGGATAGGTGTTTCAACTAGTTGGGGTTGCCCATGTGACCTAGGAGATTGCGGTAACTATCCTACAAAAAAAGCATTCTTCTTCATTCTGTAATATCCACACCCATTGTCTTGGATCATGAGCTTGATGTCGAATATATTGGGGATGGAGGGTTTCTCTGTCGCAGAAGTGGAGGCGAGGTTAGATGGATCTATATAAGGAGTGGAGGGTCCCTCATCATTTTTTGGTACTTGGGGAACCTTGTAGAACTTGGCTTCCAAGTTCTTGCAATAGGCGAATAGTTTAGGATGCCCATGTATTGTGACCTCATTTTGATATGAAAATTTTACACATTGGTTGAATATTAAGGCAATCACCTTCATTCCATGGATCCATGGGCATCTGATAGGGTAGGGTTGGATGGAACACTCACTGTTCCATGCTTTGGATCCTCGTTCTCAAGAACTCCTAGGTGACTCTCCCACCTTAACCTTTAGGTCCTATCTCTTGTATAGATACCCCTGGTTCTATTGGCCAACCCCACTATCATTTCACACTCCATCTACCAAGCCAATCTTGGTGCCTTCCTTCTTTTCTTTCCTTAACCCTTAATCTTCCCTAAAAGTCAATTACTCCCCATTTCTCAGTTTGTTCTTTGCAGGGGTGTAGAGATGTTTCTACTGGCTTCATAGCATCTTCCTAGGGTTCTTGGACAACCACCAAACTCCAACTCTCCATCACTTCCACCAAACCCTCATCTAGGGTTAAAAAGGCTACAAGCCCTAGAGCCCCAATTAGGCCTCCTAACCCGAGAAAATAGGATAGTTCACCTAAATCCTCCAAAAGACCCCCAATCTTTTCTTGGGATTCATGATGCACTTGTCCACACCTCAAAAAATTTTGGGGTTTGGATCCTCCACTTTCTGTACATTGTCCTAACCCTTGATTTAGCAAATTTAGGCTTGTTTTAAGCCATTTTCTGACCTCACTGTGTTCAGTCAGCTTGTTCTGCCTCCTCCCAGTCTATTGAAGCCTCCTCCTCCTTGCCAAGCCCTTGCAAGGCAACCAGCATCCTCTCCACACCATGGTTTTCCAGGAGATGGGCACCCCTGCAACCTTAGTGCCCTGCACTCCTTGTCCTTCCTAGCCAGGCACTGCCAAGCTCACCTAGGAACAGACTTCTTTCATGAATTTGACCCCTAAAGACTCCTACCTCTACTATAGATACAAGCATGGAGCCTATCCACCATTTCCAAGAGCCCATACACTAGGTACAGGGGAAGAGTGGACTAGAACTCCATTTCTATCGGTCTACCAGTCAGAACAACAAAGGAAATAAACTAAATAATTACAATCAAAAGCTTGAAATGATGAAAAAAAACTACCTACAGACCCAAACAATGCTTGGAAGACAACTAAATTAAATTCCACACGTATATCAATGCCTGGTTTAGGACATCAACACATTACCAAGAACAAAACACAGAAAAATTAGTCAATCTTCTCACTGTCCTCGCTTGTCATTCATGAAATTTCAAATTACAAAAACTTCCAATGCCTTCCAACCTTTCACACAGGTCGAGGCACACCTTAAATAGGTTTTCTGATGTATTTAACTTTCCCCTTGGTCGGACATGTTGGTTACAAAGTGGCAAAGGTGCAAAATGTCCCATTTTGCCACTTTTTCCAATTTCCTAGTCCTAAAAACTAACAACAGTGAGTGTCTAAACTCATAAAATTTTCCACTCTTGATAGCTCCCGATAGCTCCTGACCAAGGAATTTTATTAAGTCTCTAACTCAATTCCAATGGTCAACATGACCTCAAAACTTCAAAAACAAAATTGCACCCTAAGCCTAGTGTTTCCTAGGTGTTTCCTAGGTGCTCCTGCAACATTCTCCCCATCTCTGCAAAACACTAAGGAATGGAAGGAGAGATCAGTGACATATCGATTCCATGCTTCTTGAAATGATCTTCTTGTACCCATGTAGCCTCAGATTTAGGCTTGTTCTTCCACTTGATAAGATGCTCCATGTACACTCTCTTCCTTGTAGATTTTTGTACTCTTGACTCCAAGGTGCTCTCTGCTTGTAGTTTATCTTTAGTGGGTAAGGCTATGTTGTTGACATCCTTGAAGACCTCCCTACTGTTCTGATCCATATCTTGGACTGATCCCTTGTACTTGATCAAATCAGCAACATTGAAAACTGGTGAAATTCCCAAATCTGAAGGTAACTCCACCTTGTATGCATTCTTGCCATACTTGGCTAATATCTTGCATGGTCCTACTCTTTTCATTTGCAACTTGGTTGAAATTCCCTTATGAAACCTTGATTTGTTAAGGTGAACCATGACAAAGTCTCCTACTGCAAATTGTAACTCTTTTCTAGACAAATCCACCTTCTCTTTCAACTTTTGAGTAGCCTCAGTGACTGTCCTCTTCACCTGCTCCTGAATCTCTTTCATGGTTTGAGTGAATTTGTCTACATGTCCACTCCTATTCTCCATAGCTCCTAGATCCCTAAGCTCACATATTCCTCTTGGGTGCATTCCATACACAACCTCAAAAGGACTCTTCCCTGTGGTCCGATTTACACTATCATTATAGGCATACTCAGCCTATGAGATAACCACATCCCATGTTTGTCCATACTCTTTGGTTAGGAACCTTAGAAGGTTACCTAGCACCCTATTAACCACCTATGTTTATCCATTGGTCTAAGGATGGTAATCTGATCCAAAAGATAGGTTGGTTCCCAATCTGCTCCATAGAATCTTCCAAAAGTGACTCATGAACTTCACATCCCTATCTGAAACAATACTCAATGGAAATCCATGAATCCTAACAATTTCCTTGAAGAAAAGGTAAGCAATGTAGCTAGCATCATTAGTGGTCTTGCAAGGAATAAAGTGACTCATTTTGCTGAATCTATCCACCACTACATAAACATTATCAAATCTAGTTTTGGTCTTAGGGAGTCCTACCACAAAATCCTTACTCACACACTCCCATGGTCTATTACGAATGGGTAGGGGTTGATATAGGCCAGCATTACTAGCTCCTCCCTTGGCCTTCATACACACAACACATTTCTCTACATACCTCTTGACATCTCTTGCCAACTTAGGCCAATAGTAAAACCTTTGCACTAGTTCTAATGTCTTTTTGATACCAAAATGTCCAATAAGACTACCATTATGCTTTTCTTGAATGATGTTTTCTCTCATTGATCCTTTTGGAACACACAACTGATTCCCTTTAAACAAAAATCCACTTTGCAAAGTATACTCTTAGTATTGGCTATGAAAATGATTCTCAAAGTCAGAACATACCTTGTAGGCCTTTGAGAAATCTTCATCTTCCCCATAGAGATCCTTGAAACTCTCTATCCCAATGCTCTTGATCTATGTTTCTTGTACTATCAGCAATCTTCTACTCAATGCATCTTCTACCTTGTTCATTTGTCCCTTCTTGTGCTTGATGGTGAAGGTAAAAGCTTGGATGTACTCCATCCATTTCAAATGTCTATTGCTCAACTTCTCTTGGGTGTTGATATAGCTAAGTGCTTGATTGTCTGTAAAGACCACAAACTCCTTGGGTAGAAGGTAATGCCTCCACTTCCTAAGTGACTGAACCAAAGCATAAAGTTATAGATCATAGGTTGATTATTTCTTCTTAGCTTCATTGAGCTTCTCACTAAAGAAAGCTATAGGTCTGCCTTCTTGACTAAGCACTCCTCCTACTGCCATTCCACTAGCATCACATTCCACTGTAAACAATTTTTCAAAGCTTGGTAACAAGAGAATAGGTTGAGTTTCCACTTCTTGTTTTATTTTCTCAAACCCTTTCTCATCTTCTTGAGTCCACACAAACTTAGTTTTCAAACCACCCTTAATTGTATCTAGGACTGGTGCACATATGCCACTAAAGTTCCTTATGAATTTCCTATAGAATTGAGCCAATCCATGGAAACTTCTTACCCCAGTCCCTATAGTTGGTGTAGGCCAGTTTAGGATAGCTTCCACCTTGCTTCGATCCATTTTTAATGATCCTTGTGACACTACAAAACCCAAGTATATAAGCTCTTGTTTAAAGAATTCACACTTCTCTAGGTTGATGGCTAACTTCTCCTCTTGCAGCCTTCTAAGAACCATCTCCACATGTTTAAGGTGTTCTTAAGCTATCTTGCTAAAGATGACTATATCATCAAGCTATACCACAAAAAATATCCCTGTAAAGTCTTTGATTACTTCATTCATGAGCCTCATGAATGTGCTAGGGGAATTAGAGAGGCCAAATGGCATCACTCTCCACTCATACAACCCATCTGCTGTCTTGAATGTTGTCTTCCACTCATCACCATCCTTGATTCTGATCTAATGGTATCCACTCTTGAGATCCAATTTGGTTTAGTACTGAGCTCCCCCAAGACAATCCATCAAGTCTTCAATTCTAGGAATAGGGAACCTATATTTATTATGATTCTATTTATTGCTCTAGAATCAGTACATAACCTCCACTTACCACCTTTCTTTGATGCTAAAACTATTGGTACTGCACATGGGTTGATGCTCTTCTTAATTAATCCTTGATCCAACAACTCTTGCACTTGTCTAGCCACTTCCAAATTCTGATCCGGTGTAAGCTTGTAAGCTGCTTTGTTAGGCAATGAGGCCCCTGGTATGAATTCAATCTGATGACTAATATCTCTTTTAGGAGGTAAAGTTGCAGGTGTACCATCACTTAATATCTCTTTGTACTTCTCAAGCAAACTATGGACTGCTCCGGGTATGACTGGTTTTCCAGTCTTGACTTCCTCTTTGGGTTGCACCATGATCACATAACCTTCCCCTCCTTCATGTAAGGTGTTAAGGAACTCTTTACCATTGCTCAACAAGACACTAGGTGTCTTTGACTGTCCTTCATCCTCCTCTAACAGTGACTGCAACTTAAAGGTCTTCCCATCCTTCTTAAATGAAATTGTGTTCTCCTTTCCATCATAGATGGCACTTTTGTCATACTACCATGGTTTTCCCAATAGTAGATGGCATGCATCCATAGGTAATACATCACACATTAGCTTATTCTTGTACCCTCCAATAGAAAACTCCACCGTTACTTGATCATTAACAAGAACACTATGCCCTTTGTTTAACCATGTCACTTTGTAGGGGTTAGTGTGGGGTACCTTTTACAATCTGAGCTTCTTTACTGCCTCTTCTGAGATGATTTTGTCTATTGAAACTGAATCTACAATGACCTTGCATGCTTTCCCAAGTATCTTGCATCTCACTCTAAATAGAGCCCTTCTTTGTTTTGGTTCTTCCTTGACCAGTTGTCTAATCAAGACTCTCCGAAACATTAGATTCTCCCCCATTTCATATTCTATATGACTGACCTCAGGTGATTTGGTGCTCATGGTGTCCTCTTGTGCATATGCCACCCTCTTCTCAGCATTAGATGATGATGCTTTCTCTGAGCACCTATAACCTGGGTGTCCTACTTTCCCATAATGGTAACATTTCATGGTAGCAAAGTATGAATTTCTCCTGCCTGCTCCTCTTCCTCTATTGGATCCTCCTTGAGAACCTCTACCTCTTCCATAACCTCCTCTAGAAGATGTTTCACCTCCATGCTCTGTGAGTTTAGATTCACCTCGGTTTCTTTGCTCATTCCCTCTACCTTGGTAGCCACCTCTTTTCCCTCTTTGATCTCTTTGATCCCTACCTTTGCCTCTACCTTTAGAATTGGAGTCTTGTTTCTTTTTTAGCTTCTCCTCCACTTTAAAATCCATTTGAAAACAACTATGGAGGTTGGTTAGTGTAAAAAGACTCAACTCTTCTTGGATGTTCCATTTGAGACCATTTAGATACCTCGCCACCTTGATGCTTTCAACTTCTTGCACCCTAGACCTAAGACTTAGTTTTCGGAACTCCTCTATGTAGGAAGCTACATCTAGGTCTCTTTGCCTAAGGTTTTTCCTCTTCTTATGCAATTGGACCTCATAGTCCTCAGGTAGATAATACTCCTTCAATTTAGCCACCATAGCTTTCCAACTTGAAATGTGTTTCTTTCCTTCATTCTCTCTTTCTTCTTGTAGGAACTTCCACCAAGTCAGTGCTTGTCCCCATAGCCTTGATTTTTCTATCTTCACCTTATGTGCCTCAATAACTCCATCACACTCAAAGTGATTCTCCATTCCTTCTATCCACTCCATAACCAACTCTGCATCCATTCTTCTTGTGAAGATGGGAATGCCTTCTAATGCTTTGCCACTTAAGGCCTTCAATGCTTTGAGGAAGGGTTCCTCCTTTAGTGGAGGATCAGGAGGTGGGATGAATGTGTTTTGAGCCGTTTGCAACATTTGATTGAAAAATGGGGTATTGGTGGGGGTTTTATGCAAGATTTTTTGTGCATTTAAGGCCCGCTAATATGCCTGCATTTGTACCAACAACACTTGGTGTTGGTCCTGTTGTTGTTGTTCCAACAAAGCTTGTTGTTGGTCCTACTATTGTTGTTCCCACAAAGCTTGTTGTTGGTCTTGCTATTGTTGCACCAACAAAGCTTGTTGTTGGTTTAGCTGTTGTTGAACCAACAAAGATTTTTGTTGGTCTAGCTATTGTTGTGCTAACAAATCTTGTTGTTTAGCTTGTTGTTGTGCCAGAAAATCTTGCAAGGCTTGTCGGCATGCCTGTTGATGGATTGCTTGCAGTTGTACGTGGTATTGTGCTTGTTCCTATTGAGCCTAGTGCTAGGGTTGAGCTTGATCTTGTGCTTGTTGGGTTGCTTGAGCCGCTTGCACATTTTGTGTGGCTTGTTGGTCCTGTGTAGCTTATGCATCTTGAGTGGCGTGTTGGGAAACTAATTGCACTTGTGCTTGCTGAGTGGCTTGTTGTGCAACTTGTTGGTTTTGTTGAAGTACCCTTTGGTGGGTGGCTTTTTGAACTGCCTGAATCATGGTGATGAATGAATTCATCATGTTATCTTTTGGTGGAATCGGTGGTGGATTGGGAATGGTGTTGACCATTGTGATGAACGGAAGGGTCGTGTTGGTGATCAAGGTTTGGGTTATGGAAGGTGTGATTGAGATGCTTGGTCCTTAGGAAACCATGCTTTGAGAGATTTGGGGAATGGTGGATGTGTTGACTGTTGCAGTTTCTTGAATGGTTGCCATCTATTGTTGTGATACTGATGGAAAAATGAGGGGATTTCATGTGATGCTTAGATTGCTCTGGTTTGGTAGATTGGTGGCGGGTAGGGGGGGAAGGCCCAACCCAAAATATGATACAAATGTTAGAGGTAATGGAGGGAATGGTGGTGTGTTCCCTTGGAAAAGTGATGACGAGGAAGGATCAATGACTCCCCCTATCCTGAATAACCCACCCTCTCCTTGTGAAATCATGGGGAGAGAAGTTTATATATTCAGCAGATAGTTTGGTGTTGCATGAAATGAGGATGAGTCCACATGATTATGGAAAGTAATTGGAACATACTGGTGTAATAAATTTACTAGGACAAAGTTGTTTGGTGTGGTGTTGATATTTACTTCTTTGTTGTTTACAAGGTGATGCTTTTGGATTTCATGAAGCATGGTGTTTCCCTTGTTAACAACTGGTGGGGTTGAAGAAATTGTTGATATGATTTGGGGAATATCCTAAGTGACATTTGGAAGTGATATTGGGGGTATTCTCACAAGAGGTATTTCCATATTGGTACTTAAATTAAAGTCAAAAGGGAGTTTGGCCCCTTCATTCATTAACATGTGTATATAGAGAGAGGGATTAAGTTTCAACATGGTGTTGATGATTCTATGATTCTTAGGATTCCGAACCATTTTAGATATTTCCTCTTGCATCATTCCCAAGTAATTATTGGTGATTTCCTCTACATGGCCTTCCTCTTGATGGTTTTGCAATGGTAGAGAGGAGTTGTTTGGAGGATTTCTTGATCCTGCAAGGTTTATTTTTGGAGTCATTTGACTTAGGTCACTTGAAGTTGATGTTTCCTTAGTGATTTCCATGTTCCTCTTGTGTTGTGATCTTGTTTGAACCATAAAATAGAGATCGTTTGATCTTAATCCTAGGCACAAAAAGGAGAAGAACTAGGAAAGTCTAAGGATCAAAAGTGATGGGGATGAGATAAATGGAACATGGATGATGTGGATGAATGAAACTCTTGAAGAACCTTGGGGGGATGGTAAATGTTTTAGGGCTTGAATTGATTTGATTTTGATTAAGGATAGTTTGACTAAGTGTGTTAAGCCAAACAAGATGATAATGAACTTGTAAACCCTAGGAAGTTGTGTTATCCTAGAGGTAAACTTGCTCAAGAGGATTGATAATTTGACTAGGTGTATTAATTCAAAAAAGGTGATGTTGATTTTGCCTATAAGTTTAGCATGAATGTTGTTTCAAAGTTCTCAAGAGTTTTTTGGTGAGATGATATTTTATTTTTATGATTGAGGGATGGATGAGAGTGATGATTTTGATCCTAGACTTGACCTAGACAAGACTCTTTCGTACAAGACCTCAGTTTTGAAGAACATGCCATACTTCCTATGTGAGAAAAGATTTTTTTTGAAAAAGAGTTGGATTCTATTGATAATAGAACTCATACAAACTTGGGTTATTCTTTGAAGCCTTCTTGTAGAAATTATACACCAATCTTTCTCTAACTTCAAGAATCATTTCAAGACGCTCCACATGAGATTTTGGGCTAATCTTTTTGAACCTTGGTTTTTGGATTTTGATTTTATGAGAAATCATTTGAGAGAACACATGTGTGGGGTTCAATTGTCTTAATATTTGTTTAATGAGTTCCTTTTAGCATAGAAAAATTATTGATTGAAATTTCAAACTAAATGTTTATGCCTCAATTCCTTTTCATTCCACAAGGTCTATTATGTGAAAATCAAGGTTTGAAGAGCACAGTTTCTTAGGTTGAATTTAGTTAAAACAAATGATGATTAAACCCAATCACTTAGAAACCTCTAAGGATGGAATCCCTAGGGTAAGCAAGAGCACATGGATCCGTAAAGGGTATTTTTTTCCTCCAAAGGGTTTGAAATCTTGAAGCTTTTGTGAATGTTTGTTTCCCAATGTTTTAGATCCAAACAAAGTGTTTTGATTTCAAGAACATGTACAATCCCTAGGCTAAAAAGACAATATTTGTTGGGTTCCAACTTGGATAAATCCAATTGCACATATTTAGTGTGGATGATTAGATGCTTGAACACACTAGATCCCCCTTACAGTGCACTTGCTTATCAAGTCAATCAATCATCAATACCCATGAATCTCCCATGGCATACTTTTCATCTCTACAATAGAACCGCATGTATAAGTGGGGTGGCTTCAAAGGACATGACCTTTTGCACCAAAAAATAGTTAAGGATTTTGGCCTTTGCTAAACAAGGGTTTTAATGCGGGCATTCTATTCATGGGGGACTATCCAATATGGTGAGAGACCATTGCTGCCCTTCTCGTCAAAATAATCCTCGTGATATTGGCCTTTGTTCCAATATCCACACTTATATCCCAGGTGGAATTCACTTGGCTTTAGCGTGTTCTCGATTGGGTCGTTCCTTTGGGTGATTACTTTTTCCCACAAGGCAGGCCCGCTAAGATAAACAAAAGTGAGAAATCATATCCCGCAGTTCAATCGACCTTCATTGAAAAATAAAGGGAGAACACTCGCAATATACCACACTCACACTCGCAAGATGTTTTGTTCAATTTTAATCCCAAAAATAAAATGTGGAGGTAATTACTTTACTCAACTTAAGATCACAAAATTCCTTTTGATTCTCAAGATCACCATGAGGTGCGAGAGAAGTGCATACGTCCTTTTGATGGTATTACTTTGAGTAAACAATTACAAAAAAAAAAACACTTGTCCATTTTAAGTCCACAAAGAAAAAGTGAATTCTTTTTATAGCACCAAATCAAACATGGGATTTTCCTTGTTCAATCGTTAATCCTTAAAACAAATCTAGTAAGTTGTTCTAAAGTTCCTTTTAAGCCCTTTGTTTGCAAAATTTGAAAGAAAATTTGTATTGTTCTTTTTATGGCCCAAAATGAAATTTAGTGTTCCCTAAAGCATGAAAGATAACAAATTTCTTAAGAGAGATTGAGAATTCTCTAAGAGTGTTAAACAACACTAAAGTGTTTAAAAAACTTGGTATAAGATGAGAATGATGTCATAATGTAACCTTCCACGTTTATTTCCTCCTTTCCATAACCTGCAAAATGATTAAAACTAGAAGATACAGAGACAACAAATAGGTTAATAGCTCAAAAAGTTGAAAACAAAAAGGCACATGTCAAAAAAAATAAAAATTGAAATTTTTACTATCCCCCAGCAGCGTAGTTAGCTAATGCGGTGGAGTTTAGAAACTCCAGCGGTGCAATATAGTTCCCATGATGAATGAGAGCAGCACTTTGTAGCAAGACAAAGAGTGCAATGGCGGCGCTATTTTAGCCCAGCGACGCAATTTAGATTTTAGAAACCCATGGCGCAATTTGGAAATTTGAAATTTGTGGGCGAGATGACTCCAGCAGCAGAGTTTGGAGTTTGGAGTGGTGCAATATAGCGCCGCTTTACTAATAGTGGTGTAATATAGCACTGTTGGACTATGAGCGGTGCAATTTCCTGTAGGCACAAAAAATGTCAAAAAACCATGGATTTTTGGAAAAACGTGATGAATTTCTCCAATTCAGCCCTCTTTCTAGCACCAAAATGTGAACCCCAATCCTATACCTACACAAACATGGAAAGAAAGCTCAATATTATATCAATATTCAAGAACAAGGATTCCCCATGAAATCCATTTGCAATTCTCAAATAGGAAAGAAAATGAACAAATGAACAAAGAAAGCAATGAAAACCTATTCTAAGATGCAAACTCTTGATCCCATGGGGGAGTTGGTGCTAATTATGTGTAGAAATTGGACCTTTCCCAACTCCTCTGTAAGTTTTGATGAAGATTTGTAGATGATTGAAGCTCCTTGATGAAATTTTGGCATAACCTTGCTATGAAACCATGAAAATTATGAACACTTGATATGAAATGGATAAGTTGTGGATGAAATGAAGTATAGTAGACTTGCTTGGATTGTGGATGCTATAATGAGAGGAAGATTCTCTCATTTATAGATTTCCAAGTTGGAAAAATGAGCAAGATTGAGCAATGTGAGATCATTCAACACCCAATGGCCAAGTGCCACTTGTCAAGATGTGAATGGTTGAAGGTTGTGCAAGTTTTGATAAAAGTGTCAATAAATGTTATTAGGTGGAATTTGAAATTAGTGAAATGACTTGTTGGAGAGGGAAGAAAATGGATTTATGGCCACTTGGCTCAAGGAAAAAGTACTTGTAACATGAAATAAATTCCTTGTTGGAAGGACCAAGTCCACTTGAATTTAAATTCAAATTTGGGGGAATATTCCCCTTTTATGCCATGTGAGGGAAAATAGGAGATTTAATAAATCAAAGTAATTTATTTATTGTGCAAGTTGCATTCTCTAGAGGATGTGACATAGATAAAGATTAAATTAATCAAAGATTAATTAATTGAAAGAGGAATTAGGAGATGTGAAAATTTAGACTTAAATTTATGAATTGATTTAAATCAACAATTGAGAGGAAAGGTTTAATTAAAGAAATGATTTGATTTATTTAACTAAAGGGGAAAATATTATATTAAATCAAATAAGGTTTAATTTATTCAATTTGATAAGAAGACTTTCGAGATTTGATTTAAATAAAATGAATTATTAAAATAAATAGAGATATAGGGTGAATTAAATTAAATTGATTAATTTAATCAACAAAGGAGAAAGACCTAATTAAATAAATGATGATTTATCTAATTAAGAGATGAAAAGTGATGATAATATGAGATTATGATTTAGGACGATACGATTTTTAATAATTAGGATCAAGTGCGTTGGTCAATTTTCCATGTCTGCAAATGTTACATGAGGTTTTCCCTTGCCTAGAATTTATCATGGTCTGTACTCATAATTATGATGATAACAAAAGAGTAATTATTAATAAAGATAGAAAAGAAGAAATTTTATCCATTACTATCAAATAATTTGGAAATGTGTTGGGGTTTACAATCGAAGAATTTGGAAATGTCCATATTGACCTAGAAAAGCTTGCTAGTGATTATGAAGTAGTCAATGAAGGGGAGAAAAATAATTTTCTAATTAAAATAATTCAATGTAGTAATAGTAACTTATTCAAAACTAATCATAAGAATCCTTATGATTTGGGAATTTTTAAACCATGGGTTCAGGATACTATTTCCATGCTAGCATTTTTCCTCAGACTGGATAGCAATCGAGAAGTGGGTGCAAGCCTCTTTAAAATGGTATATAATATCCACTATGGTAAGTGGCCTGCCAAATATAAATTTATTGAGAACATTGTAGAATCAATGCATAAATAATTTTTAATGATTAAAGGAGGTTACACTAAGAAATTTAGGTTCACAACCTACTTGTGTTATTTTTTTATATTCAAATTTAGTGAAATGTTTCTAAACAACAAGCTTCAGATTCAACCCTATATGAATGTTGAGGAAAATAATGGATCCAGTATATGATTGGAACACTAAGATAAGGATGCATAATTATCAAAGGAACTACAATAATTTTGTAGACTACTTCTTGGCTCCATTGCAATAAGAAATTACAAATATTCCAATGCTTAGATTGCCTATTTCTTGTATAAATTACATTCAACTAGGAAAATAAATACAATTGGATGATTGTTACTTAATGGAATAATATATTGTGCTAAGATTTTATGGACAGGGAGTAGAGTCATACAAACTTCCAATACATGTGACAAAAATGGTTTTTACATTGGAATATGTACGCCAGATGGAGAGTACTGATCAACTATACTTTTTTAGTCACCAAAAGAATAGCATATTTCCTTCTTTACCTTTTTCATGTGGAGGGTTCACATTCGAGAGAAAATAATTTAGTTTTGTACATGGTCTTTTGAAAAAATATTAATTTGATGATGTCTCTCATTGGTAGCATGATCCATATGACACCATTGAATCAAGGATTGTGGCCAATAAGAATGTTGCAAGTAGAATTCAACATCAAAGTAAACCCTTTCTTGAAAACTTGAGAAACAAGGATTCTTGAGATGAGGTCAAAATATAAATAAAGAAAAATTTCATTTAGAAAGGTATTTCTTTTGAACAATTGTCATCAGAAATTATGGCATTGTACCAATAGATAGAAGCAGAGAATAAAATTAGGAGGTATGATAATTTTTATGAAAAATGTGATCTACCATCTACTAAAGTAAAAATGTCATATTCTTTAAATATGGCTTTTAGAGAAAAAGTTGGTCACAATAAAAAATTATTTCCTTTTGGTCTATGAGGAAGGATCTAGGTGAACCAAAAACTAGTGCAACATTTGAAGAGATTGAAGAATATTTTGAGTTTAGAAATTTGTGGAATAAAGAGCATCCCTATGAACATGAAGAAACTAATGCTGAATATAATGATGATAGGGAAGAGAAAATTGTACTTGCAAAGTCAAATCTAGTTTAAGTGAGACCATAAAACAAACATATACTTCAAAAGCAACCATAATTGAAAAATGGGTTATGAACATGGTGGTTTGGGGTCCAAAGGACAAGGCATTTGGATGGTAATAGAAGTAGGCCATAGAAAACATAGTGATTTGCAAGGCCTTGGAGATGATAAAATAGCCCAAGCCCATATAGGGATAGCTGAAACAATTCATTTCGTTACAACTTTAAATCCTAATCCTCATGTTCAAATACAATCACAACCAAGGCATACCCATGGTGGAGAATCTAGTGCAATTGGAACTGCCACTAGTGGTGATGGTATGGGTAGTAGTAATAGTAGTGGTCAACATGTGCCACAACAAGAAATTATACACAAGAGGCCAATAATATAAGATACTACACATATGTTCCCAGTGATCAAGGCATTCTAAAGAAGCAAAGGATTATGATCTAGGTCCAAGTCCAACTACTAGTACCAATACCACTACCTTAATTTCCACCCAAAAGGAGTTATTTCTAGGAACTCCTATTAGTGTGACTACAACAACAATGGCCAATCCTCAAACTCGAGCTTGGTATTAGATAATTGGAGATTTTCCCATCACAACAAGTACTCCTTTTCCATTCAAGCATTCCATTATTTTTGTGTCCCCAAGTTTTGATTACAATGATGAGTTTAAAAATCAATTAGAAATGTATAAAAAAGAAAGGAAACAACTGATAGAGAGTTAATCTACTGTAACTTTAGAGCCTACAACAACTAGGGTACTACCCACATTTGACCCAAATAAATAAATCATATACTACATGTTTGTTGTTCCCAGAGTTCAAAATAAATCAGAGAATCAAATGGATTGCTCTGAATTTCAAGTGAGCATATTCCTATTAGATTTTCTAGATACAATTTTTTTGACAGAATTAATGTATCAAAGAAGAACAATGAACTAGTGTACACATCATTTCTAAAGAAAGAGAGAGAAAACAAAAGGTTGTAGATTCAAATAGAAAAGTTATAGGAAGACCTAGAAAATGAGAAATCAAAGAGGAAAGCATTAGATAACAAGAACAATGAATTAGAAAAAGAATTAAAAAATCTGCCTCTACATCTACAAGCAAAGAGGATAAACAAGCTAAGGTGGAATTGAATGAACTGAAGCAAAGGTTGGATGAGAGGAAAAATAAATATGATGATGAAAAATCCACTTCAGAAAAGTTAAAACAAAACTTGGCAAAAGAAAAACAGTGGGAACAAATATTGGAGGAAGAGGGGAAAACTAGTGAAAAACTGGTGGCAAAGCTAAACGAAGCAAAAATTGAAATAAACTATTCTCAAAATAAGTTAATTGAATTTTGTAGAGAAACAATGAGGCATATGAAACAAAAGATCTAGGAGAAAATAATGCAGAGGATTGATCATTTGTGTGAATTGTTTCAATTGATTGATGATCTGCTAGTACATAATAGGAAGATCAAGAAATACATAGGGGACAACAAAAATGTGATTTCAATAGAGAAAATTGCAAATCAAATTTTGTAAATAGTCTACAAAGCTAGTGACAATGAATTAAAATAAAAAGGAATTAATGATCAAATTGATGCCTCAATGAAGTAAATTCATCTATCATTCAAAAGTGTTTGAGAATACGTGAAATAGGGGAATTTTTGGATCAAGATGCAAAAAGATGAAGAAGTTGGATAAAAAGGTAAGGAAATTGACAGAGCTTCGTTTTCCAAAGGATTTTGACACAACTGATTGATTCATTAGAAAGGATGATTTCAAAAATAAGACGGAGGATACAAGTAATATTTATTTGGACTAGTTTCCTCATAACCCAGATGAGGTGAACTATTTGGATTCCATCAAACCATTGATAACCTTGAATACAACTTTGATTGAAACATTCAAGTCAAGTTCCAATTTCAATCATGAATTGTTAACAAATTTTTAAGTTACACACTATCAATTAGAACAAATGGCACTTCCATCAAGTGAATAGTGGAGCATGCTACAAAGGTTGATAGAATGATTTGATAATATGATTTTCCAACTTATCTCTAAGTAGAGTTATCTTTGAGAAATATTTTACATTGCCTTTATGTATTCCTTCATTTTAAAATCAATAAAAAACTCAAATTCACTAATGTGTCAAATTATTTGTATCATTTATTTGCTCAATTGAAGAAAAACATTGGTTTCTACTAAATACACATTAAATGATTGCTAATGTTCATTGTTGTATATGCTACTATTGTTAATATATTATTAAGAATTGATTTCAGTGATGAATCACTGAGTAAATGTAAAACTTATCATTATGACACAATTAAAGTACAAAATTATTAATAATATGTTAATTTATTCAATCTGATTCATTATTTGAAATTTTATGGAATACAATATAAAATATCATCAACTACAATTTTCAATACGATTCATAAAATATTGTATAAATACCTTAAAAACTACTAAATTACTTCCATTTCCCAATTCACATCCTAGTCTTCACTCTGACGATGATATTGAGAGTCATCTTGACTCTAAGTTTGGTCTTCATTTTCTTTGCCTTGCGTACGTGCACTTAACTGCATCTGAAGTTCAACATTCATTGTGTCATTGTCATTTGTGCCACTGCCACTAACATTTGAATTGTTGCACAACCCTCTTCTTTCACATATGGAATTCCAGATTGTGAGTGCCCTTTTAAAAGGAAAAGTTTAAAATTGTACCAAGTTGCATACACCCTCAAGAAATTTTATAAATTCGTGTCTATTTTTTTTTCTTATCTTTGATTTCAAAAATCGCAATGTACTGGAAACTCTCTCATCCTCCACCGAACCCCAATATCATTGTTTGATATAAATAAAAAAGTTTAAAATATTTTAATATTGAACCACACAATATTTCACTTCAAACTAAGGTTTCCCAAACCTTTTTTATTGATCTCGTTTCCATGGGATTCTCCATGGAATCAAACTGGTTCATCATATTTGTTGCAAAACAGTGAGCTTGTTCTCTAATCTTAATTTGATTTATAATTCTTCCTATTTTCTATCCATTACAGTATTCATTGTTGAATGTATGAGATAAATGAGAGGTGGCTGAATCATTTGTGCATTAAAACATCAAAACCATCATTAACATTTAGATCTACATTAGTCCTTGTTGTGCCTATAGCTCACACTCCCCGTTAGGAATGGGGACCCTCTGTCT
Source organism: Sequoiadendron giganteum (assembly GCA_007115665.2). NCBI lineage: Eukaryota > Viridiplantae > Streptophyta > Pinopsida > Cupressales > Cupressaceae > Sequoiadendron > Sequoiadendron giganteum. Next base: position 297,441,634 of record CM021104.1, on the reverse strand, counting down.
TTTGCCCTGTCAGGTCATTTTGTGGCCACCTCATTTTGTGTGCCCCTATTTTGGTGTCCGTAATGGTCAATAGGTTTTTCAAGTCTCATCTTAGGTTGACCATGAAGTCCCCCTCAAAAAATTTTGAAGTCTTCAAGCTTCCTTGACAAAACCTTTTTGTTGGCGTCCATGGGGCCCCTCAGGCCCGGACCATCGGGATTCCCCTCTCAAGTTTCCTTGTCTGAATTGCCTTTTCAGACGGCTTTTGGTCTATGCCTCCCCAACTCCCAGCCCTCGGCTTTGGGATTTCTATCTGGTAACTTGTGTGAAAACTGGCATTCCGTCAGGCCTCTCGAGCCCAACCCTTCGGGTTTCCCTGCCCGAGTTTCCTTCTGTTCTTTGCCGTTTTGGATGGTCATTGGCCAATGTCTTTTCGCCCTCCGAACCCTAGTTCTTGCTTGGTCATCGGGTTCCTACTCGCAAGTTTTTTTTATGACATTTCCCTCACGTCACTATGGACCTCGAGCTCCGGACTTCCCGCCACCATCCTTAATTCGAATCCACCAACCTCACCGGTTGTCGTACCTGCATTTATTAGAGGTATTAATTATGATTAGGGGTATAAGTATTGGGTCCGATAGGTCATTTTCACAAGATAGGAATTCTAGAGAAGAGCAGTGCCATCGCCCCTTTCGCACTCAAGCCATCCCTTCATTGTTCTTCAGGTCTGTGAGGTATGTTTTTCATCCGACAGCCTACTACATATTTCATGATTTAATGTTTAAATGATATACAAGAAGGAAATAACTTGTGTGAATCTGATCCAGGGAACACATTGTCACAAAACCCACATGCTAAATTTCCAAGACATCCCTCCCATGCTTAGAAAATCCAAGTCAGAGCGTGGTCTTCCTATCATTGTTTTTTGAACTACGTGACCGTGCCCTTTGGGCTCAAGACCTTCGGCTACTGTTACAACTTTAGAAAACAAAATTATCTTAAATGACGAAGCGTCCCATGGGTTCTGACATCCGGGACTCTGCCTTCGGATTGCTGCTTCACCTTCACTATTTTGAATGATGTTCTTGCCTTGCCCATCCGAGTCTCGGACCTCGACTCATCATTTGATGCGAGACTTTTGACAAAGCCTCCACTTCCAAGCAGCCCTCATGCCTCGACCCACAGACATCAGTCTACGGCTCACCGCTACCATTTTTCTGGTTCATTTCACCCCTCAGATGACTGCATTCCAACTCTCGAGTCTCGAGTGCTTCCCTACCAGATTGTTTAAACAAAAATCTTTAAATTCCTTGCTTCTGCCGGACCCGCCCACCAGGCTTCCACCATTGGAACTTCATCCTGTCTCGGCCATCCCAAATGATGATCTCACACCGTCCTTTCGACCTCCCAACCTTGGCATTCCAATATCTACCAAGTTTTGGCAAATTAGGTCACGAGGAAAACTCTCTCCTCGGGTCTGGACCACCGGGTGGTAGGTCCCAGACTTCCGTCCCCATTTTATTGTTTCTTACGGCTATCACGAAGCGGCCTCTCGGCCCTCACGGCTCGGACTCTCCAACAACTGAAAATCCTAAGGCATGGTTTTGCGGCCTTCGACTTCCTAGGTTCCTGACTCTGGAACTCCTCCTCTAGAATGTTGTTTCTCCGATGTTGTTTCAAACAGCTAACACTTGGCAGCCTTCCCTCGGTTTGACCTTGGATGCCTTTATGGTGACCTAAATGACCTCCAATCTGAAAATGAACAATGACCCACGTGCTAAAATGAGATCACCTTCCCCATGGACCCTTTATTATCCAAATCCAAGGATGGGGGAGGTCATCCAGGTCTTTCCACTCTGTTCGCCCTCTAGAACAACATTTAGATAGGGGAAGTTCGGCCTCTCAGGCCCGGTTCATTCATTTTCCTTCCGAAAAACCTTCAGTGACAAATTCATTTAGGTGATAAGACATTTGAATGATATATTATTCGATCTAATTTTATTTTGCAGTGATTTGGCTAACCGTTTATATCGTCATGCTAAGATTGTACCTAACTTCAGCCTTTGTGTGTAGGATATATAGAATCAGGTGCAAAAACTTTGGGAGTAGCCAAGGACAAAGGAAAAAGAACTGCCAAAGCTCCTTGAGGCAAGGAGGATAAAGATCAGATGAAGTACAAATTCTAGGGAGTGTCGTTGCACTCCAAGGTCACAACCATGTGGAAGGACATCACTGACACAAATATTGGGCATGTTGATATTAATGAGTTCATAGAAAGGGTTAGAATAAGCCCCAAAACAGATAATACAAGACTCATCAGGAGCAACGGAATAGCCAAGGTTGTGAGTTCTCCTCCCACCTTGATTGCCCTCGAGCTAGTAATGGCCTACAAAGAGGCATATCAGCCAGAAACAAGGACTATTGTCGATAGGGATGGAAACGCCTTGGTCAATATGTCACCACCAGGGATAACAAAAACCTTCCACATTCCTATCTTCACAAAGATGGAACTGCCTACCATTCAGGAATGTAAGGAAATGTGGGATGAGGACCCCATAAGATGCAAGAAGCTTATAAACTAGTATTGGCAGAAGGACAGATGGGGTAGCGCTACAAAGGTTCCCAAGGAAATCTTTTGTAGAGAATTTTTCGAGGACTACCATGATTTGATCATCATGTTGATCAGAGTAATGGGCCTCCCCTATGTGGCTTATTTTCAAGAATGGATGGTTTATTTCATTGAGCACATTCTCTGTGGGAAGGACACCACGTTCTACTGGCGAAGAATAATCAGTGATCACTTTCATGATCAATTCATGAGCGTCAAGAAGAAATCCAAGTTCTACATGACCTCTTACCTGGTATACTCATTGGCCGATAAGAGGCATTATAATAGGTTATTCAGAGTTCCAAACGAAGTTCCTGGTAGAGAAATCAAGGATTTTGACAGGTACCCTCAGCTATAGTTCAAAAATTTCAAAAGGGATTATTGCAGAGTAAATGATGCATTCATCACTTACATCATCAGGTTGCTCGGGGGAGATTTTGAGAGAAGGATCTCGCACAATGCTCAAGCATTTCTAAATAATTATTCCTTCATGTTTATCCAGTACCCCAAGTTCACATACATTTGCACCTAGGGCTTCTCAGAAAGGTTGAACAAGCTGCCTTGGTACCCTAATGACTGGATTATATTATTGGAACTCTCTTGGCAGTTGTGCAACATTCACACCATTCTAAGTAATAAGCATCTAGCGGGGATCCCTTATCCCCTTACACTTGGCCATGGGATGTATGAACTTTATACTTCCCAATGCGCCTGCAATTCAGAGAAGGAACTGGTAGAATATCACTTCAAATCTCACATGGCCAGACTGTGAATGGACCCATACATTCATGTTAGAAAAGTGATTAGACAAGAGTATGCCCACCTCCACAATGTTGTGGATTTATGGGTAGATTGTAAGGATGACCTTGAAGTGTGACTAAGGCACTATATGAGGATGACCACATACTTTGTGAAAAGGGTGAATTTTTTCTCGGTGCCCGATCAACTTGAGGAAGATGAAAGCATCGCGATCAACCCTAGGTACAACACCATTGACAACCTACCCCTACCAATGATTGATTGGGATGAGCCAGAGGTTGATGACCTTGACATACTTACTAAGCCCATTGAGGCTCAAACGAAGGCATGGATAGATGAGTAGGTTGCTCAATTAAAGCAATGAAGGGTTGTCTTGGCATTCAAGGGGCTCGAGAGCAACCCAAGTGGTTTAGGTGGTGGGCCAGCTACTACATCAATGGGAGAAACATCTAAGTCCCCTCCATCAATTTATTCGAAGAAGAGAAAGGAGATTGAAGAGAAACAGTCTGACTCAAAGGTGTATTCTAGGAAGGCCTTAGAGGGTGAACCTCCCAAGCAATATAAGTGAATAGGCAGTGTCACCAAAATTCCAGTAATCCAGGAAGATCCACTCCATGAGGGAGAAGAGATGGAGACTATTCAGCCAAAGTCTCTGCTTATTTCATCTGATGCAACAACCACTGTTGTTACCATCACTCTTATCCAACACACGATAGTTGCATCCTCTCCACCTACGGTGGACATTTCCATCCATATTGCTTCTACTTCTCCCATCCTGTAGATAGTATTGGTTGATTCATCCTCCACCACTACCTCGCCCCTTTCTTCATCTTCTATGTCTCCTTCCTACTACCACTGTTACGACCGTAATGTCTTCCCTCACCCTTCCAGAGTCCTTCATGAAATACATGCAAAATGTGTCCTCTGAGCTCTCAGGAATGTTTTCAAATCTGGTAGTATAAGTTGCGATGCCTCAGGAAATAATTAGCACTCTAGTTCCTCCTCCCCCTACCGAGCCATCAACAATGGAAGCCGCCATGCAAATTTCTAAGGAGTTGGATCGCCGAAAGCAAGTGGAATCAACTAAGAGATTGGAGGAGGAGGAATTTGATTATCATGATCACCCAATATATGAACATCAAGTAATCAATGAGTTCACCTATAAGTCCTCTAGTGATGAAAGTGAGGACGCAAAGATAATTGAAGAGATTGTTGATCCCGAGCTCGATGTTGAGTGGGCTAAGCAACTCAAGGAAATTGAAGACAAGGAGTCTAAAAGACAACCTATTGGTGAAGAGGAGGTTACTATCATGAGGACAAAGGGTGATAGGTCTCCAATGAAGGAATGGGACCATGCACTTGGGCATGATGAAGGGGTGTTCCCTCATGAGAGGCAAGAAGGTAAGGAAGAGGATAAATCTGAAGGAGAAACGAAAAACTATGAGAATCTAGAGATTTAGCCGCTCGGAGAACATAGGCATGATGGAGAAGGGGATATTGAAAAAGAAGGCAACCATGATGAGAACTTACCTAACAAGTCCCCTATCAAGCACATAGTGTTTGTACAAGACTCTGATGAAGAGAAAGAGGATACAAGGATAGGGCGAGAGGCCCACATTGAAAAGGTAATTGAAGTCAGAGAAGAAGAAAAGGGGGCTCAATAGAAGTCACCTAGAGGAAAGTATTCAATGCCTGATTGGTTGGAGAGACACATAGAAAAAAGGGCTCCCCCTCTGAAGGACTCAAATGCAAGGTTGGTAGCTATTTTGGCTCGAGCCCAAATCAGCACCAGGAAGGAGAGGAATCCGAAGATCAAATCGAAGGTAACAATGGATTCCTCTGGGTTCAGGACCATACAAATAGCTACATCGGTGGTGTGAGAACAAGGAATAAGTTATAACATATCCACCATCAACTTGGGAGTGGCCACCAGGGAACATAAGGTTGATCATCTCAAGGAATTAGTCACACCAATGGTGCACCTCATTCAACAAGACAAAGTTTCAAAGGAAGAGCTTAGGGCATAGGTGGTTGATTTAACAACCTATATCCAACAATGGTTATCCATGGAAGAACATCCAATCACATCCTTGGCCCTACCACATTTGTTGTCAAAAGAGTACATTAACAAGCTAGAGAAGAGAAAGAACCTAGACAAGACCATAGAAAAATGGTTCTGGTAGGTCTTGGATATTGGGAATTCAAGTATCAATCTGATCGTTTGAATAATGAATAAGTTCTTGGAAGTGAAAGCATCTCTTGAAGGTACGAGGCAAATATGCATTGAGTTCCCAAATAAGTATGGGGTTGCTTACCCAAAAATTGAGGCTATCCTCAAGTTGCCAAGTGAAATTTGGGAAAAGGAATTTGCCTTCAAAGATGATGACCATTGGCTAATGGATGTGTGGAAATGAGACTTTGATCACCGAAAGGAAAGGCTAGAATAGGTACTTGAGTGAGTAAATCCAGATGTCGAGTGGGCCAAGGAAGCCAAGGAAGATTGCTTTCGATACCTGAAGCTGATGATGGGGTATGAAGTGTCCTCTGTCAGGATCAATCCAGAAAGTATAAAGCCTCACTTTCAAAAGAGGATGGAAGATGGGATGTCAGCCGAGATTACTAAAAATTTTATAAGCTTTGCTGCTTGAGCTTTCACCCAATCTAAGCTATTCAAAGACCACGTTGCCAAGTATGAGGAGGACTGGGAAAATCTTGTTTTTAATTCCAAAGAGTGGAGCTACCAAGTGCTGAAATCCGACATCATTGAGGTCGACAAGTTTCAGCCGGTGATCTTGAAATTCATGGAGTATGCAACTTCGAAGAAGTAGGAGGGAAACCCTGTTATTGATGAAAATTTTCTAAAGGAATAGTTGTAGCAAAGAGCAATCAGCAAAAGGACAAAAATGCTACAGTGCAGCCACTAGAAAAAAAAATAGGGATATGGACAAAATGTATTTTAAAAATGTAATATATTGGGGGGTAGGTAGAACCCTAGTTTACAATGAATTGTGGCCACACAAATTTAAATCAATCTTGGCCACATGTTCTACTTTTTGGGCACTATAAATAGGGGGTCTCCTCTCATTTTCAAGGAGATTTGAGTTGTTGTACAGGCATGCTACAAAAATCGCAATAGAAATACATTGATTTTGGTGCATTTTTGGATTTCTTCTCATGTTTCATGATTCTCCTCTCATAGTCGGATGATTTAGTTGAATTTTCTTTGTTGTTCCAGGTTCCTTTCAGTTAGCTTTGGTAAATTTAGTGATGTTTTTTCCTAGTTATGAATATTTTTGTTGTGTAGATTCCCTCCTTGTCCATACTTTTGGTTGTTTGGTGCTAGTAGATGGTTGTGTAAAGTTAGTCTGGACCTTGATTTGAAGATGCTTTTAAATCTTTACTTTTTTTCATGCATATGTATGCTGAATGAATGGTAAATATATATGCATTCCTTAGAAGATAGAAAAAATTTCATGAGAATGTGAGATTTTTGGTTAAGTGGAATTTTGTTCTAAGTAAGTTATCCATAGTAGAGACCTCCATGATCACTATTCATTGGTAGTTGCAGGTCCAAGAACCCTTTCTCTTCCCTACCCTTTTTTTCCTTTTTTTTAGAAGTGACCTATGCTAAGGTTCATTGCATATTGTAAAGCCAAATCTCAAGTCAAAATGGAGTTAGAAATTGTTGTTTGAACCTGCAGCAAATGTAGAGTAACTTCCCCACATCAGAAACTCCATTTGTAGATATGATTCCCCTCCCAACTTAACTCATGTAAGTCTTCCCTGTGATTATAAGCAAAATCACAACAAACATTAACTGAGGTATCCTATGCAAGTCATGACCTGACACCCGAGAGACCTTGGGGTTATTTTCAGCAACCTGCTGGATATTTCCTTTCAAGAGAGGTGATGCACCTATACATTACCTGTGTTGAGAAGGTGTTAAAAAACACCCATCAACAATCCTTAAACCTTTATCAATCATTAAACCCTTATCATGCATTAGAAAAATATAAAAAATGAGAAATAGTAATGCAAACACATCCATACACATGAGAACACCAAATCTATGTGGAAAAATGAAGGTGAGGATTAGCTCACAATATAAAGTAATTGGAACACGAATACAATAGGCTCATTATCAGAGGGATCACTACCCAAAATAAAGAAGGGCTCACTGCCAAGGGCTCACTACCATATTACAAAAATGAAGAAAGAATACTGTTACAATGAGAAATCTATCACAAAGCAATAGAAATGTTTCACCACTACACCACTAGTACATACACACTCTCTTTGAAGAACATAGACACCTTCTACTCACTACTTCTAGTATTCTTAAGCATTAAATCTCACACTGCACTTCACACTTTCACACTTCACATTATAATTCACATCACACACACTATATACATCCATCCTCCATCAACTCAACACACATATATACTCATCGCAAGCTTGAAAACAATTCACAAGGTCAGCTATGCACCTCAAATGTGCATATTCAAATTAGGTCGGTGTTATGCCTTGTATAACCACCCCATTTTTTTTTATCAAAATGGTTCCCCTTCTTTGTCTTGGTGTCTTTTCCCTATCATTTTAATTTTTTTTCTATCCCTTTGGCTATTTTTTTTCTCTTGGGAGTTGTTTTCTTTCTTGGGTTCTTTTTTTCTTGTTTTGGTCCCCGACAGGTTTCAGATATCAACCAAACTTGAGCCCTTTTTTCAAAAAATTCCAAGTCCATTTTGGTTTTCCTATCCCGTGCTTGTTGTGCTTGTCAAGATTCAAATTTTGAATCAAAATTTGGCCCTTTTTCCAAAAGGTCCAAGTCCATTTTGGTTTTCGATCTTGTGTTGTTTTCTATTTTTGGAATCAAAAATCAAGATCACACATGGACTTTTTCTTCTATGTCCAAGTTTGATTAGTTTTTCGATCTCGCTTTGTCTTTTGTCTTTTCCCATCTTTGGTCCATTTGGGATGTGACTTTTGACTTGAATTTTCTGATATGGAACTAGGTTCTTGTGTCCATCCGAATTCTAACTTTCCAACCATCTACCACATTTATTGCAAACATGTTTGTGCACACAAGACTGGTATATAATCAGGTTTCTCTCATGGATTTGGTCACAATTGCATTATGTTTTAGTGAATTTCAAGCTATGAAAATTTCTTTGGAGAATTCAAGTTCTAAAAGGTTATTTTTCTTGTTGGTTCATGTCTCATTCATGATTTGAGGTAGGAGTTCTTTTTTTCTCTTCCCTCATTCTTGTTTTCCTTTTATTTCTTATTTTTCATTTTTCCTTGGTGTTGGGTCATCATTTTATTGTTTTTCTTTTGTCGTTTTTCATTTTCAATTTTCTCCTGTTATAGCCCTTTCGTTTTTGTGCTTTCATATGATCGTTTTTGTTTTTGTGTTTGCTGGTGTTTTTATTTTGGTTCTTTTGCGGGTTTTCATTTTCTCGACATGCCTTAGGTTTTAGGGTTTTCATACTCGTTACTTAGCCAACCTCTTTAACATTTAAATTTCTAGCCTCACGAGGTTTTGATCCCCACGTTGACCTTTTCAAAAAGTTCCAAATCCTATATCCATCTTCGATCCCTAAGTGGCATTTTACTTAGTTTATTTGATCTTATGGCTGATCGGAACTTCAAGTTCTAAATAGAATTTTCCTCCAAAAGTCCATATCCAATGTATATTCTCAATCCCAAAACCCACATGTACTCACGGGAATCTAAGTTTCGAAGAGCTCTCGATCAAAAAAGACCGATTCCAATGTGCATTTCTGATCCAGTTATCGATGTAGACTAATGTATGGTCCTTCATTTTTTTGTAATTCTAAAGGTACTTTTAAATGTGTGGTCCATTTAGAACTTATGGTTTTGATCAGACCTAGGATCAAAGGTCCAGGTTTGATGTACATTTTTGATCTCGACTTCCAATACGCTCAATGCATTAGTCCTTTGGAATTTTGCAAACTCGAATTCCCTCTTTCAGTTAGTCCAATTGAGACTTCTAGTCCCAATCAAACTTGAGAAAAAAAATTCTAAGTTCCAAGGCTAATTTTGACCCCGATGTCTAAACATTGTAAGACCTATCAAAATCTTGAATCTTGATTAGCCTCATCCCAAGGAGCCAAGTCCAGAGCTTTCTTCTGACTTCGATTTCCACCTATAGCATGCTTATTCCAATTGGATTTTAGAGTTTCGATTGGACTCCTTTACCAAGTGTCTTGATCCAAAGTCCAATCCTAAACCCAAACCCTGACATTGATAGAAGGTTATTATATTTTGAAAGTGTCTCTTCAGGATTGTAAAACCTGATGAGACATAATTATAAGTTGATCTTAGGAGCAATTTTTTTGAATATCTTTTGTATGTTTTTGATGAATCTTCTATTATTTGTTTTCTAGGTTTCATAAATGTCTAATTCTGAGGAGAAGCTTGGTGCCGAGGAGGTATAATAGAGAGAACAAAGGGTAAAACTAACTAAAGTAGATCAAACCCCATCCACCATGAAATACAATTTTCATAGGGTTCCAATGATCTCCAAATTCACCTCTAGAGTGATGGAAATAACATATACAATATTAGGACACATTGAATTGGAAACTTTCAAGTCAGATCCATGTGGTTAAAATTGAATTTAGAAAATAAATAACAAGTGGTGACACAACCATTGAGTTGGAAAGAGATGATGAAATAAGTTGAGATGTGGAAGTCAAAAAGTCGAGGACCATACACTCGACTCGAATAAACGATGCAAGGGAGTTGGTGGCAAAAATTACCACACCAATAGTAGATATGGATGATCGTGAGATTCAAGAATCATATTACCAAATGATAACAATTAATTTAGGTAAGCAAACCCACAACCAACATATGTCGTTGTTGGACCTGGTAGCTAGCTCAACCAAATCTAGAATGGAGAAGGATAAGCAAGTGAAACATGAATTGGAAACACAAATTAAGCAAATAAAAAGGTTCATTAAAGATATTTCATATCCCATCTTAGAAAATTCATCCTTGTCTGAAGTGTCGGTACTAATAAGCAGAAAGGAGGTTGAGGATCTCATAGGCATAAAGAGAAAGGGTCATATGTTTGATAAATGGGTGGATCAACTTAAGGGTGAGATGGATGAGCTTCTCACTATTGGGTACAAGTGTTATGGAGAAGCTTTACCATTGGTGGAACAAATAGAAACAAGTGAAAAAGGTATGTGGTTAGAAGAATAAAAGTATAGATAATACTTAAGAAAGTTGAGGGAGATAAGTAGAATGAGTGTTGACAAGCTGAGCAAGTCAAGGATTCTAGAAGATGAAATTTCTGATTATGTGGAAAAATGTACCAAGCTAATATTATTTTGCATGGAATTGCTAATAGAATATAATAATATTACTCAAATTACAACATGATATCTCTCAACAAACAATAGTATTTCAAGAAAGTGTAACTATTGTCACTACCAATATTTAATGCCAAACAGTAAGCTAATAGGTACAATATAGTCTATAAAAGATGCTTGAGATAGGAGATTGGAGGGTATGATAAATGCTGAAAATGATGAAGAAAAATTCCTCAATAGGTTAATGGTATCAATTTTGATACTCATTGTGCTAAGAATGATATTAGTAAACTCAAGGATACTATTGTAGTGGCTACAAATAGGTTTGAAAAGACAAATTTTTGGTTGGATTGGCTAGATGGGCCAAATGAGGAAGTGCTAACATATGTGTTAGCTAATTATGAAGAATACAAGTAGTTGTGAGGAGATCAAGTTCAAATTTTGAATAGAGGATATTCTATTTTGATTGGAATAAAGTCAAAGATGCAACTTCTCAAGCAGTTCCTATAAACTAGGAAGGCGCTGCAGTTGAACTGAAGGTCATCGCCATCATATTTAGAAGAAGATGTCACTTTCCCATGCATCTAATTTTCATCAAGTGTTCACTCTAGTTCTCCCCAGACATACCTATAATTGTGGATCTGCATGTTGGGTGCCCTAATTTTTAGGATTGCATGTTATAGGTCTTGGAGGAAGATTTAGTTTATAATTTCTTATATATTGTATAATTTCCCTCATTGTAAAGGTCAACAAAATGAAGAAATATTTGCAGTCCTTAAGAAAGAACTCTTTTATAATTTTTTTGCAGTTAGTTAAATTTTTTGAGTTACTTAGTTTTGATCATGATATTAAAGACAATAGTTTTTTGTGCACCAGTGGATTATGCTATGATTAATTGCTACTTATTTGAATAAAATCAATAGAAGCAACCGAATTCAAAACCATCTTTGGGTATCATTGTGAATGGTGTTTTCTTGTTTTCATTGATTTGTAATTCTATGATGAGTTAATCAACATATTTTTTATGAATTTTATTCTGGTAAAAAGAATTGGAAATTGTAGAAGTTGTGAAAGCCAACTTCACAGAACCCAAAGATCACCTGCATGCAAGTAACCTGTCATAGAAAGAAGAGATGGAGACAAAAAAGAAAAGGGTGGTTTGAAAGCTGAGAATGCATTAATCAGAGAGAATAAAATAATACAATGAGATCAATCCTTATGAAGGATATCAAGAAACCCTAAAGTGTAACCTAAAAGGGATGCATTTAATAATTATAATAATTATGAAATGCCTACAAAATGAAAACTAAGTTAATCTTAAGAGAAATATAAAAGGTAACTTAATTAAAATAATTAAGTGATAAACCTTTTACTCTAACACCCCCCCTTAAGATGAACTTAGGGAGTAGCTACAAACTAAATGCATGAAAGAAATGCAACTACAAGCTAGAAAGAAAACAAGGGTCCCGACAACTAGGCCTGATTAGGTACTCGAATATAAACAAATCTCTATAAAGCGAAGTAAAGGAGAAAACCACATGAGAAAAAAATCCTCTCCTAAAAGAGATGCAAAAAAAGAAAGTACAAATGGAATGTCTCAAGAGACTCTCTCAAGAACATATGCATATATAAAATCAGATACCCCCATGAGAGAGAGTGGAGACTCCAAAGCCCTCCTAGAATGAGAGGACCCCTGTTCCAATGATCAAACCAATGTGTCTCCTCGGAGGAAATCCCTGGATGATGCTCACTAGAGAACTGAACTGCAGTATGAGTGTCTGAATAACAAGATGGTGAACCAAACAACTCAAGATGATCCTGAAATGGAATCTCCAATGAAGATGGGATAACAGATGTGTTGAATCTGTCATTTGTGAGGAAAGGAATATCATCTAATATGGACTCAACAATTGCACTAGATGGCTTAATGAGTAGAGAAACAATGTCAGTCAAAGCTGAAAAGGAATCCTGCTGAACAAATGTGATCTCAACAGGAGGTAGAGGTGTAGAAGTCTCAACACTGGTCTCATGAATAGATGGAAGAACACATAAGTTCAAATAACCAAACATCACTTCAGATACTACATGATCTCTTGTAGAAGGAGAGTGATACTCAGATAGTGGATATGGTGGACCAAAGTGTGTGAATGCATACAATTGGGAAGAATGATCAACTGCCCCTATTGCAACAATGTTGCTAATTGGAATGTCTCTGATGTGCATTGAATCAGGTGTGAACTCAATTGTCTTCCATGTCCCACTGTGAGAAATCTGATAGATGGAGAGAAGGTTAGTGAAAAATGATGGTACACATAGTACATCACTAAATGTACCATCATCAATGTCGATAGAACATTTCCCACATACACTCATATAAGTGTTATTACCCATCAATATGTGTGGTGAGGACACAACCTCGAAAGATGAGAACATGTCCTGAGAAGATGCCATATGGTGTGAAGCACCTGAATCCAGTAGCCATCTAGATGAATGTGAACTGGTGGTTGCACATAATGCATGATCCTTGTGTGGGGCATGTCCATCTATCTAGAATGATGGTGAAGAAGAAGACCCGCCTGATGTAGATGAAGATGAGTGATGAATATTGTTCCTCTCAAGAAGAGTTGTCAAATCTGAAACCTATTTTGCATATCCATCTATCTTCTTCTCATAACACTTAGACTCATCATGTCCCAGCTTAGTACAATAATCACACTTAGGTATTTCTTCCTTCGATGATTCCCCCTTGAAGGTGAATCAGAGGTGTGTTTTGAACTGGAATCCTTCCAATGCTATGTGGTCTTTGTTTTATGTTTTTGATTCTATTTCCCCTGAGATGACTATGCTACCAATGCTTGGTGTTGTGATCCTGTGAGAGCATCCAACTATGATATCTTGGCCTGCTCTCATGTCAGCTAATCACAGGACACCTCAAAAGTGGGCATGGTAAAGTGTGCACCCAATGCATCCATAGTAGAATAGAATGTAGAGGAAAAAATCTGAAATGAACCATGAAGCTTAGAGAGAATCAAGTAAATGAACTCATCATCTATTTTGTTCTTACCACAACCCTATAACAATGATTGCAGTGATTTGAACTTCATCAAAAAGTCCTCAATGGTAGGATATGAATCAGGCACTAAGGAATTCAATTCAACCTCAATCTAAAGTGTGCTAAATTGATTAATGGTGCCAAATAAAGTTTGAAACTTTAACCACATAGCTCGAGGAGCTGTACAACCCTCTAGATGAAATAGAAGACTATATGAAACATGCAAGGATAGAAAACCCATGGCCTCATCCATTTTTTTCCTGTGCTGAAAAACCTCAAATGGCCTTATTAACTATGGTTGAACATCATCCAAACATGGCCATAACCATTTTGACTTGATAAGTCTAGTAATGTGTGCCTTCCAGGTGTGATAATTATGTGGAGAAAGACACTCAATAGAAGAAGAGTTTGTCATGATGAATGAATTTAAAAAAAAATTATGGAAGAGGTTTCTAGTTTTTTGATTTAAATGACAGAAAGCAAGAAAAAAACACCCCCCACAACACAAGAACCCAAACCCCAGTACAATTTTTAAAGCTGAAAAACTAGAAAAATCAAAATATGCTTCAAACAATATTCTATGTACCTGGTAAATTTTTTGATGGAATAAACTAAAAATTTGAAAAGAGCGCTCGAACACCTTTCCAATGTCTATTCGTTTGTGAAAAACAAAGTTCAAACGCAAAATTTATGCCCCCCCGAGTGCAAAACACAATTTCTGACTTTGACTAGAAAAGATAGCAAAAAAATGGCAAAACTAGAAAACAAACGACCTACACTACTGGATCCGGCTTCGAATCAAATTTCTGGCGATATCTCATTTTTAAAAATTCGATCTTGTATGACCATTTTACGCTCAATTTTGTAAAAGTTGTTCAAAGATGCCCAATAAGCCCTTCAGGAGCCCTCGGGGGCTAAAAAAAATTGGCCCTTGGTCGCATGCAGGACCAGGGTCTAGTGGTTGGGGGTTGCACGTGGGGCTCCCGATCCCTGATGTGACCGCAACCTATGAGTGGAAGGCCTGCGGGGGCTAGAGACCGGTCGAGCAGCACTGGTGGCAGGTGGAAATCCTGTCGTTGTTGGTGGCCGCCCGACGGTGAGTTGGCAGCGCTACCCTTTGAATGGGTAATGCAGATTTTTTGCAAATTTTTTAAATTTTTTTTATTTTATTTTGAATTTTTTAAATTTTTTTTGCATTGAAACATGTGCCCTAGGTCTATATGGCCCTGGGGCAAAAACGTTTTTGCCTCCCGAGCCAACTGCACTGAACTAGGCAAATTATATATCAAAAAACTTGGAAACAACCTCCTGAGCGCAACCATGAGGTCTGTTTGAGCTCAAACTACACCAAATAAAAAAGTATGCCCTAAATCATAAAAGGAAAACTCTAAACCCTTGAAGCTCCAAAAAATTCTTCAAATCACAAACAAAAGAGGAATAGATCTGGTGATCTGATACCATGTTGAAGTTGTGAAATCCAAATTCATAGAACCCGAAGATCACCTGCATGCAAATAACCTATAGAAAGAAGAGATGGAGACAAAAAAGCAAAGGGTGCTCTAAAAGCTAAGAATGCATTAATCAGAGAGAATAAAATAATACAATGTGATCAATCCTTATGTAGGAGATCAAGAAACCCTAAAATGTAACCTAAAAGGGATGCATTTTTACAAAATTCAAACTAAGTTAATCTTAAGAGAAATATAAAAGGTAACTTAATTAAAATAATTAAGTGATAAACCTTTTACTCTAACAGAAATATGCTTACTAAATCTACACGGTGAATAATGCAATCATGTAATCTTTATGAGTTGTTTTATTTATTATTTAATTTTAAAATGCTTATAATAGAATTGAATGTCTGGATGAAGGAATGATATTTACTCACATTTTATATTATGAAATCCTTGAGATATCTTTTGTTGTTTATTTAAAATGTGTTGCTAGTTTAGATCTTTGAAATCAAAATACCTAGTTTGTTACCATTAACCAGCAAACCCCTTGAATTTATAGTCATGTCAACCACTAAGTAAAGTAACACAATTGTGAACCGACCACTGAGACCTTGTAAGATAGTATATTTTATGGTTATTTATGTTTTTTCAAGAGAGATAGGATATTTATATCTTACTTGCATGTTGCTCTGTCAATTTGGCCATCAACAAAACTGGCTCTAGAAGGAGGGCCCTAGGAAGAAAATTGGAGTGACTCGAGTCTTTTTCTCTTGAGAGTTTTGGACGAGTCTTGAGATCAACTCCTCATAAGGATCCACTTTTTGAACTTCAATTTTCTACTCAACCCAAAACCATTCGTGGAAACAGAGTTCCACCACCATTAACTCCACTCATATTCCCACTCATACCACAACTAAATTAACCCAATCCACCTCCAACAATGGCATTTTTCATGATAAATCCATTACCCCTAGGAACCATTCCAGGGGGTATTCATTATATGCCAAAAAACCTAGAGTGATTCTACCCTAGATATGCCCATGGGGAATCATGAAGTGCTAAAGAGCATATCCAAGCATTTAAAGATGCATTCATGAGGGCTTGAATAGAACAACAAGATGTAGCTTGCATGCTATTCCCATATTCATTGGGGGATATGGCTTACAATTGGTACTTGAACTTACCAACTAGGTCCATTACTAGTTGGACAGATTTAGAGAACACCTTTGTCAACTAGTTTTAGGTCTATGTAGACCCCATAATCCTCTACCATCAATTTTCCACCATCGAAAAGGAAACCCATCAACCATTACCATCATTCAACACTCAATTCTAGAGGATGTATAGAAGATTACAACCACCCTACATGGTTGCAAAGAACATCGCAATTCAAGTATATCTTAAAGCCATAAACCTGTTAACTAGTATCTTCTTGCAAAGGACTTACCCAAATGCATACATTGATTCCTTAGCCAAAGTATACCATCTCACTATCAAATTTTAATAGAAAATAACCCCCAACCCAGTGGTATGGGAGGGACATTTCCCTCATTGGGATATTTTGGGATTCCTAATCAAATGACTACAATTAACAATGTGGTCACCAATGGAACCCCATTGATGAATATCGTCCCAAGAATGTCTAATTCTGCTTATGGGCCATTTGCTAAGATACATCCCTCACCCCAGTTGCCATGGCTTACAAATAGAAAAAATCACACTCAAACCAACATAACATCAACCTCTGGGGTGAAAAATTTCCTTCAACAACATCATCTTCAAAACAACCTAGGGAGACATAATCCTCAAGTAAATCTACCAGCAACACAACAAAGCAACCAAATTGGGACTACTGCAGACAATGAACAAACTACACATCTATCATCACAGGTGGAAACATTAAAGAAAACTCTATCCCAAGTTACAAATGAGATGGCCCAACTCATACTCAACCCTCCACAGAACCAAAATTAGGGGGGTTACCAAAATCAGAATAACTATCCAAGTTAGAATAATAATTAGAATCAAAGGAATTTCTAAAATCAAAACAAAGGATGCAATTAAATGCCATACAATAGATAGTGGGATATGAGGTCAAATAATGGTGGGTTCATGAATAACAACTAGGTTAATGATGATCGATTTCACAATGCTAATATAACAGATTTAAACTTCATGACCAACTGGTGTAGGTTGCATGATATTGTTGTGCATACTAAAGTGAATTTCCCAAAGATGGAAAAAATGGTCAAAATGGCTCAGGATGATTCCCAGTTTTCCCAATTCAATGCTAATAACTTATAGATACCACCATGGCCTTTGAAACTTTTGATGATTGCAATTTTCCTTTATAAGAAGAGAATGAGCCTAAAGCTAATACTTGTGACACTCAATATTTCCAATCCAAAGGGACCTACTTTTTGAGGAATCAAAATAAGGGGCTATTTACCACTTCCATTCCCCCACTAGTAATCCAATGCCTTTAAATCCTAGATCAGATAAAAATCCTCCACCACCCACAGGACCAACTGAAGGTCCCAGCATAGGAAATCCCTTTTCCACTCCCAAACAACAATACAACAATAATATGGATTATGAATTTATCAAAGAAATACAAAAGTAGATATGACCTCCCTATCTCTCTTTGATGTTCTAAAATGGTTTCCTGACTAACATGAGCTTGTGATGAAAGATTTAGCCAAAGAGTATTAGTTGAAGGGAAAAGCTAAGGTAACTCCTATTCTAGATAGGAACACGAATTTATATAGAGGGAAGATGAGAGTTCCTCCTTTCTTGCGAAGTATGAGGATTTTTGGAAAAAACTTACACAATTGCTTAATAGACTCTAGGGCCTTGAGAAACATCATGCCATATTATATCTATAAGAAACTAGACTTAACTCCAATCCAAACCAACAAGAAAGTCATACAACTTGATAAAACCGAAGTAAATGTGGTAAGGGAATTGAAAGACGTACTAGTGCAAATTGGATCAGACCCTAGGATCCAATAGTATATTGACATCCAAAATGCTGAAATTCTTCAGACGTATGGTATGCTCTTAAGCTGAGATTGGGTGAAAAACTTAGGAGGCTATCTCACGTTAGATTTCTCCCATATGTGGATTTCGTGGAAAGGTGTGCCTACCCAAATTAGGATTGAAAGCGAGCCTCATTTGAAATATATGATAATGAAATATAACCGCCATAATGAGGTTGCCTATTTTGAGACTAAGCCAAGGGTTTATAGAATTGATGAGATCATGAAATTTTCATTGGAAATCAATGAATTGACCACACCACCTTTTGAAAATGGTGAATGAATGGCTTCCATTAATCAAGATGTGTTAACCAAAAAATTACATCAAGACAAACTAGTTCTTAGGGAGGAGGCAGATTTGTGGAATTTATTGCTTCCCAACTGGTGCAGAGTCCATTATCAAAACCACTCTAAGTTAACTTGCCAACCCCGTCTGGATACCCTAAACCAGGTCTATCATTTTGGAGACGAGCAATCCATCAATTCAATAACAACTCAGTATCAAAATTCGTTAGAGTTCAATGTTAGACCTATCTTGATAGAGGTTGGTGGAACCTTCAGTATCCCAAGGTCAACTAATCAATCCCAAAACTTGTTTAGGGATCTACAAATGAAGGTAGGATAACCACATAGAATATTTTGTACCCTTTCCCCTACTCACCTTTTGATTCCAAAAGAGATACTCAAGGGTACATGGATGCCTAAGAACCACATGATGAATAACCTTGAGGAATCAGCAAATCAACCACAAAAAGATACTATAGATTTACCAGTAAAGACTAATGAACAACAAGAAATTGTTCCTATTCACCTGCCTATTCAGAAGGAAGTACCTGACAATCCTAAGGTACATGGACCACATTACCTTAAAAATTATGACAAGCTAAAATTCCAACCCACTCCTCTCATTCAATAGCCTAAAAAAAATCCTAAAAGGGAGAGTTCACCGCAAAACCAGTTATGGACGCTTAAATTTGATGGTTCCAAGTCCAAGCAGGGAGTGGATTCAGAGTTGAACTGACTAATCCCAAGGGAAAAACATATTTTTCCTCCTAAAGGTTGCAGTTTGGATGCAACAACAATGTGGCTGAATATGAAGCATTCACCAAAGGACTCATGTTCGCCCATTAGAAGAAGGCACAATATCTCAGTGTTGGGGGATTTAGAAGTAATTGTTAAGCAAGTTCGTAGTCAATACACTTGTCATATTAAGAAATTGTTTGCCTATCGGAATAGGGTATGGAGTTTAATTCAAGACTTTGATGCATTCAATATAAAGTTGATTCCCAAGGAAAATAATCAAATTGCAAATGCACTAGCAATGGTAGCGAGTACACTTGAGCCCATGAAACATTCAAAGTTGAGAAGATTCTCAATTGAGTTAGTTTCATCCCCTATTATTCCTGATAACATAAGGAACTTTCAAGTCTTTGATGACAATTAGCATATTCTTTCCTTTTTGGAAAGTTTAGATATTTTTAAGGGATAAATTATTGATGAATTTGATAGAGATCTATGGGGTTGGGATTTAGAAGATCTGGATACAAAAGGAATTATCAACCTCAAATAAAATAGTATTCCTAAAGGGATGGCGGCACTATACAGGATCTTTGATTCTGATCCTAGGGCTTGAGAGAAATTACCCACTGACGATGATGGACGTAAATACAAAACTTACAATCTAGTCGATTCTGGCCCGAAAAAGAATATCCTCATCGGAAAAACTTTCCCAAAATATATCTGTGACAAAATCCTAAAAGTGTTGAAAGAATGCATTAATGCAATCACATGGGGATATGATGATTTGAGGATATTTGACACCTCAGTGAAAATTCATACCATTCCCCTAAAAACTTAGGCAAAACCATTATGTCAAAAGCAACAACCAGTCAATGCCTTACTTGAATCACTCATTCTCAATGAAGTATAGAAGTTATTATCTGCCAAAATAATTTTCCCAGTCAGGCACTCAACATGGGTGGCCAACCTAGTGCCAATACACAAGAAAAATGGGGAAATTAGGTTATGCGTAGACTTCAGGAACTTGAATAAAGCCTTGGAAAAGAATAAGTATCCCCTCCCTTCTCTTGATGAAGTGTTACAAATTGTTAACGACTCAGATGATGTTGTTTTTAGATGGCTATTTGGGGTATAATCAAGTGCTGGTAAAGTATGAAGACTAGATGAAAACCACTTTTACAAACAAATGGGGAACATTCACCTACCAAATAATGTCATTCAACCTAATCAACGTTGGAGATACTTTCCACCGTGCAATGGATGTATCCTTCAAAGACCTGGTAGGGAAGTGCGTTATAATTTATATGGATGATTTGCTAGTTTTTTCAAAAAATAGAGATGATCATGCTATAGATTTGGAAAAATTAATAGAAAAATTCATAAGGTTTGGCATATCATTGAACCCAAAGAAGTGTGTATTCGGGGTTTTAGAAGGAAATTTGTTGAGACACATAATTTCAGAAAGGGGGATATCTATTGATCGTAAAAGAGTGGAGTCAATTCTAAAGTTGCCCATGCCTAGTAGAAAAAAGGAAATGAGATCTTTCTTTGGGAAGATAAAATTTGTAAGAAAATTCATAACTGGGTTTATGAAGATTGTCAAACCATTGAATGAAATAATGAAAAAATATGCCAAGATTAAATGGAGTAATGAGGCAAAGGTTGCTTTCTCACAAATCAAGTTTTCTAATTTAGAAGCACCATCCTTGACTAGTCCAGACTACTTGCAGCCATTCTTCATTTACTCATTCACATCTGAACACTCCTACATAGCCATTCTGATACAACAAAAGGAAGAAGGGGATGAATGACCAATTTATTTCATGAGATCCCCCTTTAAAAATGTTGAGGTAATATATCCACCATTGGAAACATAGGATTTTTCATTGGTAAGAGTTGTCAAGAAATTTTGACATTACATCTTGCATAGCAAGATTATGGCTATCATCCTAGATTCAATAATAAAGTCTCTACTCATGCAAAGTGAGTTGGGAGAGAGAAGAGGGAAGTGGATGAAAATCTTGTAGGAATTTGACATTGAAATCTATCCTATGAGACTAGTTTGAGGGAAATATTTATCTAAGGAAATGGAAGAGGTTGATTCCAAAATTATATGTTAGCAATATACAGTACAGTCTTTTACCGAGGACCCTTGGTATGTTGACTTGATATTTTTGTTGTTAAATAAAAAATTTCCTAAAGGGATGAATGCTACACAGATAAGATAATTGAGGTTGAAAATTTTCCATTACATGATCAATAATGGGGCTTTGTACAAGAGAAAATTTGAAGGGGTATACATGTGATGCCTAGATCAACAACAGGCCAAATAGGTCTTAGGGGAGTTTCATGGGAAACATGGCTCTGAACATGGGTGCGCAGATGTCATGGCTCACCAAATCCTTAGGTCAAGATATTACTGGCCACGTGTATTTCAAGATGCTCACCAACATGTATGAATATGTCATACATATTAGACATCAACATCTAGGGAACATAACCCGACAATGCTTCTACAGCTAGTGTATGAGGTAAGACCTTTCACCCAACGTGCATTAGATTTTGTTGGAATGATTAACCCAAACTCCTCTACAAGTCACAAATTTATTATAACAACGATGAAATATTGCACCCAATACAGAGGCCCAGGCATGTAAGAGTTGTACCACTGATGTATTCATCAAGTTTATGCATGATCACATTATCACCAAGTTTGGGGTACCCTTCACTCCGATATGTGACAACAACCTTGATTTTGCTTCTGCACAGTTTATTCAATGAGATTTTGAATATAAGATAATCTTGAAATATTATTCCAATTACTACCCACAGCGTAATGGGGTAGCTGAGTCTACCAAAAAAAAAATTGGAGGCTATTAAAAATTTGCTAGAACACAACCCTAGGGATTGGAACAAATAATTAATATTTTCCTTATGGGTGGATAGAACAAGGATTAAAGCATCCCTAGGGAACTCCCCATACCAGTTAATCTATGTTCAAGACCTTGTCTTTCCTATAAACCTTCAAATACCAATCCTATGATTCATGCAAGAATTTTATACCAATGACTATAGGATAGAAGTCAGACTAACGAACTTGCTAAATTTAGACGAGAAGAGGGATGTTTCTTTGCAACAATTCTCTAAACATCAAGTTGTGGTCAAACATTGGTTTGAAAATATATCCAAGATCAAAGCATTCAACATATCAAACATCATGATCTTATAGGAAAAGGCTAGATAAAACAAAGGTGATCATCAAAAGTTTGATAGGCTTTGGTTAGGGCCTTATCAAATCATTGAAATTATTGGGTAGAACACATTTTGGTTGAGTAATTTAACAGGAGAACCTGTCCCATTGCATTTTAATGAACAATTTCTCAAACATTATTTTGGCAAGTGAAGGATTGAAGCTCATCCCTTGTATATTAGTAGTTTAGGTGTTGTGCTTCTTGTTATTTTCTTTTGTTTTTGTTTTTGTTTGTTTTTGTTCTTTGTCGCTTTCATTCTCTCATCATGTTCCTTGTGTTTCTGTGTCTTTGTGCTTCTATTGGCTATTTTCTTTCATTACAAGGTCATTTTGGTCATGGAGAAAGTTGGGTGATTACTCAGAGTATGCTTAAGGTAACTGGGGCAGAGAATTTGATTTAATTATTTTCAAGGGTTACTTTAGTTCTCTTTTGTTTTGGAATTTGTGTTTTATGATCACTTTGATGCTTGTACAAGGGCTTATGCAAGTGGGATAATTTTAAGAGGTCTTGTGAATAATGGTTGAATTCATCACTCAAGAAACTAAATTGTCAAAACCCCAATGGTTTAGTTGTTCCAAGGTGGTTATGCTCTTGATCCAAGTGAAAAATCCAATGTCACAATGTTGTCATGACATCCACTATGGTTTCAAACCTATCCTTTGAAATTATTTTCAAAATTTTATGATAATACTAAAAATAGAGGTATCAAAAGAAAGAATGGAGAAGAAAAGAATAAAGTATAGAAAAGAAAAGAAATGACAAGGGAACTACTAAAGGAGCTCAACCATACATGGGTGATCCAGTATCTCTACAGGGGCTATAGACACCTGGCTGGCAGTAGAGCTATACTTGGTAGAACCCAGAGGTATCTCCATTGGGGCTATAGATGCTTGGCTGGTACCAGAGAAATTCCAAGGATATTAGTGCATGGAAACAACGTGACCCACCTCACGTAGCTTGAGTGGGAGTATAGTCATTTTGGTAATAATTGAGCTCTCTGGGGATGGGAATGAATCAAGTGCACACACTCGAATTCAAATTTTTCAAAATGATACTTGTTCAAGATTTCAACTCACTACCATTTGTGTAAACCAATTATATCAAGTCAAAGCAATCATAAACTAGAGATTCTTAGATGACTGAATTCTTTAATACTTTGAAATTAGGTATACCATTTTAAAGTCGAGTCGCCATTTGATATGCCTTGCATAACCACCCCATTTTTTTTTTGATCAAAATGGGTCCCCCTCTTTGTCTTGGTGTATTTTCCCCATAATTTTTTTTTTTATTTTGTCCCTTTGGTTGTTTTTTTTTCCCTCAGGAGTTGTTTTCTTTCTTGGGTTCTTGTTTTCTTTTTTTGGTCCTTGGCTGGTTTCAGATCCTAAACTAGACTTTGGCCCTTTTTTTTAAAAAGTCCAAGTCCATTTTGGTTTTTTGATCCTATGATTTTTATGCATGTCGAGATTTGGATTCTAAATTCAACTTTGGCCCTTTTTCCAAAAGGTCCAAGTCTATTTTGGTTTCCAATCTTGCATTGTTTTTTTTTGGAATCAAAAATCAAGATTGAACATGGACCTTTTCTTCTATATTCCAAGTCTAATTTGGTTTACCGATCTTGATTCATCTTTTGTATTTTCCTACCTTTGGTCCTTTTGGGAATGCGAATTTTGACTTGACTTTTTCGACATGGGTCTGGGTTCTTTTTCCCATCCCGTTTTCGACTTTGTGACCATCTACCACATTTATTGTAAACTTGTTCGCATAGACAAAACTGGTATATAATCCGGTTTCTCTCATGGATTTGGTCAAAATTGTATTCCATTTTGGTGAATTTCAAGCTATGAAAAGTTCTTTGGAGTGTTCAAGTTCTAGAAGTTTGGTTTTCTTGTTGGTTCGTGTCCTGTTCGTGATTCGAGTTACGGTTTTTTTTGTTTTTCTCTTCCCTCATTATTTTTTTCTTTCATGTTGCTTATTTTTGTTTTTCCTTGGCTTTGGGTCATCGTTTTGTTGTTTTGAGTTTTTTCGTTTTTCATTTTTGTTTTTCAACCATTGGCACCCTTTCGTTTTGTGGTTTCACTGTGGTCATTTTCATTTTTGTGTTTGCTAGTGTTTGTATTTTGGTTCTTTTGTGGAATTTTTGTTTTCTTGTTGTGCCCTAGGTTTTAGGGTTTCCATATTGGTTACTCGACCAATCTCTTAACATTTAATTTTGAGCCTTGTAGGGTATCAATCCCCGTGTTGACCTTTTAAAAAAGGTATGAATCCTATATCCATCTCTAATCCTGAAGTGCGATAGTTTAATTAGTTTATTTGATCTTAGGGCTAGTCGACACTTCCAATTATGAAAGGACTTTTCCTCCAAAATTCCATATCCAATGTCTATTCCCAATCCTAAAACTTGCATGTAATCATCAGAGTCTAAGTTCCAAAGAGCTCTTGAGCAAAAAGAAATGATTCCAATGTGCATTTTCAATCCCGATTTATGATGTAGACTAATGTATGGTCCTTTGATTTTTCATAATTTTTAAGGTATTCTTAAATATGTGGTCCATTTAGAATATGCATGTCGAGATTTAAATTTTTGAATTAGACTTTGGCCCTTTTTCCAAAAGGTCCAAGTCTATTTTGGGAATCATAAATCAAGATCGAACATGGACCTTTTCTTCTATATTCCAAGTTAGATTTGATTTTCCAATCCTAATTCATCTTTTGTATTTTCCTATCTTTGGTCCTTTTGGGAATGTGACTTTTGACTTGACTTTTTCGACATGTGTCTGGGTTCTTTTTCCCATCCCGATTTTGACTTTCTGACCATCTACCGCATTTATTGTAAACTTGTTTGCACACACAAAACTAGTATATAATCAGGTTTCTCTCATGGATTTGGTCACAATTTAATTCCATTTTGGTGAAGTTTAAGCTATGAAAAGTTCTTTGGAGTGTTCAAGTTCTAGAAGGTCGGTTTTCTTGTTGGTTTGTGTCCTATTCGTGATTCGAGTTAGGGTTTTTTTTTGTTTTTCTCTTCCCTCATTCTTGTTTTATTTCTTGTTGCTTATTTTTATTTTTCCTTGGCTTTGGGTCATCGTTTTGTTGTTTTGATTTTGTCATTTTTTTTTTTGTTTTTCAACCATTAGCACCCTTTCATTTTGTGGTTTCACTATGGTCATTTTCATTTTTGTGTTTGCTAGTGTTTGCATTTTGGTTCTTTTGTGGAGTTTTTGTTTTCTTGTCATGCCCTAGGTTTTAGGGTTTCCATATTGGTTACTCGACCAATATCTTACATTTAAATTTTGAACCTTGTAGGGTTTCGATCCCCATGATGATCTTTTAAAAAAGGTATGAATCCTATATCCATCTCTAATCCTGAAGTGCGATATTTTACTTAGTTTATTTGATCTTAGGGCTAATCGACACTTCCAATTATGAAAGGACTTTTCCTCCAAAATTCCATATCCAATGTCTATTCTCGATCCTAAAACTTGCATGTACTTGTAAGAGTCTAAGTTCCAAAGAGCTCTTGAGAAAAAAGAAATGATTCCAATGTGTATTTTTGATCCCGATTTCTAATGTAGACTAATGTATGGTCCTTCGAGTTTGCATAATTTTGAAGGTACTCTTAAACATGTGGTCCATTTAGAACTTATGGTTTTGATTGGACATAGGATCAAAGGTTCAGGTCCGATGTGCATTTCTGATCCCAAATTTTGATGCACTCAATGCACCAATCCTTCAAACTTTTGCAAACCCAAATTCCCTCTTTTAGTTAGTCCAATTGAGGCTTCTAGTCCCGATTAGACTTGAGAACAAA
The DNA here is from genome assembly GCA_007115665.2 of Sequoiadendron giganteum. NCBI lineage: Eukaryota > Viridiplantae > Streptophyta > Pinopsida > Cupressales > Cupressaceae > Sequoiadendron > Sequoiadendron giganteum. The sequence goes on along the minus strand of CM021104.1, from coordinate 297,415,322 downwards.
ACATCTAAATTCCAAGGTTGTTTCTGACCCCGATATCCAAACATTGTAAGACCTATCAAAATCTTGAATCCTGATCAACCTCATCCCAAGGAGCCAAGTCTAGAGTCTGTTTCAGACTTTGATTTTTTCCCATAGCATGCTTAGTCCATTGAATTTTAGAGTTCTGATTAGAATCCTTTAACAAGTGCCTTAATCTAGAGTCCAATCTCAAACCTAATTCTCGACATTGGTAGAAGGTTATTATATTTTGAAAGTGTCTTTGACATTGGAAAAACTCATGAGACATAATTGTAAGTTGATCTCAGGAGCAAATTTTTTGAATATATTTTGTATGTTTCTAATGAATCTTCTATTTTTTGTTTTCTAGGTTTCATAAATTTCTAATTTAGAGGAGAAACTTGGTGCCGAGAAGGTAGAACATAGAGAACAAAGGGGAAAACTAACAAAAAGTAGATCAAACCCCATACACCATGAAATACAAGTTTCAAGGCGTTCTAGTGATCTCCAAATTCACCTCTAGAGTGATGAAGATCACAAATACAACATTAGGACACATTGACCTGGAAAATTTCAAGTTGGATCCACATGGTTGAAATTAAATTTAGAAAAGAGACAAAAAGTGGTGGCACAACTGTTGAGTTGGCAAGAGATGATGAAATAAGTTAAGATGATGAAGCCGAAGAAGAATTCAAGGACCATACACTCGACTCGAATGAATGAGGTAGGGGAGTTGGCAGTAGAAATTGCCACACCAATAGTAGATAAGGATGATCATGAGATTCAAGCATCAAATTACCAAATTACAACCAAGGATAAGGATGTTGTTGCTTGAACTGGAAGATAGCTCAACCAAATCTAGAATGGAAAAGGATAAGCAAGTGAAAGATGAGTTGAAAGAAAAAATTGAGCAAATGAAAAGGTTCATTAAAGATATTGCTTCTCCTATCTTCAAAAATTCATTCTTGTCTGAAGCGCTAGTACTAATAAGCATAAAGGAGCTTGAGGATCTCACAAGCATAAAGAGGAAGGCTTGTATGTTTGATAAATGAGTGGATTACCTTAAGGGTGAGATGGATGACCTTATCACTACTAGATACAAGTGCTATTAAGAATATTTCCCATTGGTGGAACAACTAGAACCATATGAAAAAGGTATGTGGGCACAAGAAGAGAAGTAGAGAGAATACTTAAGAAATTTGAAGGACATAAGCAGAATGAGTGATGACGAACTAAGGAAGTCAAGGATTCTAGAAGATGAAAGTTTTGATTATGTGGACAAATGCACCAAGGTAATATTATTTTGCATGGAATTGCTAATAGAGCATAGAATAATATTACTCAAATTACATCAGGGCATCTCTCAGTAAACAATAGGATTTGAAGAAATTGTAACTGTTGTCACTACCCGAGATTTAATGCCAGACGGTAAGAAAATTACACTACAGTATATAAAATATTATGGGATAAGAGACTAGAAATTATGATAAATGTTGAAAATGATGAAGGAAAGTTTCTCAATAGGTTAATGAGCATCAATTTCAATACTCATTGTGCTAAGAAAGATATTAGTAAACTCAAGGATACTGTTGTAGTGGCTACATATAGTTTGAAAAGACAAATTTTAGGTTGGATTGGGTAGATGGGCCAGATGAGGAAGTGCTAACACATTTTTTATCTAATTATGAAGAATACAAGAAGTTGTGAGGAGATCAAGTTCAAATTTTAAATAGGGTATATGCTATTTTGACCAAAATAAAGTTAAAGATGCAACTTCTGGAGAAATTCCTATAAAATAGGAAGGTGTTGCAGTTGAACTGAAGGTAATCTCTAGCATATTTAGAAGAAGGTACCACTTTCCCGTGCATCCAATTTTCACCAAGTGTTTACTCCAATTCCACCCAGGCATGCCTATAATTATGGATTTGCATGTTGGGTGCTCTGATTTTTAGGATTGCATGTTATAGGATTTGGAGGAAAATTTAGTTTATAATTTCCTATATATTGTATAATTTCCCTCATTGTAAAGGTCAGTGAGCTGAAGAAAGATTTGTAGTCCTTAAGAAAGAACTCTTTTATAATTTTTCTACAATTAGTTAATTTTTTTGAGTTACTTAGTTTTAATCATGATATCAAAGACAATAGTTTTTCGTGCGCTGGTCAATTATTCTGGGAGTAATTACTACTTATTTGAATAAAATCAATAGAAGTAGTCAAATTCCAAACCATCTTTGGGTATCATTGTGAATGGTATTTTCATATTTTCATTGATTTTCAATTCTATGATGATTTAATTAACATATTGTGTATGAAGTTTATTCTAGTAAAAAGAATTGAAATATGCTTATTAAATCCGCACATTGAATGAATGCAATCACGTAATATTAACGATTTATTTCATTTATTAGTTTAACTTTAAAAATCTTATTATAGAATTGCATGTTTGGATGAAGGAATGATATTTACTCACATTTTCTATTCTGAAATCCTTGAGATATCTTTTATTGTTTATTTAAAATTTGTTGTTAGTTTAGATCTTTGAAATAAAAATATATAATTTGTTACCATTAACTAGCATGCCCCTTGAATATTATAGTCATGTTGACCACTAAGTAAATAAGCATAGTTGTGAACCGACCATTGAGACCTTGGAATATAGTTTATTTTATGGTTAGTTATCTTTTCTAGGAGATAGGATATTTATATCTTACTTGCATGTTGTTGTGTCAATTTGTCCATCAACAGTCGACACCAAAAAATTATTTTGATGGAGAGGATTTAAGGTGGACCACATCACACCTTAACTCAAACCTAAATTTACTCATACACATCACACCACACTTCCTCAAACACTAAAGAAAATTTGTAATTAGTGTAAACACCCAAGGTCGATTAAACCTGTGTAAACACCATTAAAAATTTAATTACACACTTCCTTTTATCCAAATATGACTTGTGAACCACAAAAAACACTCAAACATAATCTATAATATTCCATAAACATCTTTAAATCCAACAAATTCCTTCGCAACAAATTTTACCTAAAATCCACATTCATCTTGTACACCCAATTAACCTTCCACATATTGTAACACATGAATCCAAACTTGTGGACCACCAAACTTATAAAAACTTAGATTGGAGATAGATATGAGAAATTTAAGTACACCCTTAGCTCCACAAGACCAAAAAATACACTACGGAGAAATGTGGAGAAAAACCATTTCTCCCAAACAACACTACTTTCACAGTTCACACACTAGTGAACACAAATTTCTCTGTACAACAATCCAAGACAAGAAACTTTGGATATAACACATTTGAAAACTTTTGATCAAAATATTTGAACCACATAAGAATATATTCAATCATGAATAAATGCAAATCAAGAACTAGAACACTACTTTGCTATGTTGAACACTATTTACCACACTGTTTACTATTCTATTCAAATTTTCTCAAAATCACTTGGAAACCAAGCACCACAAACACTATTTCATCATCTGCAAAACTTCCTTATCACAACCAAACCAAATTCAATACAACAACTCAACCACACACATGCTTATCAATGAAACACTAGAGGTTGACGCTAGTGAGACTACTAATGACAACATACTGCAACAAATCAAAGAATCTCTAATATTGACATCATCGCAACAACATAGACTTGTTGACATCAATGACAACACAAACTACATAGACTTCCAACAATCTCCCCCTTTTTCATTGATGGAAACACATATGAAAAACCACCAACAACAAAAGAAACAGCTTTGATCACCAATATATAATTGCATAACAGCGCACTCTCCTCCCCCTTACACAAACATCTATCCTTTCCAACACTTTCTCTTTCCCCCCTACTTTATAAGGTTTTTCAGTTAAATCTCTCCCCCTTTGAAATCAATGGAAAAACAAAACATCCCCTTTGAAATCAATCACACATGTATATGCTCTGCAACTTCCTTTTCTTCTATTGCACTATGTTTCTTCACACCTTCTCTACACACTCCCTCTTAGGAGTGCATAACATATTGCACCAACTAGAAACTACTGCACATATCCTTTGACACAATAGATAAGGGAAAAAACCTATACACCACACAATGACAACACTTACTTCCCCTGACTACAAAAATAAACAATGCTACTACCTACTCCCCCTGAGAGGTAGCCACCAACATCAATCTAAAACAAGGAATGAATCTTGAAATCCACTAGATTGATGCATATCCTTATGCATATAGTTGAAATAAGGAGGGAAATAACCCCTAAATTCTCCCAAAGATACTCAAAAGTATCCTTAGGAAGAGCCTTTATAAAGATATCTACAACTTAATCCTATGTAGGCACATACTCCAACTTCACCTCATTCTCTATAAGCTTCTCTCTCAAAAAGTGGTACTAGATTGAGATATGTTTTGTCCTTGAATGCATTACCAGATTATTTGAAATTTTAATAGCACTTGTATTATCATAAAAGATACAAATTGGTTCATCATATACCACTTTTATATCCTTCAAAGTCTACTTCATCCACAAAAATTGTGTGCAACAAAATATTGTAGAAATATATTTTGCTTCTACAATAGACAAGGACATTGAATCCTACTTTTTTCTTAGCCAAGATATCAACCTTTTTCTATCATCCACACAACTTGCCCAATCAGCATTAGTATAGGTACTCAAAGAGAAATCAATATCCTTTAGATATCGCAAGCCATGTTTCAGAGTGCCCTTCAAGTATCTAAATATTCTCTTCACTGCTTCCACATGTGACTCTTTGAGATCTTCTTGAAATCTAGACACAAGACAAACTGCATGCATGATATCTATTTTGGTGGTAGTTAGATACAACATTCCTCCAATCATTAATCTATACTTTCTCTGATTAGCCTTAGGGGATTCATCATTCTTTCTCAACTTGCAACCAATAACCATAGGACTACATACCAATTTAGAATCTTCCATTCCAAACTTCTTCAACATGTACTTTACATGTTCTGATTGTGAAATCAATATACCTTTTTTTGTCTGATTGATTTGTAATCCAAGGAAGAATTCCATCTCCCCAAACATTGACATTTCAAACTCATTCTGCATCTATTCTGCAAATTTCTTTGCAATACTTTCATTTACTCCAAATATTATATCATCAACATACATAACCAAAATCAAGATTTGATCTTTTTCAACCTTAAAATAAAGATTGATATATGTGGTACCTTTATTGAATCCTTTCTGAAATAAGTATCTATCCAATCTTGCATACCAAGCTTTGTGATCTTGCTTGAGTCCATACAATTCCTTCTTCAATCTACAAAATATATTAGGGTTATCTGATAACTACAATCCTTTTGATTTTTCAATTTAAACTTCTTCTTCTAGCTCACCATTCAAGAATGCACACTACACATCCATCTGATATATATTGAAATCCTTGTGTGTTGTAAGAGATAAAGACATCCTAATAGCTTCCATCCTTGACACCAAAGAAATTGTCTCTTCAAATTCTATTCCTTCCACTTGTGAGTAACATTTACACACAAGTCTTGCCTTATTATTGACAACTTATCCAATCCCATTCAACTTATTCTAGAATACCCAGTTAGTTTCAATCACATTCTTGTTTGTTGGTCTTCGGAAAAGTTACCGAGTTTGATTCTTCTCAATGTTTATTAGTTCTTCTTTCATATCCTTGATCCAATACTCATCTTTACATGCTTCACCCACTATTTTAGGTTCAACTTTGGAAAGTAAACATAATTTTACTTGATCTTTTGTCATAGCAGCCTTTCTTCTTGTTAGTACACCTCTGCTTTTTTCATCAATGGTATGATATTTATAATGATTATTATGCACATACTTATGTGTCTTAGGGATCCTTTCCAGAGCTTCTTTCTCTTCAACCTACACTTCATTTTCCTTACCTTCATCTTTTTCTTCTTTTGTGCATGAAGAATCATCTGATTCATATCCATCTATCATCACTAAAATTTAATGTAGATCTTCATCAACCTTGAAACTTGCACTTAAAACAATCCTTTTCAACCTCTTATTGTAGCACTGGTAAGCCTTGCTCTTTTTAGAATATTTAAGATTCCTTCATCATATATTTCATCAAACTTTCCTAAGTTTTCTTCATCTCTCTTGATATAGCATTTTCTTCCAAACACTCTAAAATATTTGATAGTAGGAGTCCTTCCATACCATAACTCATAGAGCCTTTGAACTGTTTGTTATTTCTTGTTCTCAGTTAAGTATAATTTTGGTAGGTTTTATTTTTTCATCATTGTTCTTGTTGATTCATGAACAATCCTATTCTTCCCTTCAACCACTCCATTCTATTGAGGAGTACTAGGGGCTGAAAAATTCCACTTTATTCCTTAAACTTTACAAAAACTATTAAACTCATTATTGGTGAATTCCCCACCTCTCACAGATCTCAAACATTTTATCTTCATATCCATTTCATTCTCAACCATAGATTTAAATTCCTTAAACTTATCTAGGGCCTCTGATTTTTCTTTGAGAAAATTTACCAAAGTCATTCTAGAGTAATCATCAATCAATAACATGAAATACCTGTTACCTTGAAAAATTCTTGTCCTTGTAGTTCCACAAAGGTATGTATGCACCAATTCCAAAGGACCGATAGTAGATTGTTCTTTGACTTTGAAACTCTCTCTAGATTGCTTCCCAATCTAAAATTCCTTGTTGACAACATTGATAGGATTTGTAATCTTTGGTAGATCTCTTACAACTTGAATTGAATTGATCCTTACTAGGATATCAAAATTTATGTGAAACATTCTTATATGCCATAGTCAACTTTCATTAATTTGAGTCATAAAGCACATACCATTAGCACCCTTGGGCTGATAAACATAAGAATAAGATAATTAAGAGAACTATAGTTTTGTATGATGAATGGGAGTTGTGCATATGGAGATTGAGGTGTTTCTATATAGTGAGGAGATGGTCATGATTTTTTTTAATTTTCATTAATATTGACCACATGATAATTTTATGTGTAGGTGTAGTAGTCAATTGAGAGACTTTTAGTGAGAAGATTTTTGTGGACGTGGATGGTAAGTGTTTGGTTGAAAGCCATGAGAGAAGGAATAAAGTGAAGAATATTTTTTAGAAGGAGATTAAAGTATAACAAACAAATTTCTACAAGAGGAAAGAAAGGAAAATTAGTACAGAGGGAAAATATTTCTCCCAACCAAATTCTAGAAGAGGTGAAGGAAGAAATATTTTTATGTATGTGTTATAGTAATAAAGAATCCTATAAATTATGTAAATCCTAAAATGGTGGTTGTACCACTTATCTCTACTTTGTGATGATAATGATCACAAAAATTTGTAGCCAACATGTTTTTATAGGAGAATATTGGTACACAATCAATCTTATATAAACTTCAAATAGATTAAAGAAAGTTGAGAATTTTTACTTTGGGTGTAAGTTTTGGACAAGCTTGAAGGAATTTGGAGGTGAACTAATGGTTTATCTAACTTTTGAAATATGGTAATTCACTCTGTTAGCTTTCTATGATCCTAATCAACATTATTCTATCTATGACTTCAACAAAAAAAGACTTTCACAAAAGCTATTATATTTGTTAGCAACTAGGACAACTTCAAAAAATAAAATTACTTCAAAAATTTATTGATTGACTTCAATATCTTCATGGAATTCACTTTGTTAGCACTCAACTTTAATAGAGAGGGATTTAAACAACATCTTCATCATAATATAGAACAACTTCATCAACAAGGTGTGTGTGGGATTAAGAAGTGAAATATTCCATTAGATAAATTATCATTACCTTTTGTAGTATAATCGATGGCAACATGTCTAAGAAAAATTATAATAGTGACAACTAGTGGATGTTCACTTGTTGTGTAATGGGTGTTTCCTTTTTGTGCTATGATGCTCCTATTCTTGGCTACTTTTCCTATTTTGGTTGTCACATATCTCCTTTTTTAATGGCACATTTTATGTCTTGGGAAATATTATGGTTTACTTTTTTATCTTTTGGAAATGGTTCCTTCTTCTTTTACCACAACTATATAATCATTTTGTATGATAGTGTGCATATCTATTTCAATAAAATAGTATTTTAATGTCACTATTTTCTAGTGATCATATGAGTTATTTTCTATTTGTTATGAAAATCAAGTGGTTCTTAGTGTTGAATGCACAAGATAATTGAGAGGGGGGTGAATCAATTGTACATTAAAACATCAAAAACCTCATTAATATTCAAATTCACATTAATTTTAACAACCTTTAATATTTTAGAATGATTTAGCATGAAAGCAAATAACAAAAACTGAAACACATCACCACCATGAACAATAGAACACCAAATTTATGTGGAAAACCCAAGAAGGGAAAAAACATGGTGATGATTAGCTCATAATATAAATTAATTACAACACCAAATAAAATAGGCTCACTGTTGGAGGGCACACTAACTAAAAGAAATAAGAGATCACTAACAATGGTTCACTATCAGATTACAAAAAAGAAGAAAGAAGAATGTTATGGTGAGAAACTCATCTCAATGAAACAAAAAATTCCACCACAGCATCACCAACAGATTCACACCTTTTCTGAATGTTGTAGACACCTTTTACTCACTTCTTCTAGTAGTCTAACTCATTAAAAATCGCATTGAACTTCACAAATTCACACTTCACAACTTTGAAATTCACATCACACCTACTACACACAAATCCTCCAACAACACAACACTTATTTATACCTTCTTCAACCTTGAACACATTCTCCAAGTTTGGCTATGCACCTCAACCATGCAAATTCAAATTAGGTTGACACCAAAACATTCTTGCAGTGGAAAGGAATGAAGGTAGACCACATCACAACTTAACTTGGACCTAAATCCACTCATACACACCACACCGCACTTCCATAAACACTGAAGCAAATCCAAAATTAGTGTTGTACTGTAGTAAAATGCATACCCTTGCATTTTCACACTTGTTTAGGCATGCCTTGCTTTATTTATCCTTCTTTATGGCTTAATTAGTCCTATTTTGTGTCCACAAGCCCTATGAATGGTATATTTTTTGGTTAATCTTGAAATTATCCAATGCATTAATGATCTCCTAATGATTATGATTGGTGTGTCCCTGATTTTTGGTCAGGACTAGAACACCACCTAGGGCATCTTTGTCCCCTGAGATTTCGAGACCCTGATTTTGAGGTATCTTAATTGGGACCCTTTTTCGCATTTGTGCCCCAAGTTTTATCACTTGGGACTAAGATGCCACCTAGGGAATCTTAGTCCTCCTTGAGTCATTTTTTAGGATTTAATTTTAAATTCTGGCAAGATTTAACCTCCTTCATTTAATGAATTCATATGTCGGCTTGGTGTGATACAATTTTAGGATATTAAGCATAGACAAGTATAAATACAAGTTTCATTCATTAATTTTCATCCTAAGCAATGTAAGTCTTTTGTGAGAGAATTCACCATATAATATTTGAGTTCACAAGATCATTAAGAGCAATTCATCAAGAATTTGGAGCCATCATCAATATTCAAGCATCATGTCAAAGGCTATTCTTGCATCATGTGTGTTGTGCTAACATTTGTGATGTAGGGTTTTGATTCAAGCAAGCAAGCAATTCAAGATTTATCAAGCGGATCTAGGTTGAAGACTTGAAGATAACTTGGAGTGTAAAGTTGTCAAAGTTGCAAAGTTTCATTGCAAAGTTGTCATCTTCACGGAAACTCGCCTACAGTTCAGATTTGGTTGTTTTAGAACCTAAGATCCAAAAGGAAGCAAGTGCAAATCTGGGAGCTCAGGACCACATTCAAACTTTTCAAAAATTCAGAGCAAGACTAGTATGCCATCTTGGGCATCTTAGTCCTCCCAAACATATATTTTAGAGATTATTTCATTTTTGATTCCGACATCCGAAGATTTTGTGTTTGCCCCAAAAAAATAGTGGCATGACTAATATTCCATCTTGGGCATCTTAGTCCTCCAAGGCATATTTTGACAACTTATCTGCATTTCTAGAATCCTCGTTGCATCTCCAAACCTCCCAGGTACAACATACCTTAACTTTGTGTTGCTTAATTTCATCATTTGCATCTCTTGTTTAGCCTATTTTAGGTTAGTTTTCATATCACATTGTATTTTACAACATTGTGTTTTCCAAGCATTTACTTGGTAGTGAACCCCTTAAAGCTAAAAAGAAACCCCTCATAATTATGAATTGGCTCACCTTGTGAGGTTGATAGTCAACCCAATTAGGGTTCTTAATACATAATTGAATGACCTAGATAGAATAGGAAGGCATCCCCTCCCCTATTTTACGTATGGTTCAAGTGTAAACACCCAAGGTTGGTCGAACCCATGTAAACACCATTAAAAAATTAATTACATGCTTCCTTTGATCCAAAGATGACTTGAAAAAAAATATATCACTTGAACACAATCTAGAATATTCCACAAACACCCTAAAGTCCAACAAATTCCTTTGCAACAACTTTCACCTGAAGAACAAAATCATCATGTACACCCAAATAATCTTCCACACACTGTAACTCAAGAAATTAACTTGAAGAGAACCAAACCACAAACAACTTCAACCAGAGGTATATATGAACCTTATCAACACACTTCTAGAACTGCAAGACTAGAAACCAAACTATAGAGAAATGCGGAGAAAAACCATTTCTCCTAGGCACCACTGCAATACATAGTTCACATACTAGTGAGAAAAAATTTCTTTGTACAACGATCAAGACCAAGAAACTCTGGAAATAAATAACTCATGTCAAGATATCCAAACCACACAAGAATATATTCAACACAGAAGAAATGTAGAGAAAAACTAGAACACCACTCTACATGCTAAACACATCTACAACACATTGTTTCCTCTCTTATTTAAATTTTCTCAAAATCACTTGGAAACCAAGCACCAAAAACATATTCTTATCATATGGAATACATCCTCATCACAACCAAGCAAATTGAAACATATCAACTCATCAATACACATGCTTATCAAATAAATACTAGAGGTTGACACTAGTAACACTAATGACAACATAATAAAACTAATCAAAGCATCATCACAACTATTCAACCATCAATAGACTTCCAATATTCACCAACAGTATGAACTAATTGACATCAATGACAACACAATAAGCCTATTGACATCAATGATAACACAAGCTAATCATACTTGCAACAATCTCCCCCTTTGTCATTGATGTCAACACATGATGTGAAAAATTACCAACAACAAACATAATAGCACTGATCACCAACATATTACTCCATACTCACTCTTTTTCTTTCTCCCCCTTACATTATACTCTCCTTGTTAATTTTAATATATCTCCCTTTCTCAATTGACTCTTTCCTTTCCACATTATTCTCTCTCCCCCTATGACATCAATGTAAAAGGATGACACATCTTTCTCTCTCTCCCCTTTTGGCATTAACCATACTTTTATCTACTCATCACTGCTCTGCAACATATTTTCCTTTTTACTACTATGCATACTCCCCCTTAGGAGCACACACAAAAATGTACCAACCAACAACCACTACACATATCCTTTGACACAGCCAACAAAGGACAACACCAACCCACACTAGTACTTACTCCCCTTGACTGCAACAACCAACAATACCACTACCTACTCCCCTTGAGAGGTATCCACCAACATCAGTCTAGAACAAGGAATGAATCTTGAGATTCACTGGACTAGTACATATCCTTATGCATATAGTTCAAAGGAGGGGTAATAACCCCTAACTTCTCTAAGAGATTCTCAAAATTATCCTTAGTAAGAGAATTAGTAAATATATCAACAACCTAATCCTTTGTAGACACATATCTAGCTTTACCTCATTCTTTGCAACCTTCTCTCTTAAAAAGTGATCATATTGAGATATGTTTTGTCCTCGAGTGCATAATTGGGTTCTAGGAAATGTTAATAGCACTTGTATTGTCACAAAATATATGTGCAACAAGATGCTATTGTAATATATTGTGCCTTTGCATCAGATAAAGATAATGAATATTGCTTCTTGCTTAGCCAAGACACTAATCTATATCTAAGAATAAATGTACCACCACTTGTAATTTTCCTATCATCCACACAACCTAACCAATTTTAATTTGTATAAGAACTCAGAGAAAAATCGGTATCCTTTGGATACCACAAACCATATTTCGGAGTTCCTTTCAAGTATCTAAATATCCTCTTCACTACTGCAACATGTGACTCTCTAGAATCTTCTTGTAATCTATCCACAAGTCAAAATACATGCATGATATGGATGGTCTAGTAACAATAAAATATAACACTCCTCCAATCATTGATCTATACTTTCTTTGATCAACCTTAAAGGATTCATCATTCTTACTTAGCTTGCAACTAGTAACCATAGGGGTACATAGCGGTTTAGAATATTCCATTCCAAACTTCTTCAACATTTTCTTGACATCCTTTGATTGTGAAATGAATATACCTTTTTCTATCTGATTGATTTGCAATCCAAAGAAGAAATTCATCCCCCCAAACATAGACATCTCAAACTCATTTTGCATATCTTCTACAAATTTCTTACACATAACTTCATTTCCTCCAAATATTATATCATCAACATACACAACCACAATCAAGATTTGATGTTTTTCAAATTAGAAATAAAGATTACTATCTATGGTACCTTTATTGAATCCTTCTTGTAACAAGTACCTGTCCAACCTTGCATTCCAAGCTCTAGGATCATGCTTCAGTCCATAAAGTGTCTAATTCAATCTATAGACCATATATGGTTTGTCTGATAACTGAAATCCTTCTAGTTGTTCAATGAATACCTCTTCTTCCAACTCACCATTCAAGAAAGCAGACTTCACATCCATATAATAAAATTTTGAATCTTTATGTGCTGCAAAACCCAAAACATTCTAATAGCTTCCATTCTTTTCAACAAAGCAAATATCTCCTCAAAATCTACTCCTTCCACTTGTGATTAACCTTTACACACAATCCTTGCCTTATTTCTCACTACTTCTCCATTCTCATTTAGTTTGTTCTTGAATAACCACTTAGTTCCAATTACATTCTTCTTTGTTGGTCTTGGGACAAGTTCCCAATTCTGATTCTTCTCAATATGCATTAGTTCTTCTTCCATAGCATTGATCCAATACTCATCCTTTTATACTTCAATCCAGTTTTTTTAGGTTCAACTTTAGAGATTAAATATAGGTTAACTTGTTCTTCAACAATAGAAGCTTTTCTTCTTGTTAAAAAATCTTTACTTTTGTCACCAATGATATGATCTTAAAAATGATTCTTTTACACATATTTAGGAGTTTTAGGGATCCTTTCTGGAGCTTCTTCCTCTTCAATATGTGTTGCAAGAATAATGGTGTTTTCATTGATGCCAATGAGATGTCTACTGAATGGTGTTGTCATTCATGTCAACTATGGGATGAAGATGTTGAGGATATTGAGAAAATTGTGAAAAGAGGAAAACAGGTTGTGTATGTGTAGTTGAGACCTAGAGGAAGTGTTGTGAGTACATCGAGCTATTCTTTTGTTGTAGATTCTGAATATGAGTTTGAATGAAGTAATGAGCTGAGATGTTTTTGGTACTTGGCTTCCAAGAGCTTTTGAGAAAATTTGAAAAACAATGTAAAATGTGTTGTACAAATGTTAATAGTGTGTTATGGTATTGTGCTTTGTGTTTCTTTTGAATTAATGTTATTCTTGTGTGGTTCTTATAGGTTATTCAAGGTTGATAGAGGATGCTATATTCAAAATTTGGGTTTCTGAATCATTGTACAGTGCGAGATATTTTCACCAGTGTGTGATCCAGTTGTTCAGTCAAGTTTTTTATTGTTATTTTATCTTTCTGTGTTCAAGATTTTACTTGATTTGATTTAGTACAGGGAGAGTTTCATTTACTAGTATGCAAATAAGGGTTATTAGATATTTTGGGTTGAAGTATTTTTTGATGCGAGATTGAATGAAGATTTTGATGTATCTTATGTAGTTCATGGATTGTTCTGGATTGATTTCAAGTGAATTATGTTGTCTAGGACTTTCGTCTTGATCTAAGGAAGCATGTACTTAATGTTTATGGTGTTTTGCATGGGTGTTGGCCAACCTTGTGTTTAACATTACATGTGAGGCTTGTGGAAGCATGTTGAAGTGTGTTGGGATTTATTTGGGTCCTAATTAAGGATTTATGTAGGTTCTTTTCATTTTCATTCCTATCCACCGTGGCAATGTTTGGGTGCCAACCTATTTCGAATTTGAATGTATAACGGCTAGTTGTCGACTTTCTCCAATGGTTTTCAAAGTTTTTGAGGTAGATCTTGATATAAATATATTGTATGGTGTTCATGCAAGATGAAGAAAGAAAGAGTAAGAAGCAAGATAGATGCAATATTTTGTGAGTGAAGTGTATGTGATGCGAGATTGAGTAGAGTAGTGTGAATTTCATGTTAGGGTTCCTGAAGACAGTGAGTTGAAGGCATTCGATATCTTTCATGTGAGACTGTGAAAGTGTGCGAGAAATTGTGGTGGAATCCTTGTTGCATTAGGAAGTTTTTCTCTATGTAACATTCTTCTTCTATCTTCTTATTTTCTTTCTATGGCAATGAGCCCTGGCTCTGAGACTTTTTGGATAGTGTATCCTATTCTGGCAGTGAGCCTCTTTATACCGCTTTTGCTATTACTTATATTGTGAGCTAATCCTCACCATGGTTTTTCCCTAATTAGTTTTTCCACATAAATATGGTGTTCTCATGTGTATATATGGTGTTGTGATTTTAGTTTTTGTTATCTACATTACATGTTTAATCATTCTAACAAAATAAGGGTTTAATGAATGCTTGTGGATCTATTTACTGTTGAGGGTTTTGAAGGTTTAATTTTCTACAATTGATTCACCCCCCTCTTAGTTGTCTTGTTCATTTCAAAAAATGGTATTAGAGTGAGGTTCCTCAAAGAAGAGCTTAACCGCTTGAGGTAGATCCTGAATGGCGAAAAAGATTCCTTTGGAATATCCTAGATTTGATGCCTTAGATTATCCTTTCTAGAAGACAAAGATGGAAGGATATTTTTCTGCTCAGGGATATGAGATTGAGAAGGATTATCAGACTACATATACTCCACCTTTGAATGTTCTAAGTAAAAGTGGAGAAATCAAGGCACATGAGATCAATGCTAAGGAAATATTTATTATTGTGAATAGTCTTTCAAAAAATGAATTAGTTAAAGTTATGAGTTTGAAGACTGCTAAAGAAGTTTTGGATAAGTTAGAAATCATTTATGAAGGAGATCTGAAGGTCAAGCAAGCAAAGTTGTAGAACTTGAAGGCACAATTTGAAATGATGCATATGTCTGAAGATGAAACAATTAAAGGCTACATTCAAAGAATTGATGAATTGGTGAGTGATATGAGAGGTCTTGGTGCAATAGTTAAAGAATCTAAAGTGGTGAAGAAAATTATCATATCTCTTCTAGATTGTTACAGTGAAAAGGTATTTTCTATTGAGGAAATAGTTGATTTTGACAAATATTCTAGATATCAATTGATTGGTACTTTGACTACATTTGAAATGAGAAACATGAAGAAAGGTGCAAAAGTTGAGACTACTTTCAAGGCTAAGAAATCAAAGAAGGTTGAAAATTCAGGTGAAGAAGATATTGATGATCTGGAAGATAAATTCTAGAGGAAGATAAGAAAGGGCACCGATAAGTATCAAGTTAAATTACCTTTCAAATGTTTTAGTTGTGGTGGTATAGGTCATTATGCTTCTAGATGTGTACAGAGAGATTTAAATAATAAGAACAAGGAAAATAAAGGAAAGATGGTTAAGAAATTTTACTATGTGAAAGAAGATGTTCGTATTTCTGATGATGAATTTGATTATGGAGATTTTGATGATAATCAATGTTCATTTTTGGCTATAAAAGAAGAATTTGGATTTGTTAACCCTAAAAGTTGTGTGAAGGAAAGTGTTTCAGAGATGAAGGATAATGTTGAAGGTACTTTGGTATCTTCTTTTCATGTCAAAGAAGATAAGAATTATTGGGTTGTTGATAGTGGTTGTTCTAACCATATGATCGGAGAAAAAAGTAATTTTGTTAAAATTGAAAAATATGATGAGGGATTAGTTAAATTTGGAGATGATTCAGGAGCTAAGATTTGTGGAATAGGTTCAATCAGTTTTGATGGTAAGCATAATACTAACAATTTTTACTATGTTAAGGGCTTAAGAAATAATCTCTTGAATGTTGGACAAATGTGTAGCAAATGGCATAATCTTGTGTTTAAGGATGAAGCATGTGAGATCCAAAAAAGGATCTAGAACTTTGATTGCTAAAAGTAAGAGAACAAATGGAAACATCTATTAGCTTAAGGGTGTTGATGGTGTTTGCTTTATGTCATATATTAATGATAGTTGGTTGTGGCACCAGAGGGTGTGTGACATGAATTTTGATAATTTGGCAAGAATTAGTTTGGTTCATGTTGTGAGATATTTACCTAACATAACAAAACCTATCAGTGTTGTTTGCAAGAGTTGTCAATTTGGAAAACAAACAAGGAGTGGCTTTAAGGGAAAGGAACAATATGCTATTGGACTGCTAGAATTAGTGCATACAAATATTTGTGGTCCTACAAGGATGAGAAATCTACAAGGTGACAGGTACTTTATGCTTTTGATTGATGATTACTCTATAATGACATGGGTTACTTTTATTAGAGAGAAATCTGATGTATTAGATAAATTTAAAGCATTTAAAGCTATGGTTGAGAATTAAATGGATTTGAAAATAAAGTTCTTAAGGTTTGACAGAGGTGGTGAATTCACCTCCAATGATTTTAACATGTTTTTTGAAGTTCATGGAATAAAGAGGCATTTCTCTGCTCTTAAAACTCCTCAGTAGAATGAAGTTGTTGAAAGGAAAAACAAAACTATTCAAGAAGCTGAAAGGACTATGATGAAAGATGAAAATCTACCAAAAGTCTACTTGAGACAAGCTATTCATACTATTTTTTACATAATTAATAGATTTCAAGATAAAGCTAACATCACAAAGACTCCTTATGAGCTATGGTATGGAAATATTCCTACTATGAAGTACTTTATAGTGTTTGGAAGAAAATGTTACATCAAAAGAGATGAAGAAAACTTAGGAAAGTTTGATGAAAATTCTAATGAAGGTATCTTCCTTGGATATTCTATTAAAAAAAATCTTACATATGTTACACCAAAAGGTTGAGAAAGATAGTTGAAAGTGCAAATGTTAAATTTGATGAAAACTTGTAGAATTCTATTACAGTAGATGGATATGTGTAGAATGAACTTGATTGCAGAAAAAAAAAAAAAGGAATAATTGATGAAAAAAATCTACAAAATGAAGAGGAAGAAGCTCTGGAGAAGACCCCTAAGTATTTGCAAAATAATCATTCTGAAGATCGAATTATTGGAGATAAGAGGAAAGGTGTATTAACAAGAAGCAAAGTTGTTTAAGTTGAGGTAAATCTATGTTTACTTTATAAATTTGTACCTAAATCAATGAGTAAAGCATGTAAGGATGAACATTGGATGAAGGCAATGGAAGAAGAACTTATGCACATAGAGAAAAATCATACTTGGGAATTGGTCCCTAGACCGGAAAACAAGAACATAATAGGAACTAAATAGGTATTCAAGAACAAGTTGAATGAGAATGGAGAAGTAGTTAGAAACAAAGCAAGACTTGTGTGTAAGGGTTATTCACAAGTAGAAGGGATAGATTTTGAGAAGACTTTTTCTCCTATGGCTAGGATGGAAGCTATCAAAATTTTTTTGGCATTTATAGTAAATAAATATTTTAAGGTCTATTCGATGGATGTGAATTCTACTTTTTTGAATGGTGAATTGGAAGAAGAGGTTTACATGGAACAACCAGAAGGTTTTCAATTATCAGATCAACTAGACATGGTATGTAAATTGAAGAAGGCACTCTATGGTTTGAATCAAGCTCCTAGAGCTTCATATGTAATATTGGATATGTACTTGATACAACAAGGTTTCAAAAAGGGCTCCATAGATAGTAATATTTACTTTAAAATTGAGGAAGACAAAATCCTGATAGTATTTTTATATGTGGATTATATTAAATATTTTGTGGAAACGAGGCTATGTGCAGGAAATTTTCAAAAGAAATGAAAAAATAATTTGACATGTCAATGTTTGGGGAGATGAACTTCTTCATTGGGCTACAGATCAATCAAATTGATAAAGGGATTTTCATTTCACAATCTAAGTATGTCAAAGAAATGTTGAAGAAGTTTGGAATTGGTTGACTCCAAACCGGTATGTACTCCTATGGTGATTGGTTGTAAATTAAGAAAAGATGATGATTCACCTAAGGTTGATCAAAGCAAGTATAGATCTATGATTGGTAGACTATAATATGTAACTACTACAAGACCGGATATCATGCATACAGTTTGTTTTGTTGCTAGATTTCAAGAAGATCTTAAAGAAACACATATTGTGGTAGTGAAGAGAATATTCAAATATTTAAGAGGCACACAGTATTATGGTTTGTGGTATCCTAAGGATACCAATTTAACATTGAATGCTTATACATATGCCGATTGAGTTGGTTATGTTGATGATAGGAAAATTACAAGTGGTGGTGCATTCTTTATTAGATGTAGATTGGTGTCATGGTTGAGCAAGAAACAAGATTCAGGTTCTTTATCCACTGTAGAGGTTGAGTATATTGCAACAACATCATACTGTACATAGGTATTATGGATGAGACAAACATTGAAGGATATGAGAGTTGTATTTGATGAACCTATATCTATCTTCTGTGATAATACAAGTGCAATAAACATTTCAATGAATCGAGTGATACATTCAAGGAAAAAACATATATCTATTAGATATCACTTTTTAAGATAAAAGATTATGGAGAATAAAGTGAAGCTTGAGTATGTTCCTACAAAGGATCAAACTATCGATATATTTACTAAGGCTCTTCCTAAGGATAATTTTTAGTATCTTTGAGAGAAGTTGGGGGTTATTTCCCCTCCTTTCTTGAACTAGATGCATATAGAGGTGCATTAGTCTAGTGGATCTATAGACCTATCTCTTTTTTGGACTGATGTTGGTGGTTACCTCTCAGGGGGGGTAGGTAGTATCATGTGTTGTCATTATGTTTTTGATTTAATTATGTGTACTCCTAAGCGGGAGTATTCAGAGAAGGTAATTTTGGTTTAGTGTCAAACAAGGAGAACAATGCAATTTTTTTATCCTTTTCCATTGATATCAAAGGAGAAGAGAGAATCATGTGAAAAAAAAAAAACTTATCCACTTAGGGGGAGAGGATCATGTAAAAAATAAAGGGAGAGAGTGTTCAGAACTGTTGTGTGGTCTTTGGTGGCTTTCCACATCTTGTGTTGCCATCAATGACAAAGGGGAAGATTTTTGCAAGAATTATGGTGTTGTCATTGATTTCAACAAGATGTTTATTGACTGGTGTTGTCATTGATGTCAACTATGGGATGAACATGTTGAGGATATTGAGAAAATTATGAAGAGGAAAACAGGTTGTGCATGTGTAGTTGAGACCTTGAGGAAGTGTTGTGAGTACATGGAGCTATTCTTTTGTTGCAGAGTTTGAAGATTAGTTTGAATGAAGTAATGAGCTGAGATGTTGGTTTTGGTACTTGGTTTCCAAGTGGTTTTGAGAAAATTTGATAAATAGAGTAAACTGTGTTGTGCAAATGTTCATAGTGTGCTTCGGTATGATGCTCCACGTTTCTTGTGTGTTGATGCTATGCATATGTGGTTCTTATAGTTTATTCAAGGTTGACAGAGGTTGCTATTGTAGACACCTAAAAATGTCTTGATGGATCACATTGGCTAACTAACATCATTTCATCCTAAAACCCATCCTCTTTTTACTTAATTGATTAAATTAGCCTAGCTATTTAATTAATTACATCATTTTCATCCATTAATCTAATTGACCTAATTATGTTAATTCATCCCTTTTCATGATAGCATTTTTTCTTATTAAATTGTATAAATCAAACTATTTAATTTAATCCCCTAAAGCCCTCTTTTTTAATTAAACAACCCTAAGTTATTTAATTAAATATCATAATATTTTCCCCCTTTTCATTAAATCATTTATTTAATGAATCCCATATAATTCCCCTTTTTCATTAAATAAATTAATTATTTAATGAATATCCTAATTCCCCTAATTTTTATAATTGAAACTTTATTTAATTATCAAATTACTAATTAATCTAATCTTCCCACTTGTAAGGGAATATTCCTTGGGAATATTACTCTTTTGCACATTCCTCCAAAAAGGGAATATTCTCATAGAATATTCTTTCCCCTTTTGCACACCAAAACGTTATTTTAATTTTCTAAATATCTATTTTCCTCACCCATGAGAATATTCTCTTTCTTCACTCATTTGAAAAAGGGAATATTCCTTTTTGAAACAAACTTACAAGACTTCTTGTCCAAGTCTTGAAAGTGTGTTTGTTTGGATTAATGTGAGCCCTTGATTAAATATCATCTTGCATTTTCAACCCTTGATGGGAATCCATGATCCATGCCTCCATCTTCCTTTCTTTTTGACAACTGATTAGCCTTTTTCATTTTAACCCTTCATTTCTCATTTGCTCTCCTATAAATAGGCCACTATTTGGAGACAAATGGATCCATCTTTTAACATCAAACTTATGTTGTTAAAATCATTTGCATTTGGACTCACATTTAACCCCATTTTAACTTATTTTAATTGCATCATATTAGCTTAGCTTCCATTAATGGCTTTCATGATAACATAAATGCATCAATGTAGTATTGTGTAATTAGGGTTTGAATCTTTTTTAGCTTAAACTTCATTTAGATTAGTTTTGCATATACCCATATCAATCATCGTAGAATACATCATGTTAAAATAGCTTGCATCATGTTCATCTAGCTTTAAATCATGTTTCATCAAACATATTTCATCGGTTTCATCAATTCTCTTCAATAGAATCAATTGAAACAAGCTCATTATCCAAGGGATTGGGAAAGGGTCGCCATTCCACATCAATGCGACACTACTCCCCTAATAGGATAAGTTTCAATGTCTTAGATTAGAGGTTTTTCAATCTTTCATGATTTAGAATGTTAGTTTTAATGGCTTCTTTGTTTGTGTTTACAGTGAATGATCTTATTGGGATTGATGCTTAGTGGGTTAAATATGCCTTGAATTCGTATGGATCAGGTGTAGTTAACCTATACTATGTCAATGGTCACATTTTAGCGCTAGAAGGAGGGAAAACTTTAATTTTTTGAGTGTTTATTTTAAATAAATTTTGCAGGTTACTTTGCTTGAAACCCAACAACTTTTTTAATCATAGAAAATTGGGCGAATTAAAGATTGAAAAATGACTATCTGGGTTTTTGAGATCTCAATCTTATCTTTCCGTAGATTTTTATAGAACTCAATTTCATCAAGAATTGAAAAAGATATTGAATTTTTAATTCTGCTGTGTTTTTTAAAATTATGGGTTTAATCTCTTAAATGCATGATTTTCTTTCATTTTTAATAAATTATATATGATTAATCTTGTAGAAAGGTTCTTGGGTTTTGAATATCTCATGTTTATCTTTCCAAAACACTTTACAATTTCAAAATTAATCAAGATTTGAGAAAGTTGTCATTATCTCAATTTTCTATTATAATCATCCATCATTAATTTTGTTGTGCTTTTTTTTAAAAGTTTGGGTTTTAATCTCTTAAATGCGTGATTTTCTTTCATTTTTAATAAGTTCTATATGATAAATCTTGTTGAAAGGTTGTTGGGTTTTGAAGATCTCATGTTTAGCTTTCTAAAACATTTTACAATTTAAAAATTGATCAAGATTTGAGAAATTTGTCATTATCTCAAGTTGTTATAATCTAATTTTCTAAAAATATTTCTCAACACTTGAAAGGATAAAATGAATTAGCTTTCAAAGTTGCATAAAATTGAGCCAAACAACCTCACATTTGCTTTAAATTTTTACATGTGCTTCAAATTTTTGGCTTTATCTGATCACTAACATGTCTCTAACTTCTTGTTTTCGTTTTTAGACTAACCGGGTTTTGCAAGTTTGGGCAATACAACTTGAAGAAAAGAAGCATAATATTATCATTTAAACTATAATTGTAACAAGTGTTGCGACACTTTTGGGGCAATTATAACTCATTTATGATGCTTTTTATTTTACTCTTTAGGACCACACTAACTTTTAATTGGATTTTAAAATGAACGTTTAAATTGGTTAAAATTGAACCCTCACATCATTTTGCTTGTTGGATTAAAATTGAACAAGGAAAACTCACACTCGGTTTGGTGCTTAAAATGAACTTACCTTTGCTTTGAGGGTTAAAATTAACAAGTGTTTGTTATGTATTGTGGTTTTCATTTTCATCATTGAATGTGTATGCTCTTCTCTCACGCCACTCGATAATATTGAGAATGAAAAGAATTCCTTTGACATTTTGTATAACCACCCACATATTTCGATTTGGATTTAAAATGAACCCCATGGTAGTGTGAGGAAAAGACGTTGTGTATGCTCTCTTTGCGCTTCGTGCGATCTAGGAGATAAAAAACAAATGTACTTCCTTGCTTTTGTATACCTTTAGAGGGCTTGCCTCCCCACTTCAAAAGGAGGGAATGACTCAAGCGGTAATGAGCTAAAGCCAAGCTCTTTTGAACCGCTATATAAAAATGTGTTTGTGATGAAATTCATAAACAATAGCTGCAGATGTGTAATACCGAAAAGTGCCACCCTTAGTTTCCACGTGACACATCAAAATAATTTCTTAGGAAGGGACCGGGAGGCCTCTTGATTGAAATAATCTTGATCTAATCTTACCGTGTGTATGGCCACCTTGAACGAAAGTCCTTACTAAGAACCAATTGTTTAGAAGCCAAAAACCTTCATGCTTGTTGGTGCAAGAACGGTCATTCTGAAGCTGCCCCACATTTTACTATTCATTGTTGAAATAGGAAAATCCTTAGAATCTTCAAATTTTCAAGATTTGAGATTTGGTGGTCTTGAGAAGTGTGTGTCATGGAGGGGAGCCAGTGTCACCCAATCTCTAGTTGTTCGCATTGTCTTAGTGTTTGGAAAAATACAAGGGGGTTCAGAAAGTAGTATCTTCTGAGCATAGGGTGGTAAAAGCTTGTGAGTTAGTTTAATAATTTTCTCAATTCCAAAATATTGCAAACAAACATTCACAATCTTCCTCAAAACTTCAAACCCTTTGGTCTAAGGATGGATACCCTTTGAAATAGCCTTGATATTAATGCTTTTCCTAAGGATTTCTATCCTTAGATATTTCTAAATATCTTGACTTACATCTCAATCCATACTTCCCAAAGTTAACCTAAGCAACTATGCCCCTAACTTCATCATTTTCACAAAATGGACTTTGTGAAATTTATGATGTTTTTGCATAGACATTTAGTTTGAAACTTAATAAAGAAAAAGTGTTTGTGGTAAAAAGAAACTCATTTAAGAAATATAAATTGACAAATTGAACCCCACATGACCATTTGGAGTTCGATCGCTCTGGTGGAACAACCAAACTTACGCCCACTATCATACAAAGAAAAAAATGCAAAAAAATTGAGTCCACATCCTATTGTCCAAATCATTGATTTCTATTGTCAAAATCATTAGGTCCTATTTCCAAAATCATTTGAGTTCTATTTTAGCAAAATCATTGAGTCCTTAGGGTCTAATCACTTTAGAGGTATATAATCACTTTAGAGGTATAGCATGTTTCTCACTACCTTGGTCTTGCAAAACAAAGGTTCATTTTAGGTTAAGATTTTGGGTCAAAAATTTCATCCATATTACATCCCATTTCACCAAACCAACTTTGGAAAATTTTGGATACATCAACACTTTAGACTTGACCATTTATCAAACCAAACCCTAACTTAGCTACTTTGTGTGTGAAATGGATCCTTTTCCATGCACTAAGTTGAGTTGGTTACCACATTTTGTGAACAAGTTTATCTTAAAGGTCACAAATCTACAAGTTCATTAACACCTTTATCCATGGCATCAAAACAACAAACCTTTAATTCTAAAGTGTTTTTAAAAATTTTAGAAAGTTCACCCCCCTTATCATTCACCCCTTTCATCATCAACTCACATCGTTCATCCAAAATACCTTAGAGGTTCACCTTTGCAACAAGGTCAAAACACAAAAAAAAATGTGGAATATAAAATCTATTCATACATCATGATTGGTTTAAATCAACCAAACTATCAAAACCTTACAATACCAATTGATTATCAAAACTCGCATTTATACAATCCACACATGGGATCATTATATCCTACAAACCTCAATGCTACAACAAATGCGAGTATTACCCAATCTAAATTTTGGAACACCTTTCCCTATGGTAGATCTAAATTAAAGTCAAAACCTAAAAATCTATCAACCAAACAATCAATACATGAGTCTTCAACAAAATAACATTATCCCATCAAATCAATACATTTCGAATGTGAATATACCAAATACAAACTTACCAAAGATGAACATATCAAATCCACACTTGTTGAACTATGGGATAGATATGTTTGCAAATCACACCAATTTTTTTCAAAATCCAAACAATATACTGGAAACTCATTGTATTGATCCAAATCAAGGTAACACCATGCAAAATCAAGGTTACCTAAATAAAATCAATGTGTTTCTCAACCACAACAATGTTCAATGCCAACCTATGATGCAAAATCTAAACATCATCCCAAATCAGAACATGGTCCAAAATCAATTTTTGCATGATCCCATACAAATACCACTAGTGTATATTCCAAATATGCTTGACCAACAACCAAATCCACTACACCAAGGGTATAAAAATCAAAATCAAGATCAAATTATGTGAAACCAAATTGCCATACTTAGAAAATTTGTTGATTCATATCACCAAGAGCCATCTCCACCCCAAAATTGACACACTTTCCCATTGGTTAAACCATGTCATCAAAACAGTGAGTTGTGTCCACAACCATATCAAGAAGAACATCTTCAATATCAAGAATTTGGATATCAAAATCAACAACCTCAACAACAAGATCAATCACCACATCTCCAAGATGAATCACAACTAGATAAATCTCAACAAGCACAAATCTCACAAGATGACAAATGTGAATACACTCCTTTAGGGGAGCCAATTGAATCAACATTAAACACATTAGTCTATGCTAAACTTATCAAACTTCCAGAATCATTAAATGGGGGTGAACTTAGCATCAAGTTCCCATGGGATGATGATAATTCTTATTGTGAATACCATAGCACAAAAGGTCATGACATGTCAGATTGTATCGAACTCAAATAACTTATCCAAGACCATCCTGATCAAGAAAAAATAATTGTTGAAGACAATGATCAAGATTCAACCACTAATGATAGCAATGGCAATATTTCCACCACAATTTTTGAAAACAATTATCAAGATCTATCCATCAATGAGCACCTTCAAGATGTTTCTACCACATCCAATGATCAAATCAACATACATCAAGAGTCAATTTTTAATCATGATCAAAACCCATCAACAATATCCAACAATGATCCATTTCAAGAAGTGTTAACATCATTTGATCCTATGATTGAAAACATTGACAATATCCCCACCACCATTTTTGAAGATAAAATTCAAGATCCATTTTTCAATCACCATGTTGACAAGGTCTCTAGCTCATCTAATGATAAAATCAACATACCTCAAGATACACTTCATAATCATGATCAAAATCCCTCACCAATATCTCACAATGATCCATTTCAAGAAATATTAACATCATTTGATCTCATGGTTGAAGACATTGACATAGTTTCTACCACAATCGTTGAGAATAAAGTTCAAGATCCATCTACCAATGATCATGTTGATGATTTATCTACATCACCCAATGAGTTAGATGACATACCTCAAGAATTTATTCCAAAGAATGATAAAAAAAATTCACCAAAGTCTAGTAATGGTCCTTTCTAAGACATATTGACATCCTTTGACCTCATGGTTGCAAATATAGAAGGAATCCTCTACTCAACACTTGATCTGAATTCACTTGAAGATCAAGAAAATATTGAGCTAATACCCAGGCCTAATGAATAAATTCAAGAACCCTTTGTAACCAATCCATCCTTTGAAATTGACCCATGTCAAGAGCTTGATCCAAAGCATGTCGAAAGTAATTCCAAAATTAATCAAGATCAAAGATCCATATCTCCAAGATACTACCATGATCTAATGGGTATTTTCCAATCCATACAAGATGTCGCAAATAATGATCATATCCATATATCACATACCCCTCCATCTACCCATGATATATTTAATTTGAATGGACATGTATATGGTCTTCATCCAAAACAAGAGTCTCATACTCTTGATATCATTACCAAGGAACAATAGTCTCCTACTCTTAATATATTTACACATGATCAAGGCATAGTAGAATCCATAGCCATATCAAAAATTGATCATTAAGAAGGCCTCTACATAGATGGTGAATCAGACACATCCTTTGAAGATCAAATAGAAATGGATCATAAGGAAGACCTCTATATGAATTATGAAGCATCAACACCTTTTGAAGAAGCATCAAAATCAGACACATCCTCCATACAGATTGAAGAAAGTGAGTATGAGGATATCAAGCATTATCAAGAATCAAAAAAGCTAAAAAATCTTATAGCAAGGGAATGGTTTGTTAGCAACATAATCAAAGCATGTCAGTAATACTCCCATAATATTGGGGGAAACTTTATCTAGCACAAACATCAACATGGTGAGCATGAATATTCCTTATGATGAAATAAATAACAACACTCCAACCATTCATTTCATGAGTCATCGTCCATACATCATTCCAACCCCTAATTGGGACTGACCACAAGAAAGAGGTATGTATCAAAGAAAAGAGAAAATTATTGAAGAAAAATAATCAACAAAGAAAAATAGACAACAAAAATTCAAATGGACACCAAAGAAAAATAAAGAAAATCATCCCTATAAAATTCCATTAGTCAAAGAAAATATGAGGCAAAATCAAAAAGGGAAGTTCATCCATCAAAATTGTCCATCGATACAAAAGAAAGCTTCAAGAGCGACCTACAAGGTATATCAAGAATTTGGTACCAATCGAATCTCCATATCCACCCATCATTTCTCATCATCCCAAGTTTGGAGAATCAAAGATTCCAAACTGTCAACCAATCCATTTGCATCTCATATCCCTCAATGCATTCCACCATCCACTTCGACATCCATGGTATCCAACTCTCGTATTGACCACGTATTGGTAGAAACTCTTTATCATAAGGACTCTAAGGGCACTTTACCATGATGTACGCATCTAGATGAGGTTAACTCCGATATCGACAAAGCAGATAAGAGAATACAAGGGTTATATTCGAGCTCATGTATCCTAACAAAGAAACTCCTGCAAGAAGGATATCATTGGCACATCATGAAACAACATCTATATCAACACTAGAAGCATCTATATTAGCACCACCAGGTGGTTCAACATGAGCATAAACTTTCAAAAAATCCAAAAAAAAAAAAATCAAGAAAATAATCAAAAGAAAAATTGTCCTCTAGTGAAAACCACTTTGGTGGCACTTTGGACAAGTACCATGATGAAAACCTAGAAAATAGGCATCATGAGTAGAATTGAGCATCTATGTTTACCATTTCAAGTGGAAGCATCTCATCCCATCCATAATAAATCTTGTATTCCATCCATCTTATCCATAATAAATCTAGGAACCCTTCATTATCCAATCCATTTTCACCCAATCTAACTTATCTTGATCTTGGAAAAGGTTTGGTATGTACTTCACACTTTTTTATGGTAAACATCTTGATATAGGTCACCATCATTTGTCCTTTCCCAACCAGCATTACCTGAGCCATGATGCATTGTCCACAAAGGCATACTCTATCCAAACATATTATCCTATCACAAGATAATCCTTGGTATCCTTCATGTACCCATCCATCAATCCCTTCATTTAACCATGCATCCACCCATATCATTCCCTACATTGCTAGACACTGGGTTAAATACTTACATCTTGCTTCGGGAATAAATCTTGAGCTATATCCTATAACTTATGTGGTGGTCTAAACATTTGCTAACATGAAATCAAATTGGTCATATCATTTGTAAGCTAAAATATAAATCACTAGCCCATGACACATTTTGAAAAGAAGATGTTCCTTATCAAGCTTTATCTTTTATCAAACATCAATCCAAACAATCCATATCAGTTGAATCTACCTTGCACTTCAATGTCACATCAACTCATTCCAACAAACTTTGTTCCAAATCGAGCTTCAAAATTTTGATCAATCAAATCCAATCAATCCATCATCATCTCAGGATATCCTTCCCAATCCTCGTGTTGCTTAACACTATCTTTTCATTGTTGTGTATCCTCAACAATGTTATCATCATCAATCCATCAATCAGATCAATCAACCCTAGCTTGGTTTTCAACAAAATCCCAAAACAAATCACTGAAATTGTCACATATTCATATACTCGTCAACATCATGCGAAAAATCTAAAAACATCCAAAACACATCAAAATCCCTAAAAGGGTCAAAACATCAAAAATCATAAAATGTTGCCTTGTCGAACTACGGGTCTCTAAGCTTGAAAATAATCAAGGCCATCATTGATGTGCCCCTAAGACACCCTAGGTCAGTTCTTTAGGCATTCGTCATAATAAACTGGAAATACATCAACTGTTCATGGCTCATCTTTAATAAGTCGAATCGATCAAATTACAAGGCTTCTGCATGTATAACATAGGCAAGGCTCATCTTTGATCAGTCCCTAAGGCCCCTAGGATAGTCTTTTAGGTTAGGTTCTTGGTCGAAATTCGAAAAACCTCTAAACATTAAAAATCAAAAAATCCCTAAATATTCAAATATCAAAAAATATCTAAACATTCAAATATCAAAAAATCCTAAACATTCAAATTTAGAAAAACCCTAAAAATTCAAAATCTCGAAAACCCTAAACATTTGCAAAATCTTGAAAAACCCCTAAACATTCACAAAACTCAAAAAAACACAAAAACATTTGAAAATTAGAAAATCCAAAACATTTGAAAATTTAGAAAACACAAAAACATTGGAAAACCTTAGAAAAACCCTAAACAACCTCAAATAATCAAAAACCAAAAACATTCACATAAACTCTCAAAAAGACCAAAAACAACCTCAAAACATTTTCAAAACACCAAAAGCATTGAAATATTTAGAAAAAATCCAAAATCATCCATCTCATTTCGCTTTCACCCGCAATAAACCTTCACCCATAATAAATCGATCATCCCCTTCAACCTTTGGTAAAATAAATAGAAAACAAGTGTCACAAGTCATAAGGTGAGAACCTAAGTGTCAAAATCTAAAGTCTAGATCATAGGTAAACGAGTCAGTGAAATTTGTATCAACGACTTATCATAAACCTTATCTTAATCAAACCATTTGATCAATATGTCCTAGGATATATCCTTCCTGTGATGGACATCAGCATCAGAAATCAACTTAGCTAAATTTAAACTTGGCAAGAGATATAGATAACACTGACTATTTGTCTTTTATCTTTTCTTATGATTTATCTTAATAACCCATTATGAGGACCTCTCGATGATGTCTATCAAAATGATTTAGAGAGAAAGGAATGGGACATCGATCATTATCTTTTGTTTGCTATGCTTGTGGCTATTCTTGTAAAATAATCTTGGCGCTACTTGCTTAGTTGTGTGTAGGGAGGTTATTTGGAGTAGATTGTTGACTATTGTGTATGCTTTGGTCTGATGTATTCTAAACTACTAAACTAAATTTCGACGAGGTTTCCATATGTCAAGGTGTGAACAAGAACTATCCTATCTATTTACAGAGTCAAATTCCATTACACTAGACACAATTCCATCCTGGTTATTAATACCTTGATGCATTATATCTATGTGTTATATCAAACATAAGGAATGATGAAAAGTCCCAATCTTAGATAAGATAAAAATCATCATCTCCATCTCATCATCATATCTAATAAAGTCTCGAAGACTCATGGACTTGTTGGACTTCTAAAACAATCTCAAATATATGGTTAATCAATATCCATTTCATTCTTCCATCCATCTTATTCTTCTATATTTACTAACATTTCTATCCAAGCATCAAATCTATGTGATCCACATGAAAATATACATGAGGCTACCCATAGCTGATGATTATCTATACATCCTTCAATCTGTCTACATCAACATTTGAGCTTTCTAGGAACTATTTTTCATCCTCTTCACCAACAATCCCTCTTCCACTGGGGCACAGTGGGGCATCTATATCATCTTCAACTCAACAATCTGAAAAATTTGCATCTCTTTGATTCAAAAGAAACCTTAAACCTCAAGCATCTCAAACATAAGTCTGATCTTCACCTATTGTGAGCCCGATCAAAACACATTTAATTTTCCAATCGATCTCTCGAGGGGGCAACCAACCATCTTTGTATCGATATCAAATCATCTAACGAATTTTCTTCCTATCCTTGCTAGAAAATCTTGATCAAATCTATCAAATCAACCATCATTGGGATATATCGTTCCCTTTCAATCCTCGTGCTATTCAACACAATCCTTGCATTGTTGTGAATCCTCAATAATGTCATCAATCAATCAGATCAATCAACTTTATCTTGGCTATCAACATCTCAAAGAGATCATCGATATCCATTTATGCATCATCAACAACATCAATCTTTGAACCAATAAAATGAGTACATTGCTTCAAAGAGGGGCAAAATGTAGACACCTAGAAATGTCTCAATGGATCACATTGGCTAACCAACATCATTTCATCTTGAAACCCATCCTATTCTCACTTAATTGATTAAATTAGCCTAGCTATTTAATTAATTACATCATTTTCATCCATTAATCCAATTGACCTAATTAGGTTAATTCATCCCCTTTCATGCTAACATTTCGTCTTATTAAATTGAATAAATTAAACTGTTTAATCTAATCCCCTAAAGTCCTCTTATTTAATTAAACAACCCTAAGTTATTTAATTAAATATCATAACACTTTCCCCCTTTTCATTAAATCATTTATTTAATGAATACCATATAATTCCCCTTTTTCATTAAATAAATAAATAATTTAATGAATATCCTAATTCCCCTAATTTTCATAATTGAAACTTTATTTACTTATCAAATTAATAACTAATCTAATCTTCCCACTTGCAAGGGAATATTCCTTGAGAATATTCCTCCTTTGCACATTCCTCCAAAAAGCGAATATTCCCATGGAATATTTCTTTCCCTTTTGCACATTAAAACTTTGTTTTAATTTTCTAAATATCTATTTTCCTCACCCATGAGAATATTCTCTTTCTTCACTCATTTGAAAAATAGAATATTCCTTTTTGAAACAAACTTACAAGACTTCTTGTGCAAGTCTTGAAAGTGTGTTTGTTTGGATTAATGTGAGACCTTGATTAAATATCATCTTTCATTTTCAACCCTTGATGGGAATCCATGATCCATGCCTCCATCTTCCTTCCTTTTTGATCTTAACCCTTCATTTCTCATTTTCTCTCCTATCAATAGGTCACTATTTGGAGACAAATAGATCCATCTTTTAACATGAAACTTATGTTGTTAAAATCACTTGCATTTTCATTCACATTTAACCTCATTTTAGCTTATTTTAATTGCATTATATTAGCTTAGCTTCCATTAATGGCTTTCATGATAACATAAATGTATCCATTTAGTATTGTGTAATTAGGGTTTGAATCTTTTTAAGCTTAAACTTCATTTAGATTAGCTTTGCATATACCAATATCAATCATCTTAGCATACATCATGTTAAAATAGCTTGCATCATGTTCATCCAACTTTAAATCATGTTTCATCACACATCTTTCATTGATTTCGTCAATTCTCTTCAATAGAATCAATCGAAACAAGCTCATTATCCAAGGGATTGGGAAAGGGTTTCCATTCCACATCAATGTGACACCACTACCCCAATAGGATAAGTTTCAATGTCTTGTATTAGAGGTTTTTCAAGATTTCATGATTTAGAATGTTAGTTTTAATGGCTTCTTTTTCTTTGTTTATAGTGAATGATCGTATTGGGATTTATGCTTAGTGGGTTAAATATGCCTAGAATTTGTATGGATAGGGTGTAGTTAACCTATACTATGTCATTGGTCATAACTATATTTAGAATTTAGGTTTCTGGATCGTTGTACAATGCGAGATATTTTCACTAGTGTTTGAATCAGTTGTTTAGTGGAGTTTTTTGTTGTCTGGGAGATGTATTTGCTCTAAGTTTCTTCGCTATTTGGATTCAAGTTATGCAAATTTGGGAAGTTTCTTATAATTATTTTATCTTTTTGTGTTCAATATTTTACTTGATTTGATGCAGTACAGTGAGAGTTTCATTTACCAGTATGCAAATAAGGGTTATCAGTTGTTCTAGGTTGAAGTATTTGTCGATGCGAGCTTGAATTAAGTGTTTGATGTATCTTATGTAGTTCATGGATTGTTCTAGATTTATTTCAAGTGAATTATGTTGTTCATAACTTTTGGCTTGATCTAAGGAAGCGGGTACTTAATGTTTATGGTGTTTTACATGGATGTTGGTTGACCTTGTGTTTAACACTACATGTGAGGCTTGTGGAAGCATGTTGAAGTGTGTTGAGATCTATTTGGGTCCTAATCAAGGATGTATGTAGGTCACCTTTCATTCCTATCCACCGCGAGAATGTTTCATTGCCGACCTATTTTGAATTTGAATGTATAATAGCTAGTTGTCGACTTTCTTTAATGGTTTTCAAAGTTTTGAAGGTAGAGCTTGATATAAATATGTATGGTGTTGATGCAAGAGGAAGAAAGAAAGAGTAAGAAGTGAGATAGATACTATATTGTTGTGATTGAAGTGTATGTGATGCGAGATTGAGCAGAGCAGTGTGAATTTCATGTTAAGGTTCCTGAAGGCAATGAGTTGAAGGCATCTAATATCTTTCATGTGAGACTATGAAAATGTCCAAGAAATTGTGGTGGACTCCTTGTTGCATTGAGAAGTGTTTCTCTATGTAACATTGTTCTTCTATCTTCTTGTTTTCTTTTTATGGTAGTGAGCCTTGGCTATGAGCCTTTTTGAATAGTGTTTCCTATTTTGATAGTGAGCTTCTTTGTATTGGTTTTTCTATTACTTATATTGTGAACTAATCCTCATCATTATTTTTCCCTCATTGGGTTTTCCATGTAAATCTGGTGTTCTCATGTGTATGGTGTTGTGATTTCAATTTTTTTTATCTACATTACATGTTTAATCATTCTAATATAATAAGGGTTTAATGAATGCTTGTGGATCTGTTTACTATTGAGGGTTTTGAATGTTTAATTTGCTACAACTGATTCACCCCCCACTCTCAGTTGTCTTGTTCATTTCAACAATCGGTATCAAAGAAAGGTTCCTTGAAGAAGACCTTAACCATTTGAGGTAGATCCTGAATGGCGAACAAGATTCCTTTGGAATATCCTAGATTCGATGGTTTGGATTATGCTTTCTAGAAGACAAAGATGGAAGGATATTTATCTACTCAAGGATATGAGATTGAGAAGGATTATCATACTGCATATACTCCAAATCCTAATGGTTCAAGTACTTGTGGAGAAATCAAGGCACGTGAGAACAATGGTAAGGCAAGATTTATTATTGTGAATAGTCTTTCAAAAACTGAATTAGTTAAAGTTGAGTTTGAAGACTGCTAAAGAAGTTTGGGATAAGTTAGAAATCATTTTTGAAGGAGATCTAAAGGTCAAGGATGAAAAGTTGCAGAACTTGAAGGCACAATTTGAAATGATGCATGTGTCTGAAGATGAAACAATTAAAGGTTGCATTCAAAGAATTGATGAATTGGTGAGTGATATGAGAGGTCTTTGTGCAACAGTTAAAGAATCTAAAGTGGTGAGGAAAATTATCAGATCTCTTTCAGATTGTTATAGTGAAAAGGTATTTACTATTGAGGAAACTGTTGATTTTGACAAATATTCTAGATATCAATTGATTAGTACTCTAACTGCATTTGAAATGATAAAAATGAAGAAAGGTGCAAAAGTTGAGTCTGCTTTCAAGGCTGAGAAATAAGATAAGGTTGAAGATTCAGGTGAAGAAGAACTTGATTATTTGGAAGATAACTTTGCGTGGAAGATGAAAAAGGGCACCAGTAAGTATAAAGGTAAATTACCTTTCAAATTTTTTAGCTGTGGTGGTATAGGTCATTATCCTTCTACATTTCCAAAGAGAGATTTAAAAAATAAGAACAAGGAAAATAAAGGAAAGATGATTAAGAAATCTTACTATGTGAAAGAAGATATTATTTCTGATGCAATATCTGATTATGAATATTTTGATGATAATGAATGTTTGCCTTTGGCTGTAAAAGAAAAATCTGGGTCTGCGAACATTGAAAGTTGCATGAAGGAAAGTGTTTCAGAGATGGAGGATAAGGTTGAAGGTACTTTTGTATCTTCTTTTTGTTGCAACTATGAATGAGTATGGTGGTGTTGTCATTAATTTTTTCATTGATGTCAACATAGTACAAGTTGTTGTAGTGAAAGGAATCAAGTGATTGCAGGTGATACATGTATGTTTGAAATACTATAGATATGATATGAGTACATGGAGCTATCTTTATGGTGTTTCAAGTGTGCTGATATGATGAGTTATCAAGTTCTTTTGAGAAAATTAATAAACAGTGAAGACAAAATTGTATGTGTGTTCTGAATGTGCTTTGGTAATGTGCTATGCATTTATTTTGTGTTGATCCTATGATTTTTCAGATTTATAGTGTTTTTTATGGGCATCCTTGGGTGATATATCCTGAGTTATAGCCTCTGGGTTGATGAAGAGTGAAAGTTGTGTTCATTGATTTGTGAGTTGGTCTGGCAGAGTTGTTTTTTTGTGGTATGGGAGAAATTTTTCTGATCTACAATTCTCTAATGGTTTGTCTCAGATATTTCAGATCTAGAAGAAGGCTTGTAATGGTGTTATCTTTGTCATGGAAAAAGTGCTCATGGTTCGGTGCTTTGAAAGACTAGTTCCAGAGTTACTATGTGTGTTTGTATAGTCTGGGTAGACTGATGGAAAGCATTCTTTGTATGAAGATTGTTGCAATTATTGTGGATGAATCTAAAGGCATCTAAGAGGTGTTCCAATGTATGGTGAAGCATGTTATGTGATCAACATGTTATCTTTGAGTTTCTAATGTGCGTACTTCAATGCTCATTGGTGTTTTCATTAGGTTTGGCCGACCTAGTGTCTACACATTACATGAAGGATAAGTATCAATTAAGGAAGCATGTGATTGATCCAAGATATTGTTTTGGGTCTTGGTTAAGTATTATTTTAGACTACTCTCGTTCTTATCCACCACTGGAATGTTGAGTCACCGACCTAATTTGAATTTATAAAATGAAGAATGTGTAGCCGACCTTGGAGAAAGTTTCTAAGATTAAAGATGATATAAATACAAGTCAAGATGTTATGTATTGTAAGAAAGAAGTGTGACAAGTGAGATAAAAGTGAAATATTGTGTGAAATTGAATTAAGGTAGCAGAACTTCAATGTGTTAGACTCCTAAAAGCAGTGCGCCGATGGTGCCTGCAATTCTCTGATCAAGGCTATGAATGTGTGGAATTTGTTGTGGTGGATCTTTTATTGCATTGAGATAATGTTCTCTATGTAACATTCTTCTTTATATGTTTATGTAGCTATAGGTAGTGAGCCTCCTATCTGGCCAGTGAGTCCTATTGTGATAGTTAGTCCTATCTTGGGTAGTGATCCCTCTGGCAGTGAGCCTCTTGTATCCGATTTTGCAATTACTATTATATTGTGAGTTAATACTCACCGTGGTTTTTCCCTTATTGGGTTTTCCATGTAAATCTAGTGTTTCTTGTGTTGGTATTACTTTATGTTATTTCCACTTCATTCTCATACTTAATAATAGATTAAAGTGGATGTTGAGTTAATAATTATTTGAGATTTGTGAATGTGATTGGTGACAATTGATTCACTCCCCCTCTTATTTTTCTTGTGCATTTCAACAATTGGTATCAGAGCTTTGGTTCCTCAGAGAAAAACTTAACCGCTTGAGGTAGATTTGATGGCACACAAATTGTTAATCCCTATGTTTGATGGATCTAACTATAGTGACTGGAAAGTGTAGATGAGAGGTTACTTTATCTCTCTTGGATTTAAGACTTGGAAATTTGTTGAGACAAAATATGTTGAACCAGCAAGTGGTCCTTCTTCTACAGATGAGATTTCTGCCTATGAGAAAAATGAAAAAGCAAGGTATGCAATTTATAGTGCTTTATCTAAGACTAAGTCGACAAAAGTTATTTTATTAGGCACTACTTATGAAGTGTGGGAAAAGTTGAAAGATATCTATGAAGGAAACGATAGAGTCAAATTATAAAAGAAGCTAAAAAAAAGCACAAATATGCGAACTTGAAAATGGAAGAAGGTGAATACATTGTAAGCTACTTTCAGAGGGTTGATATTGCAACAAATGAAGTCAAAAATCAAGGTGGCACTCTGACAAATGAATATGTAATAGAGAATATTTTGATGTTCCTACCAGAGAGTTATAGTGATAAGGTCTCATCTATTGAGGAAGTGTATGATCCAAATAAATTCACTAAAGAACAACTATTTGGAACCTTGACCGTATTTTAAATGAGGAAATTTGGAAAAGAAAAGGAGAAAACAAAATTTACTTCAAAGCCACTAAGACAGAAGATGATCCGGATAGTGAAGGTTTAGAGGAGTTGGAAGTAAACTTTATAAGGAAATTGAAGAAAGGTACCGACAAGTACAAAGGTAGGTTACCTTTTAAATGTTTTAGTTGTGGAAATATTGGTCACTATGCTTCAAGATGTCCAAATAGAGCCATACACAAAAAAAATAGAGATAATAAAGACAAAAGGACAAAAAATTCAAGAAATTGTATTATGTTAGAGAAGATTCTGGAATTTTTGATAATGAATCTGATGTTGAGGATGATAAAGATGAATGCTTGTTTCTAGACTTGGAGAATAAATCTGTGTCTACTAACCATGAAAGATGTGCAAGGAAATGTGGTCCAAAAAACAAGAAGGATGAGATGGAAGGTACTTTGGTTACTACCTTTCATGCTAGACAAGACAAATATTATTGGGTAATTGACAATGGTTGTTCAAATCATATGACCAGACACAAAATTAAGTTTACTAAACTTGAAAAGTATGATGGAGGATTAGTCATGTTTGGAGATTATTCTGGTGCAAAGATTGTTGGAAAAGGAACAATTAGTTTTGATGGAAAACCCAATACTGATGATGTATGTTATGTTAAGGGATTAAGGCATAATATTTTGAGTTTGGAAAAATGTGTAGCAAAGAATTAAACTTGTGTTCCAATATAATACCCATGAGATCAGAAAAGGGTCCAAAATTGTGGTAGCTGCAAGAAGAAGAACATATGGAAACATTTATCAGCTTAAGAGTATTGATGGCCAGTGT
This sequence comes from Sequoiadendron giganteum, assembly GCA_007115665.2. NCBI lineage: Eukaryota > Viridiplantae > Streptophyta > Pinopsida > Cupressales > Cupressaceae > Sequoiadendron > Sequoiadendron giganteum. The sequence goes on along the minus strand of CM021104.1, from coordinate 297,377,575 downwards.
TTTGTGTCTCAATTTAATGAAAGTTGGCTATCGAACCGAAGGATGAGACATGTAAAATTCGGCAATCTAATCAAGATTACTTCAAGAGAAGTTGTCAGGGATTTTCCTAAAATCACAAAGCCAACCAATACTATTTGGAGAAGTTGTCAATTGGGAAAACAAACAAGATGCAGTTTTAAAGGAAAAGAACAATCAACTATCGGAATGTTGGAATTGATTCATATATACCTCTGTGGTCCCACAAGAACAAGAATTATTAATGGTGATAGGTATTTTATTCTTTTGATTGATGATTATTCTAGAATGACATGGGTTACTTTTCTTAGGGAGAAAGCTCAAGCTCTAGATAGATTCAAAGTGTTCAAGGCTAGGGTAGAGAATGAAGTGAACTTGAGAATAAAATGTTTAAGGTCTAACAGAGGTGGATAATTCACTTCTAGTGAGTTTAATACATTTGGTGAAGAGCATGGTATAAAGAGACATTTTCCTGCTCCTAGAACTCCTCAACAGAATGGAGTTGTAGAGAGGAAGAACTAGACTATTCAAGAGGTTGCAAGGACTATGATGAAAGAGGAAAATGTACCTGATGGATACTACAGAGAATAAATCCACACTATTGTTTATATTCCTAATAGAGTTTAGATCAAAGGTAACAACACAAAGACTCCTTATGAACTGTGGACTGGAAATATTCCTACTGTTAAGTAATTTAAGGTGTTTGGAAGCAGATTTTATATTAAAAGAGATGATGAGAACCTTGGAAATCTTGATGCAATATTTCATGAAGGTATTTTCCTTGAATATTCAACTAATAGCAAAGCATATAGATGCTACAATAAAATATTGAGAACGATAGTTGAAAGTGCAAATGTAAAAGTTGATGAAGATATGCTCAAACCAATTGAAATAAGTGAAGTTGAATCAGATGAACCTATTTGTGGACAAGTACAAGAAGATAATAAGGAAGAATAAGAACATATTGAAGAAGAAGAAGAAGAAGAAGAAGCTCTAGAACCTGCTCCTAAAACCCCAAAATATGTACAAAAAAATCATTCGAAAGAACAGATAATTGGAGACAAAGGAAAAGGTGTAACAACAAGAAGCAAAGTGGTAGCAGTTGAAGTAAATTTGTGCCCACTTTCCAAGATAGAATCTAAAATAGTGTTTGAAGCATGAAACTATGAAAATTGGGTTAGAGCCATGAAAGAAGAATTACAACAGATAGATAAAAATCAGACATGGGAATTGGTTCCTAGACCAGTAAACAAGAATGTAATTGGTACAAAATGGGTATTTAGGAATAAGATGAATGAAGATGGTGAATTATTAACAAACAAAGCAAGGCTTGTGTGCAAATTTTATTCACAGATTGAAGGAATAGACTTTGAGGAGATATTTTCTGTGGTGGCAAGAATGGAGGCCATTCAGATGTTCTTGGCATTTTTTGCTTACAAATATTTCAAGGTATACCAAATGGATGTTAAGTCTACATTCCTGAATGGAGAATTGGAAGAAGAGGTGTACATGGAACAGCCAAAGAGATTTTAGTTATTAGATAAACTGGACCTGGTCTATAAGTTTAAAAAGGAACTATATGGACTTAAACATACTCTTAAAGCATGGTATGCAAGGTTGGACATATATTTGACACAACAAAGGTTCAACAAAGGCTTTGAGGACAGTAATCTTTATTTCAAAGTTGAAGGAAACAAAATGTTGATAGTGGTTGTGTATGTTGATGATATTATCTTTGGAGGAAATGAGGGTATGTGCAAGAAATTTGCAGAGGAGATGCAAAAAGAGTTTGAAATATCATGTCCATGATTGGTGAGTTGAAATTATTTCTTGGACTTCAAGTGAATCAAACTGATAAGGGAATATTCATTTCAGAATCAAAGTATGTTAAAGAATTGTTGAAGAAGTTTGGAGTGGATGATTCCAAACTGGTATGTACCCTTATGGTGACTAGATGCAAACTAAGTAAGGATGATGAATTTCCTAAAGTTGATCAGAGCATGTACAGATCTATTATTGGTGGACTATTATATCTTACTGCTACTAGATCGAATATCATGCATGCAGTATGTTTGGTTGTCATATTTCAAGAAGAATCTAAAGAAACATATGTTATAGTTGTAAAGAGGATATTCAGATATCTAAAAGGCACTCCAAATTATGGCCTGTGGTATCCTAAGAATATTGATTTCACTTTGAATTCTTACACTGATGTAGACTGGGTTGGTTATGTAGATGACCAAAATAGTACAAGTGGTGGTAAATTCTTTCTTGGATGCAAGTTGGTTTCATGGCTAAGCAAGAAACATGATTCAGTTTCTTTATCCACTGTAGAGGTTGAGTACATTGTAGTAGCATCTTGTTGCACACAGGTATTATGGATGAAGCAAGCACTAAAGGATATAGGAGTGATATGTGATGAGCCTATTCCAATTTTCTATGATAATACAAGTGCAATAAATATTTCAAAGAATCTAGTAATCCATTAAAAAATAAAGCATATATCTATCAGATATCATTTCTTAAGAGAGAAAGTATTGGAGAATGAAGTCGGGATTGAATATGTGCCTACAAAGGATCAAATTCTAGATATATTTACTAAGGCTATTCCTAAAGATACTTTTGAGTATCTTCAAGAGAAGTTGGGGGTTACTACCCTTCCTTCTTTCAACTAGGTGCAAATACAGGTGCATCAGTCTATTGGATCTACAGATTCATCATCTGTCTGGACTGTTGATTGGAGTCTAATCCTCAAGGGAAGTAAAGAGTATCATTGTTGTTGTATGATATGTGTGTTGTCATGGGTGAAATCTTAAGGGGGAGTGATTAGAAATTTATGGCTGAAGAACCATGTAAATTTTTTTATTTCCCATTGATGTCAAAGGGGGAGACAGAATCATGTGAAAAAGTCTATCTATATCTGAAAAAGTTGAAAGGGAGTGAGAATCTTGTAAGGAGAAGAGTGTGCAGGAAGCTTCTGTAGGTTATCAAATCAAAAATAAAAAAGAGAATAAGAAGCAGGAGAGTGTGTATGTTGTCTTATATGGTTTTTCACATCATGTGTTGCCATCAATGACAAAGGGGGAGATTGTTGCAAGTATGAATGAGTATGGTGGTGTTGTCATTAATTTTGTCATTTATGTCAACATAGTATAGGTTGTTGTAGTGAAAGGAATCAAGTGATTGCAGGTGGTACATTTATGGTTGATATATTGTAGAGATGTTGTGAGTAGATGGAGCTATCTTTATGGTGTTGCGGGTGTGCTAATATGATGAGTTATCAAGTGCTTTTGAGAAAATTAATAAATATTGAAGATAGAATTGTATGTGTGTTATGATTGTGCTTTGGTAATGTGTTTTGCATTTCTTTTGTTTTGATCCTATGCTTTTTCAGATCTATAGTGCTATTTAAGGGCATCCTTGGGTGATATATCCTGAGTTATAGCCTCTGGGTTGATGAAGAGTGAAAGTTGTGTTCATTAGTTTGTTAATTGGCCTAGAAGAGTTGTTTGTCTATGGTCTGGATGAAATGTTTCTACTTTGCATCCCTTTGATGGTTTGTCTCAGATCTTGTAGATCTGGAAGAAGGCTTGTAATGGTGTTATCTTTGTTTTGGAAAAAGTTCTCATGGTTTGGTGCTCTAGAAGACTAGTTCCAAAGCTACTATGTGTGTCTATAAAGTCTGAGTGGACTAATGGAAATTGTTCTTTGTATGGAGATTGTTGCAGTTGCTGCAAATGAATCTGAAGGAATCTAATATGTTTTCTAGTGTATGGTGAAGTGTGGTATGTGATCCACATGTCATCTTTGAGTTTCCAATGCATGTACTTCAATGTTCATTGGTGTTTTCATTAGGTTTGGCCGACTTGGTGTCTACACGTTACATGAAGGATTAGTATCAATTAAGGAAGTATGTGATTGATCCAAGATATTTTTTTGGGTCCTGGTTAATTATTTTTTTGGTCTACTCTCATTATTATCCACCATGGGAATGTTGAGTCACCAACCTAATTTGAATTTGTAAAATGAAGAATGTGTAGCCGACCTTGGAGAAAGTTTCTAAGATTGAAGACGATATAACTATAAGTCAAGATGTTATGGATTGTAAGTGAAAAGTGTGACAAGTGAGATAGAAGTGAAATATTATGCGAAAATGAATTAAGGTAGAAAAACTTCAATGTGTTAGACTCCTTAAAGCAGTGAGCCGATGGTGTCTGCAATTCTCTAATCAAGGCTGCGAAAGTGTGGAAGTTGTTAAGGTGGATATTTTGTTGCATTGAGATAATGTTCTCTATGTAACATTCTTCTTTATATGTTTCTGTAGCTGTAGGCAGTGAGCCTCCTCTATGTACAATGAGTCCTATCTTGGGCAATGAGCCCTCTGGCAGTGAGCCTCTTGTATCCAATTTTACAATTACTATTATATTGGGTGTTAATCCTCACCGTGGTTTTTCCCTTATTGGGTTTTCCACATAATTCAAGTGTTTCTTGTGTTGCTATTAATTTATGTTATTTTCACTTCATGATTATACTTAATAATAGATTAAAGTGGACATGAAGTTAATAATTATTTGATATTTGTGAATGTGATTGGTGAAAACTAATTCAACCCCCCCTCTCAATTGCCTTGTGCATTTCAACACTTTTCATGTCAAAGAAGATAAGAATTACTGGGTTGTTGATAGTGGTTGTTCTAATCATATGACCGAAGACAAAAGTAAGTTTGTTAAACTTGAAAAATATGATGGGGGATTAGTTAAATTTGGAGATGATTCAGGAGCTAAGATTTGTGGAATAGATTTAATTAGTTTTGATGACAAGTATAATATTGACAATGTTTGCTATATTAAGGACTTAAGACATAATCTCTTGAGTGTTGGAGAAATGTGTAGTGAAGGGTATAATCTTGTGTTTAAGGATGAAGCATGTGAGATCCGAAAAGGATCTGGAACTATGATTTTTTCAGGTAAGATAATAGATGGAAACATCTATCAGCTTAAGGGTGTTGATAGTCATTTCTTTATGTTACAAATTAATGATATTTGGTTATGGCACTAGAGGGTGTGTCACATGAATTTTGATAATTTGGAAAGAATTAGTTTGGTTCATTTTGTGAGAGATTTACCTAAGATCACAAAACCTATCAATGGTGTTTGCTAGAGTTGTCAATTTGGCAAACAAACAAGGAGTAGCTTTAAGGGAAAGGAACAATCTGTTATCCGACTGTTGGAATTAGTGCATAAATATATTTGTGGTCCTACAAGGGTGAGAATTCTACAAGGTGATAAGTACTTTATTTTTTTTATTGATAATTACTCTAGAATGACATGGGTTACTTTTCTTAGAGAGAAATTTGATGCATTAGATAAATTCAAGGTATTTAAAGCTATGGTTGAGAATGAGATGAATGTGAAAATAAAATTCTTAAGGTCTGAAAGAGGTGGTGAGTTCACCTCCAATGAGTTTAACATGTTTTGTAAAGTTCATGGAATAAAGAGGCATTTGTTTACCCCTAGAACTCCTCGGTAGAATGGAGTTATTGAAAGGAAAAATAGAACTATTCAAGAAGCTGCAAGGACTATGATGAAAGATGAAAATCTACCAGAAGTCTACTCGAGAGAAGCTATTCATACTAATGTTTACATACTTAACAGATTTCAATCTAAAGCTAACAACACAAAGACTCCTTGTGAGCTATGGTATGGAAAAATTCATGTTGTGAAGTACTTTAGAGTGTTTGGAAGCAAATGTTACATCAAAAGAGATGAAGAAAACTTAGGAAAGTTGGATGAAAGGTATGATGAAGGTATCCCCCTTGGATATTCTATTAAAATAAAAGCTTACGTATGTTACAAAAATGTTGAGAAAGATAGTTGAAAGTGCAAATGTTAAAGTTGATGAGAACTTGCAGAATTCTATTGTAGTAGATGGATATGTGTTAGATGAACCTGATTGCATAAAAGTAGAAGAAATAAATGATGAACAAGATGTATAGAATAAAGAGGAATAATCTCTAGAGAAGACCCCTAAGACCCCTAAGTATGTGCAAAATAATCATTTTGAAGATCATATTATTGGAGATAAGAGGAAAGGTGTATTAACAAGAAGCGAAGCTATTGAAGTTGAGGTAAAACATTTTGGCATTTGTAGCACATATATATTTTAAGGTATATCAAATGGATGTGAAGTCTTCTTTTCTAAATGGTGAATTGGAAGAAGAGGTTTACACAGAACAACCAAAATGTTTTCAATTGTCAGATCAATCAGACATGGTATGTAAATTGAAGAAGGCACTATATGGTTTGAAGCAAGCTCCCCGAGCTTGGTATGAAAGATTGGATAGGTACTTGATACATCAAGGTTTCAACAAGGGCTCTATAGATAGTAATCTTTACTTTAAAATTGAGGAAGACAAAATCCTAATAGTAGTTGTATATGTGGATGATATTATCTTTGGTGGAAATGAGGCTATGTGCAAGAATTTTTTTGAAGAAATACATAAATATTTTGAGATGTCAATGTTTGGGGAGATGAACTTCTTCCTTGGGCTATAGATCAATCAAACTGATAAGGGATTTTCATTTCACAGTCTAAGTATGTCAAAGAAATTTTGAAGAATTTTGGAATGGATGGCTCCAAAATGGTATGTACTCCTATGGTGACTGGCTGTAAATTAAGAAAATATGATGATTCACCTAAGACTAATCAGAGCAAGTATAGATCTATGATTGGAGGACTGCTATATTTAACTACTACTAGACTGGATATCATGCATGCGTTTTGTCTTGTTGCTAGATTTCAAGAAGATCCTAAAGAAACACATGTTGCAGTAGTGAAGATAATATTTAGATATTTAAGAGTCACACTAGATTATGGTTTTTGGTATCCTAAGGATACAAATTTCACATTGAATGCTTATATAGATGTAGATTGGGTTGGTTGTGTTGATGATAGGAAAATTACAAGTGGTGGTGCATTCTTTCTTGGATCTAGATTCGTGCCATGGCTGAGCAATAAATAGGATTCAATTTCCTTATCCACTACAAAGGCTGAGTATATTGCAGCAACATCATGTTGTACACATGTATTATGGATGAGATAAATATTGAAGGATATCATAGTTTTATTTGATGAACCTATGTCTATCTTATGTGATAATGCAAGTGCAATAAACATTTCAAAGAATCCAGTGATGCGTTCAAGGAAAAATAATATATCTATCAGATATCACTTTTTGAGAGAAAAGGTTATTGAGATAAGATTGGGTATGTTCCTACAAAGGATCAGATTGTTGATATATTTGCTAAGTCTCTTCCTAAGGATAATTTTAAGTATCTTCAAGAGAAGTTGGGGGTTATTTCCCATCATTTCTTGAACTAGATGCATATAGAGGTGCATCAGTCTAGTGGATCTATCTCTTTTTTGGACTGATGTTGGTGGCTACCTCTCAGGGGGAGTAGGTAGTATCATGTGCTATCAGTGTGTTGTTGATTTAATTAGGTGTAATCCTAAGGGGGGGTATTTAGAGAAGGTAATTTTGGTTCAGTGTCAAAGAGGGTGAAAAATGCAAAACATTTTATCCTTTTCCATTGATGTTAAAGGGGGAGAGAGAATCATTTGAAAAAAGAACTTATCGACTCAAGGGGAGAGGATCATGTGAAAAAAGAAAGAGAGTGTTTAGAACTATTGTGTGGTCTTTGGTGGCTTTTCACATCTTGTGTTTCCATCAAGGACAAAGAGGGGGATTTTTGCAAGAATGATGGTATTGTCATTGATTTCAACAGGATGTCTATCGATTGGTTTTTTCATTGATGTCAATTATGGGATGAACATGTTGAGGATATTGAGAAAATTTTGAAAAGAGGAAAATAGGTTGTGAATGTGTATTTGAAACCTTAGGAAGTGTTGTGAGTACATGGAGCTATTATTTTTTTGTAGATTAATATGAGTTTGAATGAATTAATGAGTTGAGATGTTGGTTTTGGTACTTGGTTTCCAAGTGCTTTTGAGAAAATTTGATAAACAGAGTAAACTGTATTATGAAAATGTTCATAGTGTGCTCTAGTAATGTGCTTCACATTTCTTTTGTGTTGATCTATACCTATATGGTTCTTATAGGTTATTAAAGTTTGATAGAGGTTTCTATATTCAGAATTTGGGTTTCTAGATTATTGTACAGTGCGAGATATTTTCACCAGTGTGTGAACTAGTTGTTCAATGAAGTTTTTTTTTGTCTAGGAGAAATTTATTTTCTTTGTGTTTCTCTACTATTTGGATTCAGGTGGTGCATATTTGGGAAGTTGTTGATAATTCTTTTATCTTTCTATGTTCAATATTTTACTTGATTTGTTGCAGTACAGTGAGAGTTTCATTTACCAGTATGCAAATAAGGGTTATCGTTTGTTTTGGGTTGAAGTATTTGCTGATGCGAGATTGAATGAAGTGTTTGATATATCCTATGTAGTTCATGGATTGTTCTAGATTGATTTCAAGTGAGTTATGTTGTCCATAACTTTTAGCTTGATCTAAGGAAGTGTTTACTTAATGTTTCTGGTGTTTTGCATGAGTGTTGGATGACCTTGTGTTTAATACTACATGTGAGGCTTGTGGAAGCATGTTGAAGTGTGTTGGGATCTATTTGAGTCCTAATTAATGATTTATGTAGGTTTCCTTTCATTCCTATCCACCATGGGAATGTTTGGGTGCCAACCTATTTCAAATTTGAATGTATAATGACTAGTTTCTAACTTTCTCCAATGGTTTTCAAAGTTTTTGAGGTAGAGATTGATATAAATATGTATGGTGTTGATGCAAGAGGAATAAAGAAAGATATATGTGATTTTGTTGTGAGTAAAGTGTATGTGATGCGATATTGAGCAGAGAAGTGTGAATTTCATGTTAGGGTTCTTGAAGGTAGTGAGCTGAAGGCATCCGATATCTTTCATGTTAGACTGTGAAAGTGTGCAAGAAATTGTGGTGGACTCCTTGTTGTATTGAGAATTTTTTCTTTGTGTAAAATTCTTCTTCTATCTTCTTGTTTTCTTTTTGTGGCAGTGAGCGCTCGTTGTGAGCCTTTTTGGACAATGTGTCCTATTTTGGCAATGAGCATCTTTGTACCGATTTTGATATTACTTATATTGTGATCTAATACTCACTGTGGGTTTTCTCTTATTGTTTTTTCCATGTAAATCTAGTGTTCTCATGTGTCTCATGTTGTAATTTTAGTTTTTGTTATCTGCATTACATGTTTAATCATTCTAACAAAATAAGGGTTTAATGAATGCTTGAGGATTTGTTTACTATTGAGGGTTTTGAAGGTTTAATTTGCTACAACTAATTCACTCCCCCTCTCGGTTGTCTTGTTCATTTCAATAATTTGAGCTTCTTTTTCCTTACCTTCATCTCTATCATTTTCTCTGCAAGAGAACTCATCTAATTCATATCCATCTATCACCATTGAGTTCTTTTGTAAGTCTTCATCCACTTTGACACTTACACTCTCAACAATATTTTTCAACCTCTTGTTATAGCATCGGTAAGCTTTTCTTCTTGTGGAATATCCAAGAAATATACCTTCATTAGATCTTGGATCAAACTTTCCTAAGTTCTCTTCATCTCTTTTTATATAACATTTAATTCCAAACACTCTGAAGTATTTGGCAGTAGGGATCCTTGCACACCACAACTCATAGGGAGTCTTTACACTATTTTCTCTTGATTGAACTTTGTTCAATATGTATACAATAGTACGAATTGCTTCTCTCCAATAGGATTCCAATAGTTTTGCCTCTTTCATTATTGTTCTTGCAGCTTCTTGAATAGTCCCATTTTTTCTTTCAACCACTCCATTCTACTAAGGAGTCCTAGGGGAAGATAAATGCCTCTTTATTTCATGCTTCTCACAAAAAATGTTAAACTCATTGGAGGTGAATTCTCTACCTCTGTCAGACCTCAAAAATTTTATTTTCATATCCATTTCATTCTCAACCATAACTTTTAATTTTTAAACTTATCTAGAGCTTTTGATTTTTCTTTGAGAAAATTAACCCAAGTCATTCTAGAGTAATCATCAATTAATAACATGAAATTCCTATCAACTTAAAAATTTATTACTCTTGTAGGACCACAAAGATCTATATGCACCAGCTCCAACAGTCTGGTAGTAGATTGTTCTTTGAATTTGAAACTTCTTTTCTCTTTCTTCCCAATTTGACATTCCTTGTAGACAACATTGATAGGCTTTGTAATCTTTGGTAGATCTCTCACAACTTGAATTGAACTAATCCTTACTTGGCTATCAAAATTTATGTGACACATTCTTCTATGCCACAACCAACTTTCATTAATTTGAGTCATAAAGAAATGACCATCAACACCTTTAAGCTGATAGACATTCCATCTGTCCTTCCAATAGAAACCATAAGTTTAGAGTTTTTTTTTATCTCACATTCATCATCCTAAAACATAAGATTATAGCCTTTGCTACACATTTTTCCAACACTCAAGAGGTTATGCCTTAAACCCTTAACATAAAGAACATCATTTGTATTATGCTTTCCATCAAAACTGATTGAACCTTTTCCATATATCTTAGCAGATGTATCATCACCAAACTTAACTAGACCTCATTCATATTTCTCAAGTTTAACAAACTTACTTTTATCATTGGTCATATGATGTGAGAATCCACTACCAATGATCTAATAGTTCTTCCCTCTATCATGAAAATCAATTACCATAGTTCCTTCAATATTATGGCTTGCTTTTAAATCACTTTCCTTCACACATCTCTCAAAGTTAGTAGAGTTAGACTCAATATTTATAGCCATAAACAAGCATTCACCATCCTTACCATCCCCATAGTCAGATTCATCATTTGATATACTAGCATCTTCTCTAACATAGTAACTTTTCTTTAAAAAATTTACCTTTGTTATCCTTATTCTTTTCATTCAAAGCTTTGTTTGGACATCTTGAAGCATAATGGTCTATCTTTCCACAACTTAAACATTTTAAAAGTAACTTCCTTTTTATTTTCCAGTACCTTTTTTCATTATTCTCACAAATTTTTCTTCTACATCATCAAGATCCTCCTGATTTGGTTCTCCAATCTTCTGTAATTTTCTAGCCTTAAAAGTGGTCTCAACTTTTGCATTACTTGGACCAAATTATCACATTTTAAAAGAAGATAAAGCACCATAAAATTGGTCTCTGGTATATTTTCTTAAATCCCAAGCTTCCTCAATAGTAGAAACTTTATGACTATAAACTTTAGGAAGAGTTCTCAGCACCTTCTTTACCACTTCTTCTTCTTCAAGCTTACCACCAAGACCTCTGATGGAGTTGACAATCTCATCCACTTTATGCATGTAGCTTGTAATTTTTTAATCTTCTGACATCTGCATGTTCTCAAATATGATCTTTAGATTCTGCATCTTGGCTTGCTTGACCTTATCATCTCCTTAATAAATGTTTTTCAACTTTGTCCAAATCTCTTTAGCAATTTTCAGATTCATAACTTTCACAAGTTTAGTATTAGAAAGACCACTTAAAAGAGCATACCTTGCTTTACCATTGTTCTCATAGGCCTTGATCTCATCATCAGTACTCAGATCATTTGTAGGAATAGTATATCCAATCACAATAGACTTCCAAACTCCATATCCAAGGGATACCAAAAATCATTCCATCCTTGTCTTCCAGAATGCATAATTTGATCCATCAAACAAAGGAGCATATCTCGTGTGCCATCCTAGATCTACCTCAAGAGGTTAAGCTTTATTTGAAGAAACCTTACTATGATGCCATTTGTTGAATTCACAAGACAATTGAGAGGAGGGTGAACCAGTTGTACATTAAAACATCAAAACCCTCATTAATATTTAGATCCACATCAACTTTAACAACCTTTAATCTGTTAGAATGATTTAGCATGAAATAAAATAATAGAAACTGAAACAAATCACCACCATGCACAATAGAACACTAGATTTATGTGGAAAACCCAAGAAGGAAAAAACCACGGTGAGGATTAGATCACAATATAAAGTAATTGCAACACCAAATATAAAAGGATCACTACCCAAAAGAAAGAAGGGCTCACCGCCAATGGCTCACTGCCAGATTTTAAAAAAGAGGAAAGAAGAATGTTACAGTGAGAAACTCATCTCAATGCAACAAAAAATTCCACCATAGTAGCACGAACATATTCGTAGCCTTTCTGAATATTGTAGACAACTTATTCTCACTAATTCTATTAGTTTAACTCATTAGAGCTTGCACTACACTTCCCAACTCTGCAATTCACATCACACTTACTACACACAAATCCTCCAACAACATAAGACTTATTTATACCTTCTTCAACCTTGAACACATTCTCCAAGGTCGGATATGCACCTCAACCGTACAAATTCAAATTAGGTTGGCACCAAAATATTCTCGTGGTGGAAAGGAATGAAGGTAGACCACATCACACCTTAACTCAGACCTAAATCCACTCATACATGCCACGCTAAATTTCCATAAACACCAAAGAAAATCCACAATTAGTGTCAACACCCAAGGCCAAACGAACCCATGTAAACACCATTAAATAGTTAAGTGTGTGCTTCCTTTGATCCATAGATGACTTGCAAACAAAAAATATCACTTGAAAACAATCTAGAATATTCCACAAACACCTTGAAATCCAACAAATTACTTTGCAACAACTTTCACCTAAAGAACAAACTCATCTTGTACACCTAGATAATCTTCCACATACTATAACTCAAGAAATCAACTTGTGGAGCACCAAACCATGAACAAATTCAACCAAAGGTAGATATCAACCTTATCAGAACACTTCTAGAACTATAAAACCAGAAACCAAACTGTGGAGAAATGCAGAGCAAAACCATTTCTCCCAAACACCACTGCAATACACATTTCACATACTAGTGAACAAAACTTTCTCTGTACAATGATCCAAACCAAGAAACTTTGGATATAACACTTATGATTACCTCTGATCAACATATCCAAACCACACAAGTATATCTTCAACGCAGAAGAAATGTAGAGCAAAACCAAAACACCACTCTATATGCTAGAACACCTCTACAACACATTGTTTCCTCTTTTATTCATTTTTTTCTCAAAAGCACTTGGAAACCAAGCACCATAAACACATTCTTATCATATGGAACACCTCCTCATCACAACCAAGCCAACTGCAACATATAAACTCAACCATACACATGCTTATCAAAGCAACACTAAAGGTTGACACTAGTAATACTTACTAATGACAACATAATGAAACTAATCAAAACATTATCACAACTATTCAACCATAAATATACTTCCAATAGTCACCAATAGTATGAACTAGTTGACATCAATGACAACACCAACTACTCATACTTGCAACACTTAGGATAATACATAAGAATAATCAATAAAGAAAGGGTAGCTAAATGGATAGGCAATTATTTTTGTATTCTTAAAAAACAATAACATAATATTTTATTGTTCAAAGTAGTAGATACAAAAAGAGAAAAAATATTTACTCCAAAAGAGGGGAAGAGAGTAGTATAAAATAGAGAGACTAGGCTAAGGAAGGATTTTAAGCTTATGGGAGATAGTCTAGGGTGTGACCATTGGAGCCACTTATAATTAGAGGCTTGTATGTATATTAAAGAGAGTGAATATAGGATTGAATCATGTTTGTATGGGGACATTGTTAACACTATAGTGTTAAAAAATATATTATTGTAATTCGTAGTTGATTGGACATGTAGGTGTGTTTGTGAGATTGCATGTGGGTAGGAAATACACTACTTATAAATAAGAGAAATATGTGAATTAATAAAATAGTTATGGTTTTGGATCCTATATGGTGTATGATATTGTGAGTAAATATTTAGGCTACTAGGTACGGTAACTTCTTTCATTGTAACTCACTTGCCTTGATTGTACTAGATCATCATAAGATGTAATATCAAAAAAAATGAACCCAAGGATGAAGGGTTAAGATGGGGGTACCTCATCAGTATCAATCATGCAAGATGTATTATCATCATGAATTAATGCATGATAAGGAAACTTGAGATTAAAGGTAAAACATCATCATATGTATACAAATTTTTAGCACTTCTAATAGGAAAGGTATAATCAAGATGAAGCACATGGACAAGTGAAGTGAATGTTTTTAAGAGGGAAGTAAAATCACAAACGTGAACTCCATAGAGGAGGGGAAAACATATACACTGAAGTAACACCTTCATAGAAAATGCATCCCCTTCCATAGCATTATATGACAAAAGAGCATCAAGGATGAAAGAATTAGATGTTACAAAATATAAGAACATGTCAAAATATATATAATATATGCATAGATATTAGCCAAATATCATTATCTATGAGAATTTATAGTGAATGATGTAGAAAGAAAGCACAAATAAAGGGTGTGTTAGAGATCAAAGAGATAGTAGACAATGAAATCCAAATCTGAATCAAGATAACATAATGAAACATGAGGGTGCATCCAAACTCTAATCAAATTTGAAGTGAAAGGTATGTGATCAAAAGTGTTAGATCTGAAACCCTTATATAGAAGGATAAATCTCGAGGAAAAAATCCAAGAGTTTAAGATAATTGACTAATTTATGTAATGGAGTAGATTAAACCTACATAACTATCTTGGGTAAATTAATTAAACACCAATCAATATATAAAATCTAGGATAAGGAGTTGTGAAAGATTATGGTATAAAAAATAAATAATAAAATAAGGATACTTAGCTCTAGGTTTAATGTAGATTTATTGTGATAAATGTTATCAACTAATTTGTCACTATGTCAGAAAATTAGGACATGATAGACAACAATATTAGGATTGATAAAATTGATTTTTGTGATACTCTAGTTCACTTTAATGCTTACAAAACTTTTTTGCATTTAGAACTAAACCTTATGTGATGATCTCAACTTACATATGGAAATGAAATACATTGAAATTGATGTTAAATATTTTCTTGGGATCCGCATTTGAAAAGGGGTGGTGTGGATAGAAATTGTTATTGAGTTTTCTAGGTTAGGGTTTCTCCTTCTCTAGTCAAATCCTATTACCAAGTAAATGGTATAGAAAAATGATCAAAGATAACATGTAATCATACAATATGCCAATGGTTCTAATATAATGTTAGTTTCATGTTCATGTGATGATGCAATGTGTACAATGAAGCTTTGATGTCAGGTCCAGGGCTCAATAATTTTCTAGATTTTCTAAATGACCATAATTGATTAGGGTTTTGTCCTTTTATACAATAGTCTAGCATGTAAATTGAAATATTTCACATTTGAGTCATTTCGTTATCAACTTCTTGAAAATGGATAAGATGGGCCCAATTTTGAAAGTTTGAGAGTCACTTTCTTACCCACAGATCTGACTTGAATCAGTTCGACACTTACAAATTTGATCCAAAATGATAAATGGATAAATTAAAAAGAAAAATTATCCTTAAAAATATATAAAAAATAAAATCAAATTATTAAATCATATCCATACAAAATATATAATTTTACATTCTAATCATTACATTCAAACCCACCTATCAAAGGAAAAAGTGTTGCATATATATTGTTCACCAAGATCAAGTAAAATTAAATAGTGACTCCAATGTGATAGAAATAACTACATGCAGCGAATTCTCTTTCCAAATAAGATATACTAAAGAAAGTTTTTCATGGCAGCACTTGATTATTGTCCACATAGATTCCAATTTCTATTCCACTGTTTTTATAAAAAATCTCATCAAGATAAGATAATACCCACTCAATCTGGATTCTCTAACTTTCTTATGGAGTGTTTGTGGGGCAAAGTCCCTCTCTGAACTGTGTTATTAAATAATTGATGGTTAATATTGCTCTTTTGTTATTATGCAACAGATATACGAGTCTTGTCAGTTTTCTGTAATCTTCTGTTATACTAAATATAATACAAAAAGTTGACATAAGAAAAAAAAAGGTTGAATCTCCTTTTTAGACTAATATGTTTGCTGTTATATGCGCTTTTCCATTTGTATTTGCTGTTAATAGTAAATTCTCTGGTATTTGATTCTTTAATGGAGTTCTTTATATATTCTTAACGCATGATTGTTATATGCTTCACTATTATAATGATTTCATTGTTCAGCTTATCTGAATGAAATCCAGTTATCCAATAATGGCAAATCTGTGCAGAAGAAAACAAGTGTGAGGATAAGATGATAAAAAAGTAAACCGTTCTTACAAGGAAATGAATACATACTGTAAGTAGTGGGTATAATTTATATATATTGTGTAGTGGGTTATACTTTAAATGTTAAGAAATTATTTATGATGTTGTGGGGTTTTTTCTAATAAAAAGTAGGGAGGAATTAAAAATAAAGTAAATTAAATTAATGTAGATATTTTACATATATTTATTTAAAAGAATTGAAATCAATTGGATAGTTCTTTTATAAACTGCAATGTGTTTCGTAAACTTTTTCACATGATCAATGATGTTGGTGCAACACACCCTATCATGGAACAAGGGGAGACTCGAACTCATGACCTCTTGCTTGCAAGATCTGCTTTAATCAATCCATAGCTCCAAATCATTATATTTATTTAAGAGTTAAAAATTATTTTATTTTATTTTATATAAGATTTATTTTAAAATTATTTTATTTATTTAAGATTTATTTTACTTTAGACAATTCTAAAGTAAAATAGAATAATTTTTAAGTAAATAAGGCAATTTTTACATATATCTATTTAAAATATTTATACTAGTAGTAAAATTATTTAAAATAATTTGTGTATATTATTTGCTAAATTATTATATATTTTGTATAGTTTAAGTAAACTAGAAATTAAAAACATGTCTTATAAATTTATTTAGAGAAAAATTAATATTATTTAAGTTTTTAGACAAATAAAGAGTTGGAATATTATAAATGATAAATAAATATAAATTAAAATTAAATTGATATGAAATTAGGGCTTACCTTGGCATCAAAGGAAGGTGGATTTCAACTAATGTGGCATTGCAAAATAGACATAGAATTAATAGAAATCGGATTCTGAATTGGAGAGCTAGGATTATTAGTGTAATGAAAAATCACTACAATTTTTTCTTTGGGATATTTTACCTTAATTTTGTTGTAGACCATTTCTTTAAGTTTTATTAATAAGAGTAGGATATTTGTTCACTTATTTTTCCCCTCCATGTCATTGATTTCCTTGATCTAATGGCCCATAAAGTCTTTTGTTTAAGTGGTGCTTGTATTTTCCTAGGTTTTCACCTTTTATTCATCTCATGACCTAACAATCGTTGGGGAGCCAAGGGAAATTCTTCTTGTCTTGCCTTGAGTGTTTGCCATTAGTCATTTTATTTCATGGTAGTATCCACTACCATTAAGTCTTTTGGCCATATGAATTGTAATTAATGGTGGCATTCTACACATGTTATGATTGATCAAAAAAGTTTGACAACAAGGAAATAAAGTAAGTGTGAAAGACTTTTGGATAAAAGTATAGCTCTATATCATGCTTTTAGCCAACTAAATGGTTTTGAGAAAAACCATTCACCCTAAACAATTTGGATTGAAATGGTTTCACCTCAAACCACTTGGCACCTACATGACATAAAGGGTTTCAAGTGAAACCTTTCTTCCCAAAATTACTAACTAGTTATAATCCATCTCTAAAATTCAAACAAGGCTATTTTCTATGGAATATTTTGACCTAAATATATTTGAGAAAAAACATTTCAACTAAATATTTTTTGCCCAAAACTATTTATCTGGTATCATAACCTCTCTTTGGAGACAAATTCAATAAAAATCTCAACTTCAACTCTAGATTTTTAAATTATAATATAGAAAGAATGATTTAAGAGATACCTAGTGATTCTTTTGGGTAGATTTGTGGTATTACTAAAAGATGTCTAATAACTGGGTTTGATAAACTTGTGTAAGAGTGTACTAAACTTATATTGCTTCCTTTGTTAACTATATTAGAGTAGGGATTAAATAGGCACCCTTTTCATAATGAGGACTTGACACAATCGAAGTTTATATGGTTGCTAGTACTTTCATTAACCAATTTGTGTTGACTTGCATAAAATTATCTATAGAGTATTCAAAATCCCATTTATAAAAACCCCACTTCATTTCTATTCATGTCTCTCAATGCTTGATATTTATCCATATCACATTAATTAAATAATACCCATTCCCCTTATGTTGAAGAAATATAACGGGCTACATATTTCTTATTAAAAACACCCCAATAATATGGATGTGCATGTAATAGTGTATTTCCTTAGAGGTGAATCCCCTAGGACATAAAATAAGAAATACCTTAGATATTCATAAGATGGTAATCTTTATTTCCCTAGTTTTTGTAAGAATGAAATACACCACACTATCATACATTTAATGTCATTCTCTTTCCTATTTCCTACCTTATTTCTCTCTATTTCTCTTCCCCTATGTATAAACAAGAGTTTCTCACACATAATGATGGATGTATTTTTTCTCATTCATGCTTAGAATCAAGATCCTTATAGATAACATTCTATCAAAGTCTTATTTTCAACTTGTTAAGTACAAAATTTTAGACCTTGTGCATGTGTCCAAGGATTCAAACATTTTTATATGTAGATTCATATCTTTCATGAACATTAATTGATGGAGTTACAGTAACTACTTTCTCTCTATCTTGATTGTGTATTATGTGTTGGTTTTATATTTTTATATTAATCTAATGTTCTTAATTTAGTTTTTTTGTTGATCATTATTCATGTGTCTATTAATATCCATTCAAATGATAGGTAAAAATATTATTTTCTTCACATATTGTCCCTTGTAGATAAATATTTTATTTTCTACATTCTCTTCCTTTTTTATTTTCCTCCTATAAATACTCATTGAGATCTATTGGTAAAAACCATAAAAATAGTTGGCATTTCATCCTAAGAGACCATTCTTCACGTTAAGTCCCATATTTATTTAATTTCCCACTATTGCACTATATGTGTAGTATGATATATGGTGTGCCTAGCTAATACAATATGTTCTTGTTATATTTAAATACCAATAGTTTTTAGGCATGCTAAGTGGGACCACATCCCAACTTTATCAAGAATCTAGTGATTTATTAGTCTCCATCATATTTGAAGCACTTTATGATCACTTGGTGACTTTTCTTACCTCAAATGCTAAAATTTTATGACCTCAAAGCCTACCACAAAGTCTACGTCAAGGGTTAATCCACACATATTGGTGAAAATTATTACTTTAATCTCAAGAAAAAAATAACCTACACCTTAATTTCTATATTAAACTCAACCTATGAATTCTCCACCTCTTGTGACTATAAATCTATTAATGGATACCCAAAATTTCCCTAAAAATCCTAACACAATACTATGGGTCTCATAGTACCACTAATACCTCCTACTATATGTGGCTCTATTATAATAGGATTAAGGTATCATTAGTTCCTTGTAATTATACACATATGTGTTATGTATCTTTATGTATCTCCAACACTTTTGAAGGTGTACCTAGGGTTCAATTCGAGAAATAATGTGTGTGTGCTTCACATTATTTACAAATCCTATGCATTCATAAAGGAGGTGGAGAAATACATCCGTGGTTACAATTGACTTTGAATTCATTAAGGTCACTTTCGTATTCTCAAGCACTAATATAGGAAGAAGAGAAGAATCATTTCATGATAGATGGGGCCTACATGAGCTAGTTGACTCAAAAATAAAGTGTTAGACTTGAGGATTTTAGTTGTTGAGGATTTATTGATCAAATATTCCTTTGTAGTTATGAATTTTATTTGGAGACTCATTAATTGAGCCTATGTGAAATCATTGATGTATTTACTATTATTGAAAGAATCTCTACAAGGTGAATGTGGTTTTTTTCATGGTACCATGATTTTGGTATCCATTGTATTAATTAAATAATACCCATTCCCCTTATGTTGAATCGAAAATAAAGTGTTAAGACTTGAGGATGTTAGTTGTTGAGGATTTATTGATCAAAGATGCCTATGCAGTTATGAATTTTATTTGGAGACTCATTGATTGAGCCTATGTGAAATCATTGATGTATTAACTATTATTGAAAGATTCTCTACAAGGTGGATGTGGTTTTTTTCATGATAACATGATTTTGGTATCCATTGTATTTATAAAAAACCATTTATTCTTTTGGCCTCTTTATGTAAACATATGTATTTGATGCATGAGATAGTGGTTTTAAATCATTATTTATAAGTAAAAAGGTGTTATTAGAATGCTATTAGAGTATAGATTGCTGATATTATATTATTTTCATTAAAAAATAATTCATACTTGTCCTCCTTTGGTGGAGTTTTTTCTTGAAAGGGTTTCTCCAAATAAATATTCTATATCTATGGTTAGATGATTTTATTGCTATTACTAATTTATACATTTCCAATAACATTTTTTTATGGTAATCTTGTAAAAATAAACTTATCTTAGATTTGTATACACTTTGAAGATTTTTTTAGAGTAGTTTCACCTTATTTATCAACATTTGGAATTGGAGATAACAATTTCGTATAGGGGGGATGTCTTTTAGTTAAATGTTCAATATTATTTGGCTACAATAGGAGATTTTTCTTAGTGTGTTTTTGTAGATTTATGAGGGATTGAAAACAATGGCCTCTACCTCTCATATAGATGTTGATAAATTCAATGGTATTTGATATGATACGTGGAAGATAAATACAAGAGATCTTCCTAAAGCAAGAGATTAATATGTGTTAGTTGCAAAAAAATCATTTGGAATGTTTGTTGAAGTTTGGTCAAAGTTGAAAAAGAACCTATACAAGAAACTATTTATTTATGCCTTATGGATTTTATCCACTTGAATGTCTATAAGGAGACCATTGGAATCAAGTTATGGAAGAGGATATATGATATTTACCAAGCTAAAAGTATAACCAATAATTTAAATCTCAAAATATGGTTATTATTTCAAAATGTAAGAGAGTGATTTAGTTGTAGATCATTTTAAAACTTTTAATTTAATTTTGAGTCAACGTGTTTTAGTATATGTTAATGTAAAATTAGAAGTTTTGTACCCTTTTAATTTTTCATTATAGTGTACACCTCCCCTAGCTTTATTTCCTAGTTCATTCAACCCTCGCCTTGGCCTTTTTCCACCCATGATTCCAAGGCTTTTCCTTTTGTGGTCCCTTTTGCCAAAATTTATGTTTCATTAATGTTAGTATTTTTTATTTTCCAATTTTTGTCCCTTTCTAGAGCTAAAACTATCTAGACACTAGATCATGAAACATTAAAATCCTACAATATTTTTTCTGCAACAACCATTTCTAGGATTCCCCCCCCCCCCCCTTACTACTTGTCCTTGTTATGGTAAATACTTGAGATTAATTTGAATGGTTTTCTAGCTCCCACATTTCCCTCCTAGTTCTTATTTTAAATAAATATTTCATGCTCATTCACATTCTCTTGTATATTTTATACTCCCAAGATTTGTACGAGTAACCTAAAATTGTCTACATCACTTATTTGGCATTGGTTGGACTCATATGTGAGAATCTTCTTAAATTTATAATGTCATTTGACAACATTTTTGTCCCCTTGGCATCATCAAACTTCTAGAGGTAACATTGTTTATTTACTTTTCTATTGCCTTTTATTTTATTTTATTTTATTGTAGAATCCTTTTGTAGTTCTTTGACACCTTGGGATCTCATCTCCTTGTCATTGTCACTTTTCCATTTTTTATATTATCATTTTTCTCACCATTCCTAGTCACGCTTAGGATACCTAGCACACATATTATTTTGTTTGTTTTACATCTTGGTTTCATGTGGAGGTTGAAACAATAAAGTATGACCTTGAATATTTATGGTAATATCCTTAGCAACTTGAAAAATTTATCCATTCTTAGCTTGTAGGTCTCTATTTGGACCCTCTCATAAAATGGGGGTTTATATTTCTTCTTCTCCTTCTTTGTTATTTTATTTCCATTTAAAAATTTGGATTAAATAAGTTTATATTAGTTCTTACAATACTTGGAAGTGTTATTAGTGTTATTTTATGTTCTAGAAGTGTAGCTAGATGTGAGTTCTAGATATTGAAGTTAGTTTTCTGGTGAGAAGAACCACACAAGTTGTATGGATGAAAACATGTTAGGTAGGCATCCTAGCTAGAGCTCTTTTATGTGTCCTGACACTTTTGTTAGCTTCTAGTTCTAGTGTTTAATGGATCAAAGCGTAGTGTTATATATAATCTTAATAACCATCACCAGCTTGGATTATTTATTTTGGTTGGAAGTATATTACCCACATGGATATTTTTTAAGATTTTGGGGATCCCCTTTTGTTTTCAGGCTTACTACTCTACACAATGGAAATACTTTATTAATAGAGTGGAAAAGAAGTTCGAATACTATATTTCTAAGCTTCTTTTACTAGATGTTAAATTTTAGATATGCTACAAATGCTTTCTACCATGCACATTTATTAGTCCTTTTGTTAGGTTACTTCTAAGTATTCATATCACAAGCTTAAAAATATTGTGTAGGATTTCATTTAGGCCAATTTAGACCACTACAAAGCCTTCATAAAGTTTCTTGGAATATTTTTTTGTCTTCCTAAAGACTCTAGAGGGCTAGGAACTATTAATGTGAATAAATAATAGATTATAAAATTTGTGATGGTAATAAATCTTGGATTATTATGTTGTGAAATTGTATTGATCTAGTTCTCCATATGGGAGAGCTATTTAGTATGATATTGGTTTTTCATTTTTTGTGATCTCTCTTATTCCCAAAAAAATATTAGCTACCAAAAGTACTTAGAAAGCCTTGGAAGAAATCAATTCATTGATAATGTAGAGTCAAGATGTGTTTTGTATTAGTCTATTCATCAAGAAGAAATCCTTGGGTTGGTTTCCCACTATTATTTTTCAAAATAAACCATTGATTGATATTTATTGGATGCACCCTCTAAATTTTTCATAAGAGGAATCAAACATCTTAAAGATTTTTATTATAACCTATCCATTCCACTTATCTCTCTTTCCCATAAGCTAGACCTAAGTTTAATTTGAACCTTGTGGACAAAGAAACCTTAATGATAAATGAGGTTGTGCCTTTTCAACACTAGCATAAATTTTCTCCATTTTTTACTAAGCCTTAATTGAAGGACTAGAAGTGGTATTTAGATACCCCCTTATACAATTATTCCCCAAGAAGAGAATAATTGAATATTTTTTACCACATCCACCCCCCCATGGTTCAAAAATTAAATTCTTGATAGTCTCTTTAGCCTCCGCCCTTTATTTGAGACAAGAAATTTCAAATAGTTTGGAAAGTGATTGTGGAGTTCAAGGTTATGCATGTTTCTTGTTGTTTTATTTATTAGGGTCCTTCTATTGGTAACAAACTAGAAAATATTAGTATAATAACCCAACATGTTCATTTTTGGGTATCCTAAAACTCTTTCGTATCTATTTGGGTTTTGTACTCATGCATAAATAGCCTAGCTATGTATTGATGATTTTTCCACTCCTAGATGATCTTATTTTGGATATGAATACTCCTCTAGATGATTGTGATAATATTCCATATGATGAAGATACATTAAAAGTGCTCAACTATTGGAAAAGTATTGAACATGAAAGGGTCGTCAAATCTTCTACTTCTCCTTCGGAGACTTCATGTACTCCAACTAATGTTCACACCCAAGAATCTTGTGTAGACACATATTTGGGGATGAAAAATGTAGTCCTATGACATGAATTGAGATCTCATCTCCTTCATCTACTCTTACATTTGATGATTCTTGTGTTACTATAGATATGGCTTCTTGTGATTCAGTGCAGTAGGATATTCATTGTCTTCCATCTACATCTACTTTAAATGCATATTTGATAGACATTGGTGGGTAATTTGTTGAGTCTCACATTTCAGATTTGGGAGACTCCATTGATTGCATATATCTTATCTTTGATGAAGATGATCATTCTTCAATTGTTGTGAGGGAACACTTTGACCCTCTTGTTCATTCTCTACATGATCATTCTTCATAGTTTGACGTAATTGTGGATATTTTTGGATAGAATTTGGAGGAGGATTCTTTGTCTTCAGAGGTTGCATCTTTATCTTTGGATTGTGTTCTACATCCATCTCTAGTAGATTATGGATTGGAATCTTTAATTGTGTGGCCTAGAACACCTGTTTGGAGAGTGTCAGCTTTTGACATTGACATAGAGACACTTGAGAATATTTCAGAGACATCACACATAATTATTTTTCCCATATCTTCCTTTCAGGAATGGGAAGAAATCATGTATATATTCTTGGTTTTGTTTCTTCCTATGTGGAGGAATATTGTTCACCGAGATTGGATCATCTTCAACATTGAATATCAAGCTTCTACCATTGCAGGAGACTCACCATTGAGGGGGGCTTGCATGGTATCTCTTCTTCTTCTCTCTTATGGGGGGTCTTTTTCCTCGTATGGGGTTTTGACCTTCTCATTATTCATTGAGAGAGTTTTATTTTTCATCTCTTTTGGGGAGGAGTTTTGTCCCACTAGGTCTTCTCATTTTCTCTATTTTTGAGAGATTGCATTTGCATATGTACATGGGTACCTACCATGGCCTAGTAGCTGAGATCCATCCTTGCATCTTTGCATAATAATATACTCCCTAAGTTGCACTTAAGGGGGAGTGTTGGTGTGAATAAATTTCTTGTACCTAGTTAATTCACTTACTGGGGAATTAGGGACATATTCACATGTTCAGTTTACTTAGGTCCTAAGATTCTTTCTAGAAGACTTAGTTGTCATGTCTAGATTTTATCTTTTCCTAGGTAGTTATGATAAATTATCTCATATCATAACTTAAGATACTTGTCATTATCATATGACATCTTATGTTTCACCTTGGCTATATAACCAAGGGGTTCTCATACATTATAAATTGGGGGAAATTAGATTTAATTCCATTATAATATTGAGAATTACATATTGATCTCTTTGTGCTTTCCATTTGGCCTCTAGATATTGGGTATCTCCATAGCCAAGTCTAACATCTTCAGTGAGGGCCCTTTACTTTCTATAATACTTTATTGAGTGATGGGATTATATATTAGGTAAAATAATCCTAGTTTTCTAGCATGATTTTAGATTGGAGTTTTTATATTTGGAAAGATAAGAATGCAAATATATTTGTTCGTTCCAAATATTTGATCAATTCTATTTTTTTGTTCACTCCAAGTTGCTAGTGGTTTCTAAAGTAGTCATGAAAAATTAGTTTAGGCCAATAATTTTTTTGTTAAGGCTTAATCTATTTATAACTTTCTAGATAACTAGAGGAATGCCCCCTATATTGTTTCTAGGATCCCACCCTCGTCACCTCCCCATGATAGAGGCCATGCTAGGGAGAATATTGTGGTTTCTCAAATTCATTCTAGCATTGATAAACAAATCATTTGATATGTTTCTCTTCATTGTTTGAGTATAATTTTATATAGTCTCTAACTATTGGTCATAAAAGGATATGTTCATTTCCTTTTTACAATTCTCCTATTGGGAAAATGTGTTTTAACCTTGCATTCCCAGTGCTTATTTTAATACATTTTTATACAAATTTTATTTGTTCTTCTTATGGGAGAGTTGGCATCCCATTAGGAGGATGACTATATTTTTTATTTAGTGATTTTTTGGTCTAACATGTAGAGGTAGAAATCCAATTTTGATGTGGTATATTTTGGCCATGTATTAGCATCTTGTGGAGTATTAAGGTTTTCATAAAAAGAGTTACATATTGTTGGTGTAGGTTTTTATTTTCCTAGTGGGTTAATTTATTTTCCCTTAGTCTTAGGTTTTTCCTACACTTAATTAAGCTTGCTTAGGATAATAAAGTGAGTTTATTATTAGGAGATAAGTATGTGGTGTCACCTTCATTAAAGGGTGGAACACATTCCACTCTTGGTGGCATCCTCCACTTTTAGTGGTCCATACTTTCCACTTTGGTGGGCATCTCCACTTTTGGTGGTCCATCTCCACTTTTGTGGTTGATTCCTATTGGTTGGATTTTCCACCTACCTCCTCTCGTAAGTTCTATATAAATTCACTACTTAGCTTGTATTTTCATCCATTCTTGCATACTCTTGCATCCATTCATTCTCTTACCTTGTTGCATACTTTGGCATACATGCACCTTAATGCATGCAGTCATTATTCATGCATTTTTGCATTGTATATTTTTAGCTTGGAAGATCTTAATGCAATTTTTTCACATCAACATTGCATAATCTCTTGAAGTCCCAGTTTGCATTCTTATGTTTTTCCAGTTTATGTAAATTTGATTTTCTCTTAAAAAGTTCCTTGGGTTATTCAATTTATTTCAGATTTCTAACATGCTATCACAACTTTTATTTTGATAAATCTAAGTTCTTATATTCTTGATTAAGAGATTGAGTTTCTTGTAAAAATCCTATTATTATTGTTTGTTCTTCTCTTGTGTTTTAAACGATCTAGAGAATCAGAAAGGATTTGCAATGATCTAATAACCTCTTCATATTACATATATGTTTTGTGAGATCCAGGTGATTGCATCACTTTTTGTTATACTGGAAGCATTCTTGAATGTTCCAACACCTCTAGAAGGCCTGAGAAAGTCAGATTTGGCTTTTATTTCATCCAAATTGGAGATCATTTGACAAAGTTGCAAATGGGGGTTTGAAGCTCATAAATGTGAAAAAACAATTATTGGAGCACTTTTGGGCCAAACAAACCTTTCCATTGTGTTCAGAAGGCCCAAAAACCCCTACTCTCATATAAAATTTGTCTATTTTAGATGAATTTTATTTTTGGCAAATTTTTCTTTTACCAAGAGGTCGTCACTGCAGGCAAAATTCAGCCTATTTTTTAAAAAAATCATAACTTTTCGCCAGGATGTCCATTTTCTACAAACAAGATATTGTTGGAAAGTTCGAGATGAGAAATTTCCATCTACAAAGGTTCTGAAAATATTTTTTTAAATTTTCTATCAGATATTGTAGGTTGAAGTTGTTGTTGCATTTTTTCTTCAACAAGCCATAACGTTCACTCCAGAGCTCCGATTTTCGGAAACGAATAGATGTTGGAAAGTTATTGAAGAGAACTACACAACCATAAGGTTAATTTTTCCATATTTTCTCTCACACTCATTTTATATCAAAAATTTTAATTTTAGCTATTTTGAGCCTATTGAGTATTATATCTTGGAAAAAGCTTTGTAAATGCACTAATCATAAAGTGCCAACATTGTAGTACATTGGGGGGTGATTTTCAAGACTAGTGGAAAGGGGGGTGTCTCTTGATGTCTCTTTTTGTGTTCACTTAAAGTTTCTCTTTTGTATCAATCTTGGGGGGATTATACAAACAATTTGTAATCACTAACTAAGATAAAGTTCCATTTATGGGGGCACTAAGCATGTCTCTTAAAAATTATTTCCATCCTTCTATTGTCAAGTTAACTTTAGAGAACTATTTTTCCTGAAAAAAAGGGATAAAGAGTCATTGCCTTGAGTAAGATCTACTACCCTATCTCCTTGGACTCGTTCTTGAGCCAAGTGGCTATAATTAGAAGAATGCATGGTTTAAAAATAATGACATGGTCTATGGACTAATATGTCTTACTATTTTTAAGGATATTCTACATCATTTAGAGAACACTGAGTGCCCTTTCACTGCTTGGACCATCATTCAGCAGTTGTATGGAGACATTGGATCTTCATCTAAAAGTGATGTTTCCTTGGAGAACCAAGCTATTGTGGATGATATTGAAACTTGTGTTTCCCCATCTTGTGTGGACACACCTTGTGTGGATGATCAATTCATTGATACCTCATCACCATCTATTGTTGCTATTTCAAATTATAGTGTTGCTTCAAGATTTTCTAGTGATTCTTTGCAGTAGGACATTCATTGTCTTTCAGATTCAACTTGGGATGATCTCTTGATAGGTATTTCAAACTTGTTTATGGAGACACATATTGCATATTTGGGAGACACTATTGATGATACTCATCTTGTCTTTGATGAAGTTGATTCTTCTTTAGTTTTTGTGAGGGGACACTTTAACCCTTTTGTTCAATCTCTACATGATCATTCATCATAGTTTGACATGAGTGTGGATACTTTGAATCAATATTTGGAGGATACTTCTTCAGAGGAGATACTTGAGTCTTTGGATGGTGTTCTACATCAGTCTCTAGGAGAATTTGAGTTTTCATTTTCAGCAGTGTGGCCTAGAACGTCTGATTTGATTGTGGGAGCCTTCAACATCGACATTGGGACACTTGAGCTGAGTTTAGAGACTCCATACATCTTGAGTTTTCTTTCTACATATTCCTTTCAGGAGTAGGGAGATAGCTCACATACACATTTGGTTTTGTTTCTTCCTAAGGGTAGAAACATTGTTCGACGATCGTGGACCATCTTCTACATCCATTTTTGAGCATCTACCATTGGCTCTCTTTAGGGGGCTTCTTTGTCCTTCCACTTCATTTCTCTCTCTATTATGAGGGGCGTACTTCCTTTTTGTGGGATGGGGTTTCTTCTTCTTTGGGAGGGAAATTTCTATGTACATGGTGGGTACCTAACATGGCCTCATTTTTTGGGACACATCATCTTTTACATACTCCTAAGTTGTACTTTAGGGGGGGTGTTGGTGTAGGTTTTTATTTTCCTAGTGGGTTAATTTATTTTCCCTTGGTCTTAGTTTTTCTTACACTTAATTAAGCTTGCTCATGATAATAAAGTGATTTTATTACTAAGGGAAGTATGTGGTGTCACCTTCCTTAAAGGGTGGAACACATTCCACTTTTGGTGGCATCCTCCACTTTTGGTGGTCCATACTTTCCACTTTTGATGGGAATCTCCACTTTTTTGTGTTCCATCTCCATTTTTTGTGGTTGATTCCTATTGGTTTTATTTTCCACCTACCTCCTCTCCTAAGTTCTATATAAACTCACTACCTAGCTTGTATTTGCATCCATTATTGCATACTCTTGCATCCATTTATTCTCTTGCATTGTTGCATACTTTGGCATACATGCACCTTGATCCATGCAGTCATTATTCATGCATCTTTGCATTGTATCTTTTTATTTTGGAAGCTCTTAATGCAATTTTGTCACATCAAAATTTCATAATCTATTGAAGTCCTGGTTTACATTCTTATGTTTTTCCAATTTATGTAACTTTGATTTTCTCTTTAAAATTTCATTGGGTTATTCAATCTATTTTATATTTCTAACACATATGATATATTATATGATGCATACGAGAATGTGAGAGGGGGGCTACATTGGAATCTTGACTAGCATTGTATCTTTTTAGCTTGGAAGCTCTTAATGCAATTTTATCACATTGACATTGCATAATCTCTTGGAGTCCTAGTTTACATTCTTATGTTTTTCTAGTTTATGTAACTTTGATTTTCTCTTAAAAAGTTCCTTGGGTTATTCAATCTATTTCATATTTCTAACACATATGATATATTCTATGATGCATACGAGGATGTAAGAGGGGGGTTACATTGGAATCTTGACTAGCATTATGATAGGTTGGTAAAATTTTCATGGATAATATTTTAAATTTTGAATAAGGAAAAATTAGGGTACCCATGTTTGGGTGGTAAAATATAAGGGTGAGTAGGATCGTGGCGGTCCAAAAAGTGGCGATATGACAAAAAAGTGGTTGACAACTTTTTTTATCTGAATTTGATGAAATGAATTTAGGGTTTATTGAGAAAATTATCATCTTTCCAAAAATATAAGATATTCCTTATTTGGAATCAAATAGATAATTATTATTAATTTTCTACATAAATTCTGACTAAAGTCCAGATTGATATGTTGATTGAAAAACATCTATAATTCTTAAACGATTTCACATTTTTTGAATCCAAAATATGCATCACATTCTATGCTTCCCATACTATAGGATAAAAAAGAGAAATTAAATTTCATAAATTTTTGACCAAGTTATGATGGTCAGACAAACATTTTTTAATATTTTTAAAATGTTCTAATAAAAAAATCATAACTAATTATTTACTTGCAAAAAAAATGCAACACATCTAGGCATGTGTCCTCTACTTATATTGAAAGTTCAAAAAAAAAAAAAATTCTTGTACTTAGGTTGGTCAAACATACACCTGTTTTTTATTTTTTCCTAAAAATTTAGTACTGCTGCATTGAAATTTCAAATTTTCACCAAATAGATTTACTTTTTTCCAAAACACGACTAGTATCTTAGAAATTACATTCAATTTGCTACAAATTTTGTTCTTTTATATTTTTCAAAGTATGTTAATAACTTATTCAATTTTTTATGTCAAGTTTCTTAACTCTATTTTTCTGAATTTGCATTGCCACTTAAGGGCCTAGTTTGGATCCCCATGATCCTGCACTGGCCCAATTAAAAATGACATTGTAATTTGGGTAAGGAATATGCTAAAAATAGCCAAGAAGAGTAAGAAAAAGGGGGAAATTAGGGTTTGAAACCATGAACTTGGGCACCATACCTCTCATGGATTTGTAAATAGTTTTCTTAAACCAATCATGGCTTCCAATTTAAAATTCATCTATTTATTAGTGCTTGGAGTTGTAGTTTGTATGGTTGATTTATAGGTACCCTTATGTTACCAAATTTACTTAAAAAATATATTGGTAATACTCCTATAATATCTTGCTCTACAAGTGTATTACATTCCATTTCTTTACCAAATAATACATGGGCTTCTTTGGATTGTGTGGGTTTTCTCCAAGTTTTTTCCCCACATACACCTTCTGTTATGGAATTTTGTATTTTATGTTCACATATGTTTCTACTTTGTGTATTTAAAAATATTTAAGAATTTATAAAATACTCTCCTCATTAGTTTAGTGTAGGAAGTATTTATGCATACCATGCTTATTTTTAGTTGGTATCAAAGGTTGATCATCTTTGATCCTAGTTGTTGGGTAGACTATTTTTATACTAATTTTTTATTGAGTGGGAGGTATTATAGACTATTTTTATCTTACTATAGGAATAAATGGAAAGAGCATCTAGAATAATATAAATGAAAAAGTTTAATAGTACTAATTTTGAGTTATAGAAGCTTAAGATGGAGGATATGCTCATGGATACAAATTTGTGGGTTGTAAGTGTACCATGCCATAAAGTATGAAACAAGAAGACTAATAATTAATAGATAGAAAGGATAAGGGTCTTGAAAATCTATTTGGTGGGTGGATTAAATTCTCTTAAATATTCATGAAGAGCTACTACAACAAACCTTTGGAGGAATCTTGGTGAAATTTATCAAGATAAAAATTTAGTGATAGGTTATTATGAGAAATAAATTGTATTCTCTTATAATGGAGAATGGTAGATATGTATCCATTCATTTGAATGCCTTCCATGTGTCAATTGTCTAGTTTAACTTCATTAGATTGAAAGTAGAGGATGAGGATTCGTGTATGACTCTATTATGTTCTTTACTTGATTTTTGGGACCATCTTGTGATCGTTCTTGGGTGCACTACCACCAAGTTTAATATGAATGAGGTGGTTATATTATTAATTTTTGAAGAGATGAGAAGGAATACTTCTAAAATATCAAAGGAGTCCCTTGTAATTCCTACAAGATCCAAAGAAAATGAGAAGAAGGGTAGAAATGAAGAGAAGTGAAGATCCAAATCCCATGGGAGATGTAAATATATTAGTAAGTCGAAGGCATGATGTTGGAACTATTAAAAACCTAGTCACTTTCAAAAGGATTACAAAGAGGAGAAATGAAGAAAAAATAATGATGTTTAAGATGAAGTTGATATATCCTCCCAAGATGATGATGATTCCTTTGTTGCAATATTGGCTACACATGCATCAAAAGGAGTGTGGTTTATTGATTCTGATGTAACTTTCCAAATGACGTCACATTGAAGTTAGGTCACAGAGTATGAAGAATATTATAGTGGGAAGGTGTACTTGGATGATGAATCTGACTTGAAGATCATTGTCCATGGGAGAGTTTTAGTTATATTCCCTACAAGATGGGTGAAGGGATCCATGGCGTGTTACAAATCTGTTGGGAATTATGCCTCAACTTTCTGGTGACCCCCTTTGAAGACTTACACAAATTCTCTTGTTTCCTTGGCAAAGTCTTTTGTTCTGGCAGAGGCGGAACCGGGATGGAACTTGGCATTGTTTTGTTTGCCTTGTTCCGGGTCTTGTTCCCGTTTTGTCTCCAGCTTCGCTCCCCACTTTCTTGGTTCTTCGAGTTTTGTTCTGGTGGAGGGGGATCCGGATTGGAACCTGCCATTGTTCCTTTTGTCATGTTCCAGGTTTGGCTCTGGATCCAACTCCGGCTTCGGCAGTCTGTTGCTCTCCGCTTGGTTCTGGCGAAGGCAGAACCAGTTTTGGAAGTTGGCAATGTCTGTTTTCCATGTTCCTGTTTTTGTTCCTATTCCGACTCCGAGTTCAACTCCTGCTTTTGTGATCTAGTTCCTCTAGATGTTTGGATTCTCCTCGGGGAGTTTTCCTCCTCTTTGTCCTAGTTCTGGATTGTTGTTTCTTGTAGTTGGCGGAGGCGGAACTGAAACCGGTTTGGTTCTTGATCTTGGACTTTTGGTAAAGTCTTGTTTCTGTTCCTGTTCCGTCCCCGACTCCGACTCTGATGTTCCCATCTTGGTTTGACCCCAGGTTGACTTTATCCAATCAGTTATGTTTTCAATGTGTTCCTCTTTGCCGTGGGCGGACGCGGAACCGAATTGGTTCTTGAACCTGTAATTTCGGTGGAGTCATGTTTCAACTCCAGTTTTGTCTCTATCTCCGACTCCGACTCTGGCAGTGTGCTTTTTCAATGGAATCCTATTTCGACTCCTGTTCCAACTCCAGCTCCGGCAGTGTTAGATTTGGCTTGAAGTCTTGGACGCACCTGATGTATATTTGACCTTTTTGGTTGCTCTGTCAGTTGCGATTATTGATGGGTCTTGGACGTGTGGCACCTAGTTGAATAGTGATTGGATGGTTACCTAACTTGTTGTGTTGCATGTTTAGTCAATGAAGGTTGGCGGAGCTGAACCCGTTTTTGGAATGGCATTGAATGCCTGGACGGCTCGTTGTAGGGAGATCTGTCAGATCCGACCAAATGCGTGATTTGCAGATGGTCTTCTTTGCTCTTGTTAAGTCAGTTACATAATGGATGAGAGATGTATTATTTCTCAGAAAGTTCGACGATTCTGCAAGAGTCGTGGGTTGCAGAGCAAGTGCGAGATGTGTGAGCTAAATGTGTGACCATGAGATTGCGAGCAGGGTGCGCGGGCATGTGAATGTGTGAGCATGGGGCTGCAAGCATAATGCATGATGCATGATGCGAGATTGCAGCAGTTGGACTTGTAGGTTGGAGAGCCGAAGCTATGAAGAGATTTGTAGAGAGATGGAGAGGGTGTTCGAGCAGTTTGCTTAGGCATTGTAACTGTGAACACTCTATCTCTCGGATCTGGGCATGCGAATCATTGGAGGTCGAATGACTGGGCTGGCCATGAGGCTAGCTGTGACAGTCATCTGAGGAGCTGAAAGGAATCTTGCGGGTACCTATTACTTCTCCAGTAGAACAAGATGTAACTCCTGTATTGGCTTTGAGCCTGATATTGTATTGTAACTGGTTTTGTGTTGTTGAATAATACAATGGCTCGAAATTTTGGAGTGTGGGGTTTTTACCTGAAAGGGTTTTCCCCACGTATATCTTTGTGTATTCTTTTTGTCTTTCATGGTATCTGTTTATGTTGAATATGTTTCTTGTTGCATTCATTTCTCTCAGAGGATCAATGGGGGATCAATTGTGCTTGTTTCTGCTTTATGGCATAGTTGGTTGTGTCTTTGTTGTGATTTTGAATTGAAATCACTAAGGCACTACTATCTTAGATGCCTATCTTGACGATAGACCGAATCTGTATCCCCAACAAAATCCCCAATTTAGAATATGACCTTTTATCTATATAAGTAAATTGAATGATGTAGGTATGCAAGTTTCTTTATTGAGTGAACCCTGGTGTAATATGGTTCAACAAGCTATGGTGATAGCTAAGGGTGTTTAGATTGGAATTATATTTTAGCTTGATGCATGCATAATTTAATACAATGGTTCTTCCACTATAGTGAAAAAATTTACAAAAATTTCTCCTTCACCATGATAACCAACAATAATGAG
Source organism: Sequoiadendron giganteum (assembly GCA_007115665.2). Classification (NCBI taxonomy): domain Eukaryota; kingdom Viridiplantae; phylum Streptophyta; class Pinopsida; order Cupressales; family Cupressaceae; genus Sequoiadendron; species Sequoiadendron giganteum. The sequence goes on along the minus strand of CM021104.1, from coordinate 297,343,277 downwards.
GTGTGTTGGATCCACTTCTAATGGCCATGCTTTTTAGGTACATAAGGGTGCTAATTCTTGGAAAACTAAAATTCATGTTTAGAAAATTATAATGTTATGAAATTAAAGACTTGGCCATATAGGTGAGAAAAATCTTTAGACCACGAGAAACTAAAACTTTGTGGAGGGGTTGAATGATTGTAATCTTGAGTTCATTTTTTGTAATTATTATGTTTATGGAAAGAGAAACCATGTTCAATTATACTCTAGTTATCACATAATCTTCTAGGATATTGGACTTGGTTCATTCTTATGATTTTTTCCTTGTAGTGTTCCTTGAATTTCTAAATCTATCTTTTATTGATAATTATAATAGAAGGACATGAGTTTAATTTATCAAAAAAAAATTATAGTATATAGTCATTTTAAAGATCTTAAGGCTTTTGTGGAGTATCAAACTTGTAAAAATATTAAATGTTTAAGGATTGATAATGGTAGTGAGTTTTGTTTAACAAATTTTGATAGGTTCTATAAATATAATGCTATATAAAAACATAAGAAAACTTCATATACCTCTCAGTAGAATGGATTTTTAGAAAGGATAAAGATTATGTTGATGGGGAAGGTAGTGGTCCTATGCTTAGTGGAGCTAGTCTTGAAAACAAATTGTGTATTTTTTTTCCACAACTTATTACCTAGCTAACAAGTCTCCTACATCGGCTCTTATTGAGAAGACAAGTTTATGGATATGTGGTCAAGAAAAAATTCCTCATTGCAACATCTTAGAGTGTTTATTTGTAAGGAATTTTCTCATGTGCTTAGGGAAAAGAGGTCAAATTTAGAGAACGAAGTTGTTAAATATATCTTCATTGGTTATGGTATTGGTGTGAAAGGGCACAAGCTTTGGGATCCTATGGCCAAAATATTTTTATATAATAGGATTGTTTCTTTAGAGAAGCTAAGCCTTCTTCCACTATATTGCAACCAAAAAAGGAAAAAGAAGAAGATGTGGTTCAACTAAACCCAAAGACTAAACAAGTTAAACTTGAAGCCCATAAAGGACCTAAAGAGAAAAATAACACAATTTTGATAGTTTTAAAGAATAGGTAGAACCTTCACCTTAGATATAGAGGATACTTAATCAACATTGATAGGAGATCAGGGTAAAAGAACAAACTCGTGTCATACTTTTTAAAGTAAATGACCAATACAAATAAAAAATTTCAACTTCAACCACATAAAGTGGCTTTTATGTTTTGAATTTTAAAATGATGTAAACTAATAAAATGTGGAACTTTTGATGAAGATTAAACTTGTAATTTAAAAAAAAAAAATTGGTTTGATATATTTTTTATAAATGAAGAGTAGAATTTGAATTGCTAGAAATTTTAGTAAAAAGTGAGATTGATGGGACATCACAAAAAGGAGAAAACATTTTTTCTTTCCCTAATTTATTCCCCAAATAGGTAACTTTAATAACTAGTGCATGGGAAAAAAATAATTCGATGAATATTTTTTTGGTAATAACATTTTAAAGTGAAACTTTACCAAAACATCATAGTTTTTATGGGCTGTCAATTTCTATCTATTTTTTTTTATCATTTTTAAAAATACCCTTTTGAAGAGGATTATTTCCTCTAGTGCACCATATATTTTTCAAAATCTTTGAATATGTTTTACTATTTCTTTTTAATTTCTAATCAACCTCATGTTTGATTATAAAAACCTACTTACAATAAATTTTTTTAAAAACATAATGAAACTTAATCAAAATTTTATGAAAAAAATGGATTCTAGACTCTAAGCTCTACAAAATGGTATTTTTAGATTTTCATGAAATTGCCCTTTGTTGGAGAAATCCAAAGTTGACATTCGAGTTTTTTGAATTTTCCCTCCAAAAGAGGGATTAAGCTGCTACATAGACAATTTTGCTTGAAAGGGTTTCACCCAAAAAAAATTTGACCAAAACCCTTTCGCTTGAAACATTACACTTAAATTTAAGCACATTTCAAATTTACAATAGAATTTTTTTATTTTATAGTATTAGGCGAAAGGGTTTCACCCGAAACTATATGCACCATGTATAGGCCACATGGTTTTGGGCGCAACTCTTCCACCCAAAATTATTTAAGGTGAAACTATTTCACTAGAAAGTATTTAATTGGCCAAAAGTGTGAAATAGTTTTGTGTTTTTACCTTATTCTCTCACTAATTAGAGATGTGTTTTTCTTTAATTACTAACATTTATGAGCCTAGGACTATAAAGGAGCCTATGGTTATGGATGATGTAGATTTTTGGAAAGAGACCATGGAAAAAGAAATAGTAGTGTTAAAGAAAAATAACACATGGGATATAGGACCTTTGCATCATGGAAATAAACTTGTTGGATGCAATGGGTGTTCAAGATGAAAATTGGTTTAGATGGTAGTGCTAAAAAGTAAAACATGAGACTGGCAACAAAAAGTTATTCCCAAGCTGAGTGAATTGATTATGGTGAGATATTCTCCTCAATTGTAAAGCTAACATCCATTTATTATATTTTATCACTTGTAGTAGTGTATGAATTTGAGGATGATTAGATGAATGTGACAATATCTCTCCTTCATGGTGATCTAAAGATATAAATTTATATGTCACAACCACAACAATGCATTGAGAAAGTTAAAAATAATTTGGTTTATACGTTGAATAAATCATTGTATGTTCAAAGATAATCTCCTAGGATGTGGTATCAAATTTTCTACACCTTTGTGATAAGTTTTGGATTCCTAAGATTTAAATCAAATCATTATATCTATTAGAAGATGGATGGTGATCATATTCTGATTATCTTATTGTGTGATGACGATATGCTATTTTTGGTAATGGGATGAGTTCTATTTGTGATTTTAAGGATTTAGGGTTAGCCAAGTACATCCAAAGGATTGATGACATAAGAGATAGAGCTAATAGAAAGCTACAACTAGGCCATACTAAATATCTAAACTAAGTGCTAGAGATATTTAACATGAAAAATTATATATTGTTGTGTATTCCTCTTATGATGGGAACAAAGTTATTAGTTGAACAATGTCCAAAATATACAAGTTTGTGAGATGGGTGATATCAACAAAGTTCCTTATTCTAGTGTTGTTGGTAGTTTGATGTATATTGTGGTTTGTACAAAAACAAACATTACCTAAGCATTGGGAGTCATTAGTCCATTTTTTACTTTAATATTGGATAGGTACATTGGGATGTAATGAAGAGGGCATTCAAATATTTACAAGGTACTTTCAAGTATCCTCTATGTTATCATGGTTATCCTACAAGAACCCAATATTTAGTTTGTATTTTTGGATATGTGAATTTTAATTGGGCTAATGCTATTGATACAAAAAGATCCACTAGTGGATATATTTTCATGATGTTTAATGGTGCCATGAGTTAGATGGGTAAGCAATAGTCTATGGTTGCTTTTCCTACTATAGAAGTAGAGCATATGGCAGCTACTCATGCTTGTAAAGTAATTATTTAGCTTATGAGTGTTTTCTAATATTGGGCTAGATGTAGGGACTATTACAATTTTATGTGATATAGTCAAAATACCATATGTAAATGGGAAATAATTCAAGTTTCCATGTGAGGATAAAGAATATTGATATTTAGTACCATTTTCTTGTGACATGGTAGAGGATGGAAAGGTGATGTTGTAGAGAAGGTTGAAAAATTTGTAAATGTTGTAGATTCTTTAATAAAGATTATGAGTACAAATGAGTTTAGATAGTGTGGTGAGTCTATGGGCCTCTTAGCCCTAACAATTAAATTTTAGTGTTGGCGAATTTCCATTTTTATTTTATAAGGTGCTTGACAAGTAGGAAAATATTGGTAAAATGTGTCTCAACCTTGCATTCCTAATGTTCATTTTATTAAATTTTGTAAGCACTTACTATTTAATCTTCTTTATAGGAGACTTTGGCATCTCATTTGGAAGATAAATTGATTTCATCTTTAGTGATTTTTTGGCCTCACATGATTAGGTAGATGTCCCACTTTGAGGTGGCATAGTTCGAACATGTGTCACCATCTTGTGGTTTGTGTAAGGTTATTATTATGGGAGTTACACATGATAGATTTCATGATGTGTAAAAGCATACATATGGGGGAGGTTACTTGGAATATTGACTAGCATTATGACAAGAAGATAGACTTGACATGGAGCATCTTTAGAATGTCGACTGAAGATAAATTGAGGTGCCCATGTTTTGGTGGTCAAATATGACAAGTTATGACATTGTAAGTTGTGCAAGGAATATGCTAAAAATAGCAAGGAAGACCAAGAAACAAGAGGGGCGTTAAAATTTGAACCCATGTATTTACATGTCATATTAAATCTCTCATGGGTTTGTAAATAATTTTCCCAAACCATTCACTATTTAGATAATTTATAGTTCATCTATTTATTGGTGCTTGGAGTTACAATTTGTATGGTTGATTTGTAGGTTTCATTATGTTGCTAGATTTACTCTAGAATTGCATGCTAGTGATACTCTTGTAATAGCTTACTCTATAATTGTATTGTACTCCATTGATTTATTGAATAATGCATTGGGATTCTTTGGAATTTAGGGCTTTTCTCTTATAAGGGTTTTCTCCATGTATACCTTATTTTATATATCTAGGTGTTTCTACTTTCTTTGGTTGAAAATATTTAAGAAATTGCACAATACTATTTTCATTAGATTGGTTTAGGAAGCATTTCCATGTACCTTACTTCCCGTTCATCTTTAGCCCCCAATACAAAAGCTCTCACCATTTTGTTATTGAGTTCTCAAGTTTTTCCTAATGTTCAAGGCTCATATTTGGAAGAAGGCCTCAAGGAGAGAGAAGATAATACTCACATTGATTAGTAGCCAGTGGATGATGGTAAATATCTACTTGATGGAAGGTGGGATAATCTTGATGATATAGATCCCTTCCCAATGCTAGTTTTATACCTTTAGCAACTTAAGTTTTTGGTTATTATGAATTTTGAACTATTGATAATTTATATAGTTATTTCCTTTTAGGAGTGTTGTGGTGGTTGTTTCCTTTTTTGGGCCACCTAATACTTTATTTCCCAACTTGGCCAATTTGTTTAGTTTTGGGCATGATGTTGTTCTGCCTACTAATTTTTTGAGGATAAATAGTACTTTTCTACTTTGGCATTAATATATAGTTAGACATTTTAGTAAAAATCTTATATCAATTCAACAATTTTGAGAAGTTTGCATACATGGCATGTACAATGCAATGCCTATATATATTCTTATGAGTGGGGAATGTTGATGCTCAATTTTAAGTGCTCTTTTAATGAAGATGCCTTGATGATTCTAAGACAATTTCAAGGTGTTGCCATAATAGTGTGTCCCTCTTGTAGGACATCCTGATTTTTTTTCTTGAAATCACGTATTTTTTAGAAAAATTAGTGATTTAAGCCTTGAGGGGTTCTATCAAAAAGGTTTTAATTGAATAGGGTTAAATAAGATCCCCTTAGATCAAACCCCCTTGGATAGAACCCTCTAGCCTTAAATCATACCCATAATGGAGTTTCTTTCACACCTATCAAAATGCTATTTGTAAGTTTGTAGTCTTTATTATAAACTTTACAAAAAGTATTATTTTGAAAATGTTTTATTTTATTATTATATTTATTTTTTATTTCTTGTGAATGTAGGTTTTTCACCAAACATCAAGGTATTTGTTTCACACACGCAAAAAAATAGAAAAATAGAAAAAATCTAAAAAATATTTGTGTCCTAGGTATTGATGTACCTTATCTCAACAAAAATAATAATTGAATCTTGATATATATGAAAAAATTTATGCATTACAACATACACTTATGTCCAAATTATAATTACTCTGATTTCAAAAAATAATTTTTAAAAAATATATAACAAAAATTTATGAAAAATATCCATGCACTAGAGATTACTGTTACAAATTTATATTTTAAAAATTATAATTTAATCTTTTCTATAAAAAAAAATGTGTGTTACGACATAAATGTCACTTTTTAAAAATGTTTATTGTAAAAAATACTTATTAAAAATTACGAAAAAAAAAATCACAATTTATTTTAATTTATTTTAAGATTATATATTTAAAATCTACACACAAATCCTCACAAATCACTAGTTCACATCATCTCCAAATTATTAATGGTTTAGTTGTTAATAGGTTTCATAAAGAGAAAATCTAGTGAAAATTGCTAATTTTAATGTCCTACTTTGACCAAAAAGTGGGACACACTACTGTAGGTTGGCCCTTTATCATGATCAAGGTATCTAGGGTTTTGTCCTTTTTCACAGCACCTAGCGTGCAATTTTGAATATTCTTTCCTCAAGTCAATGAATAACATGTTGGGATGAATCAACTTGTGTCTAGAATTAAAATTATTTTTTGAAAGTTAGGGGTTCAAAACTGCATGTGGTTTTGAACTGGGGTTTGACATAAGATAGATAACAAGCAACGTTGAGATCAAATCTTGATATTTAGGAGATGGAAAATCACGCCCAACTCAAGTTTAGGTTAATTGTCAACTTTAAAATAAAAATATATTTGTACACTAAACTATTATTCTAAGGACAAAAGATTAAAGTAAATCTAAAACAAATAAGAATAAGTGTCAAGGATGCACTTTCCATTCCACACTAAAGTTTTTCTACCTTATAAGAAAAAAATAGAAATAGCGAACCCAATCATCTTAACTTTTGGCATTGTTGATCTTCTATTACTTATTTTGATAATCAAATTACTTATTTTTTCAACATTTTCTCTTTGAACAAATCTTATAAAAAAACAACAATAAATTAAGTATCATTATAAGTTTCATACTCTAAACTTAAGCATTTATCTAACTCAACTACTCCAAAGGAAACCATTTAAAAGAGAAACATTACACTTCCCAATACCTTAACCATTTTCTTTAAAAGAAATTATCCTTGTGCCTTTGTATGTATTGATCTACTGTGGAACTCCCAACTTTTGGGAGAACAATCAATCACTCCCAAGTAGACACATTTTAAATTATTGGAGAATCCAACAAACCTTCATAAAATAAACTTAAATAAATTTGTTGCATGGTAGTCAAGGAGCGGGAATTACCTACCCAAAAATATGGTTGACCCCCGTACAATATGCTGAGTGTGAGGACACCCGAGCCCAAAAAAACAAAAATAATTTACTTGAATGCCTGAGTGCGTGTAATCAACTGAGAGGGGTAATGGTTGTGCATTGATAAGAAATAAAGCACTTACTGAATATTTTATTAGAAGCTTTTGGGTATAAGGAAAACATAAAAATAATTTGGCTAAAGTTGCAGAAAAGCTCCTAATTAGATGTAGTGTTTGACAGTTTGGTGGGTTGTTCTTGTAGGATTGTATAAGTTGGTAGGAGTTTATGATGGTGAATTTAATTTTTCATCCAAAATGTAATCATTTGGTCAAGTGATTTTAAATTATTGATGAAGTTAAATAGGTAGTTTAAAAATGATTATTACAAATTTGTTGACTAGAAAGATTTTAAGTTAAACGATTCGAATTGAGTATGAATTATAAGATCTACTAAAGAAAGATTTTCATGGAACACTAGATTATTGCCTACATGGATTCCAATTTCCATTGGAGATTGATGAGGCAACCAGTATATTGTAATAAATAATCTCATCAAGACAGGTATTCTCCACTCAAGTTGGGTTATTGTCACCTCATCGTTATTTTGAAATTTAATATAAGAAAAGAAATATTCTGTCACTATTTTTGGAGTAATGGTGTATATATGTTGGCTGTTATATGGGCTTTTTCATTCAGTTGGTCACGTAATCTGTGCATGTATGATAACATCTCTGGTGTTTTTCGGCACTTGGATTCTCTTTAATGGAGTTCTTTACATAAAAATAGATGCAGAAAGCTTGCATTAAAGTAGGCTGTGTGCTTATGCTATATTTGTTTGTTGCATGCTTTTATGTTACAGTTTTGAGGACTTTTTCAGCTTGAAGAAATCAAATTAGTTTTTTTCTTACGTAAACTTTCCCAGAAAACTGCTCATACTTTGGACTAACTGCCAGCCGCGTGTTCTCTTCACGTTGGGAGAAACAGAACATATACTATCTGTTAAAAAAATGGGTTCTTTATTACATTTTAAAGTAAAAGCTTAGATGCCACTGATTCTCGGATCAGTAGTGCTTTAAGCTTACTTTACACTGAGGGCATCCTAAGCTGTTGCTCAGGAGGCCCACAATCTGATGCACAGACTGGCAGTTGCAGATTTCATAGCTTTAAAGTCAAATGCTCTCAGATAAAGCTCAAGTTTTGATAGTTAACAAATTCGTCTTTAGTGGCCTGGTGCCTTGAGCTCGAGGGAACAGTACGTATATATTCAATGTTCGTATTTTTAAAAAAAGGATATACTTACTACATGAATTGTGTTTTTTCTTGCATGTTTCAGAAGAATGCAGGTTGCTGATTATGTTATTGTTGTTTATGGAATGTTTTGTGTCAGATTTTAATGTACCAGTCCAAGGAAGGTTTGACATTTTATGACCAGATGTATAATCAAGTTGTACACATCAATACAGTGGGAGGAGCACTGGAATTCACAGATGCAGTTCATGAGGTTAGTGTTGCAGAGGACCCACAAGTTCAAAATGCCTTGCAAGTAACATTCAGAGTGACAGGCATGGAATGCTCTACCTGTGCCTGTTCTGTGGAGAAGGTTGTGAGACAAATTCCAGGAGTTGTTGATTCTACAATCTCTGTTCTGAATAACAGAGCTCTGGTTCTCTATCAGCCTGCATCTTTGAATGTAAGTTGTTTGAAAGCCTACAGAATTCAGATGCTTTGGCGGGTTTGCTTGTAGTATAAAATTACAATTTTTGTGTTGCATTCAAGCTGAATAGATGTGTCTTTCTGAAGAGAAATACTTGTTTCAAGTAGATTAGCATTTCATAGTCACATGGCTATGTTTTCTTATATACAGTTTTTACAGTAGTGGTAAACATTCTAGGTCAACACACATCTGACAATACCTTTATTTGTGAAAAGGAAAAACACATACAGAAGGCCATTGAAGATGCAGGATTTGAGGCCACATTACTTGAGGATCATATAAAGGGGAGGTCTGCAAGGATTTGCCGTCTTCGAATAATAGGGATGACTTGTACAGCTTGTTCATCAACAGTTGAAGATACACTGAAAAAGCTGTCAGGAGTCCAAAAATGCTGCGTGGCTCTAGCAACGGAGGAAGCTGAAATATCTTATGATATTAGACAGATTGATCCTCAACAGTTGATAGATGCAGTCGAGGACATGGGTTTCGAAGCTCAATTGAAAAATGCAGGAGAGGACAGAGACCAAGTTTGTTTACGGCTTCAAGGGGTCAATTCTATTGGAGCAATGAAGGCCATACAGCGTTCATTACAAGCCTTACCAGGTGTAAAATCTGTAGAAATAAATACAAATGGAGATAAGGTTATGGTGGGCTATGATCCTGATCTGTCAGGACCCAGATGTTTTATAGAGGCTGTGGATCAGACAAAATATGAATTAGCCCAATTCAAAGCAAGTTTAATAAATCAGAATTTAGGATGCAGCAGACAAGAGAGAAGCAAAGAAGTTAAGCGGTCTGGTAGATACTTGCTTTGGAGCTGTATATTAGGTGTGCCTGTTTTCCTTCTTTCCATGGTCTTCATGTATATTCCTAAGGTCAAAGACAAATTGGATGAAAGGCTGGTAAATATGCTAACACTAGGGGAGCTCCTGAGATGGGTTTTCTGTACGCCTGTGCAATTCATAGTTGGATGGCAATTTTATGTTGGTGCTTATAATTCTCTGAGACATGGATCAGCCAATATGGATGTTTTGGTAGCCCTTGGGACAAATGCAGCTTATTTTTATTCCGTATACTCAATGATAAGGGCTGCAACTTCAATGCGCTTTAGAAGTATAGACTTCTTTGAAACAAGTGCCATGTTAATCTGCTTCATTCTACTTGGGAAGTTTCTTAAAGTTTTAGCCAAAGGAAAAACTTCAGAAGCCATAGCAAAACTGATGGAATTAGCTCCTGAGAAAGCAACGTTGCTTATATTAGATGATGAAGGAAACATCAAGGTTGAACGCCAAATCAGCAGTGATCTAATTCAGAGGAATGACATTATCAAAGTTATTCCAGGTGATAAGATACCTACAGATGGACTGGTGATCTCAGGCCAAAGTCATGTAAATGAAAGTATGCTGACAGGAGAACCTCGACCTGTCACAAAAAGGATTGGTGATAAAGTATTTAGAGGAACCATGAATCAAGTTGGAAGGCTGCATCTTAGAGCTACTCATGTAGGTTCTGAAACCGCTCTTGCAAAAATTGTCAGGCTTGTTGAGACTGCCCAGATGCAGAAAGCTCCAGTTCAAATGCTTGCAGACATAATTTCTAAGCACTTTGTTCCAATGGTTAGTAGTTTTAAACCCTCTCTCTAACATAATAACATATAATTTGATTTTCTTTCTATTGAAAATAATCATTTCATAAAGTAGGTCAGGTTACAATAAAAAGCTGACACGGACCTCTCCATTGGGGTTAATCATACATCTGCTAACATTTTATATATAATGCAAAAAAGGCTTTAGTCCAAAGAACAAAATGAAATGGTCATAGAATAAAAATTAAAACACATATAACTGTCAAATGTCCAACATGGGAACATGCAAGATGTTGGAAGTGATTTTTTTATTTTTTTTTATAAAAGTGCATCTAGAATTCTAGAAGTGTGTTTCTTAGAGCTGATAACAAATTATTGCAGTCTGATATGCAGAAGAATGTTGAAACTATTGCTATTATTTTTTGAAGGTTGTTATGGTGGCTTTTGTCACCTGGATAGCATGGTATATAGCAGGACTGAAGGGATCATATCCCAAGTCATGGATACCTCCTTCAATGGGTGAATTTGAGCTTGCTCTTCAGTTTGGGATCTCTGTTCTGGTGATTGCCTGTCCCTGTGCTTTGGGTTTGGCAACACCAACTGCTGTCATGGTGGGCACTGGAAAAGGTGCGTCCCTGGGAATTCTTATCAAAGGTGGTCTAGCACTTCAGAATGCACACAAGGTATTGGGAATTCCATTTACCCTTACAAAGTTGGACTGCATGATAAATAAGGTCCAAATTAAATCAAAATTTTCTGATTACAATGCTGTCAAGCTTGTCATCCTGAGACAGGAATTAACTAATAAATTATAAATTTCTATGTTCTTGGTGTTGGTGTCCACAGGTGAAATGTGTCGTATTTGACAAAACAGGAACATTGACTACTGGAAAACCAGTAGTTGTTGGCACAAAGTGTTTTACGACGACTGCTCTTCTGGATTTCTATATTATAGTTGCTTCAGCTGAAGTAAGTTCTAGTTCTACATCAAACAAAAATACTGGTTGAATTTAATTTGAACATTATACCAGTCCTTCCAAGATCACTAGTCGCACCAAGGATAATCAATGAGGGCTTCACTGCTGAAAATTCCTTAATGAGATTTTAATTGTGAAAGTCTATGATATGAGTGATTTAAAATTTCAAGCAAATTTTGAAGATCTCCATAATGACTACTATTAGTTTTTGTAGGTTTGTTAAACTTTCCTTATTTCAGGCTAATATAATTATATGCAGGCCAACAGTGAGCATCCTCTTGCCAAGGCAATTGTTGAGCATACAAAAAATTTGAGGAATAGAGACGACAATTCGACAATTTCCAACCTCTTCGAAGCAGAAGATTTCCAAAGTGTGACAGGCCAAGGCATTAGGGCTCTTGTCAACAATAAACAGGTGGTTGTTGGCAACAGGCAAATGATGGTGGCATCTGACATTGCCATTCCAGAAGATGTTGATAAACATCTCAAGTATGTTGAAAAAGAAGCTAGGACAGGAGTTTTGGTTGCATTTGATGCAGAAATTGTCGGGGCCATTGCCATATCCGATCCAGTGAAGCCAGAAGCAAAGGAGGTTGTCAGTATGTTAGGTTCACTAGGATTGAAAACCATTATGGTAACAGGTGACAATTGGGGTACAGCAAAATCCATAGCTAAGGAAGTCGGTATTGAATCTGTCACAGCAGAAGTTCCACCCCATGGAAAAGTAGAAAAAATAAGACAACTGCAGGTATGAAATTCCTGCCATGTCCAAAATTGTCTAACAAATTTGGTCTTGTTTCTGCAATTATGCTCTTGAGCTTTGAATTTAGCACTGCCTTGTGGGTCTTTAGGTTGTGGTCTTGCTGTTACTAAAATTACTATAAGGCTGCAATTATATGGAGGGTGCTTCCTAAAATATTTTAGGGTGTTTCCTGAAATTTTAGGAATATTTTGAAGTAGGTGGTCTTATGAAATTTGTAGTACAAGATAAGCTTAAGATTTTAAACCTGAGATTTACAGAAGTTGGTGGTTAAACCTGAGATTTACAGAAGTTTGGTGGTTCCATTAGTAAGAACAATGATGTTTAGCTGATTTTTTTAAGAAGCTGGTAGTTGAATAAGAAATTTTGGTGGAGGAAATTTCCCGTCCTACTCCAAACCCAAAAAGTTGGAACTCCAAGCAACAATTTTTTTTTTTGTCTCATTAGAAACCCTACTCCATGAAAAGAGCTCCTGAAACCCCTCCATAAAACGGCATCCTTGTATTTTATTTATTTTTAAATTCCATGTGGTGGCTGTCTTACTAAAATTGCTTAGCTGTTGCATTTGCTTTTTGGATCCTTTTGCCAAGTGGTTGTCAGTTTCTGTCATGTCTATTCCATAGATAAGTTATAGAATACATCGCTTTTATAGTTAAATTTGAGGGACTCAATGGTCCCTGGTTCTTTTCGGAGCACACCTGGAACTGGGTGGCCGTTGTAATGGCGCCACCTCAATGATGATTATAAAATTTATTAGTACCATTTATTTATTCGCTCATTTGAATCTAACAACTTTATATACAGAATTTCTTTTCAAAGTGTAATAGTTGGCGAATCTGATTAGAAAAGTTTGTGAAGAAAAAAGGCCAACATAGCCCACAAAAGAATATATTTTAGCATATGACCTATTAACACATAATTTCCCTTCTCTCTACTGCAGGCGGAGGGCTTGTCAGTGGCAATGGTTGGTGATGGAATAAACGATGCCCCAGCTTTGGTTGCTGCAGATGTGGGCATGGCAATTGGTGCAGGGACAGATATAGCAATTGAGGCTGCTGATATTGTGTTGGTGAGAAGCAACTTAGTGGATGTTATTACTGCCATAGATTTATCTAGAAAGACATTTTTCAGAATCAAGCTCAATTACATATGGGCTTTTGGGTACAACATCCTGGGCATTCCCATTGCTGCAGGGGTGTTGTTTCCTTTTACTGGGTTCAGATTTCCTCCCTGGGTTGCAGGGGCAGCCATGGCCACTTCTTCTCTCAGTGTTGTCTGTTCTTCTCTTTTGTTGAGGTATTATGTGCCACCAAAGCAGCCAAGTGCACTTAGAACAGAAGAAATGAAAAGTGAATCTCCTGGTAGTAAGGCAGAGCATTTCAAGTCGGATGGAATAGTCTAATACTTGGCCTACATCTGTCTACTGTTTGTGAGGAACAATTCCGTTTCCTATCAATGTTAGGGGAAGATAAAACAAATTGATGTGGACAGAGTAGAATTGAACAGTTCATTATGTTGGGAAATTGGAAAACTCCAAATCCAGATATTGTTAATATACATATGCTCGCATCATTAATAATAATGATGATGGGTATTTTGCTGAGAGTCCGCATGAATATGAACTGCACTTCAAAAAAAAACATTAAACAATTTGAAATTATTACAGTAGGAAGACAATACTGAGATGTTTTCTTGAAGTTACGTAGTATGGGGGTGTGCCATAGTCTGAATATTTTAACAATTCATAGAAGATAATTTTTTTTATATTGATCAAAGCTGTTTACAGAATTCTTTGAAGATAATTTTCATGACTCATTGATTACAAAAGCTTTTGGATAGAAAATTGTATAAGGTATATTTGTATTAATGTTAGGATTCAGCCATTTGTTATTAAAATATTTTTTATAAACTTTTTATTTAATTTTTTTCAATTAATTATAAGAAATGTAAAAACATATATATATAATTAATTTTAAATATTTTATTAAAAATAAATTGAAATGTATGGAGGAGATCTAATGGCATGGTTATTGCTTGCAAGAGGGAGTGAGAGTAGCATTCCAAAATCAGAACAAATGAACCAATTAAATTAAAAAATGATTGAATTTGTTGAAGATCATATATATCATTTTTGCTATTCTAGTTGATTCCCAAATTATCCAAGATAGATGTATCTTAACAGTCATTAATGTCCTCATACAAAATGTCCTTGAAAAGCTTCCACTCAAGAAAAAGATAATATTACTACTCACCTTGGTGGGAAAAAAGGGATTTTGATATCATCCAATTTTGAAATTTTTGGCATGGGTTATTCTTTGATTTTTTATTTTTTTTAATATTTAAATAAATAAAAGTGTTAGTGTTATATTCACTTTTTAAATTTTGTAATTGTAAATTAATTATAATTTAATTATTATAATAATTGTTTTTTGATTGTAATTAATTTTTTTAATTCAATTCAAAACTATTAACTTAATTAATTGATGTTGTAGTGATGACTTCACACCACCATTCAAAGCTTACATTATAAATTGTTAAATTATTGATGTTCGGGTGATCCCTAGACATGAACCTAAATCTTGATGGTTCATTTTTTATGGCCCTACCTACACATCCCCTTTGGAAACCAAACGCTTTGTAGTTCGTACACCAATGGTAGAGAGAAGTAATCCTCTCCTCTTGTATGAGATCTTGGATCTCAGCTTTAAATCATAACTATTCATTAGATTTCAAAATTAGTCTACTTACAATAAAATGATAAGTTCACATTCTAGACAAGTGTTGGTTTTGGTAGCACTATTTTCAGCCTGTGGCACCCCCTTGTGATGCCTATCAATTATAACCGATCTGAGAGATCTTAATGGTGCATCATGCTCGGGACCTTCTATGAAATTGCAAAATCTCTTTTTTTCAGGTTACAGCTAGAAGATCCATTTACAAACCCCAAAATTGGCTAAGTGTTATGTTTCGGACTTTCGGGTCATTGCTTGCTTGCTTCCTTGCATCCCTTCCTTGTCACTCTGGATCCCCTTCTTCTTTTTCCCTTCTTTCTAGGTAAACCCACAAAAGTGGTTTACAATTCAAATGAGGAAGAAAAACTTGAAAAAAATGACCCCATGGCAAAATTTTACATTTTGGGGGTTTGAACGAACTAGATGGTTCGAACGAACCAAAAAAGGGTTCGCTCGAACTAGGGTTCGAGCAAACCCATTAATTGCATGTACGAACAAAATTCGAATGAAAATCCCTTTTGGGAAGGGGGTTCAGTCGACCCCCTAGGGGTTCGTACAATCCCTCCTTATTCCTCATCCCCCCTAAGATAAAAAAAAAAACCTAAATTTTGGCACTTCGAAGCTCGAGTTGAGGATGAGAATGGAGGAATCTTCACAAACCCAACTGGAATCAGGTAGTCCTCAGAACGAGCTATCCAACGAATATAATTTTAATATGTTTTGGTTTTATTATGTATTTGTTTTTTTAGTTTTATTAAACATAGGTTTTTCATCAAAAATGAAGGTCTTTGTTCTGCACATGTGGAAAATAGCAGATTATCAAAAAAAAATTAAAAAATATGAGTGCTCCAGATATTGAAGTCCTTGATCCAACAAAAAAAAAAATTGAATTTCAATATATACAAAAAAAGTTACGCATCATACGGTCACGCTATGTCTGAATTGTAATTGGTTTGACTTCGAAACTTGATTAAAGAAAAAATATTCAATAAAAAACTATCTAACCAAGTGGAAGCACTAAATATCAGAGTTAAAAATCTAAATTCAAAATAATTAGAATTTTACCCTTCATGAAACAAATTTATGCGTTATACGGTGTGCATCACTTTTTAAAAATGTTGTTTTCTGAAAAAAAAAACCAATTTTCGTGGGAGATGGAAAAAGAAGTGCAATCTGATTCCAAATTTTTTGAAAAAAATAGTTTTAGAATCTACAGAAAAAATGTGACGAGACTCTAGTTTGCATCATCTTCAAATTCCTCACGGTTTAGCTGCTATAGGTGCCCAAATGTGAAGATTTAGTTAAAAATAATAATTTTAGTGTCTAGTTTGGCCAAAAATTGTAAACCACTATTGTGGGATCACCCTTCTATCTGTCTTTGTAATTTCAAGTTTCGCCCCTTAGGCTTAACCCTTTCCCTCTACCACCTTCTTTGCCTTCCCTTTTCATAACCCCCGAGCCCTTTGAAAATAAACTAAGTGTTGATTTGTCAAGGATCGGATTTCAACCTTTCCCTTTACCTCTTACCTTTGTTATGATAAGAGGTAAGCCAACCTCCCGACCCCCGATTCCCAATGGCCTCTTCAAAAGGTGACTAAGTGTTGGTTTTTCGGGCACCAAGGATCGGGCTTCCCCTTTACCCCTTCCTCCTTTCTTCACAAATTGGTAACCATTCTTCTTGAGGCTCAATCATCGAAGTCTCATTCATGAAAAAACACTAAGTGTGATGTTATTGAACTTCGGGGGTCAGGGTTCCCCTTTACCTCTTACCTTAGGTATGGTAAGAGGTAGGGCATCCTTCTGATGCCTAACCCCTAAAATTATCTTCCTTGCATAGTCTTTTGGACCCCGCGCCTTCATCTTATGCTTTACTACTTTGCGATAAGCGATGAGAGTTCCACTTGACCCTTGATGACCTACTTTCAGTTGTTGGGGCTTGCTCTTCTGCTTTACCATTTACTGATTGTCGATACCTGAGGTAAGTCCAACCTCTTACCTCTGACCCTTGAACCTTTGATCTCTAATTGCTTTATTTTGGGCTTCGACGTTCGAAGATCCCCGCTTTTCTTCGCCTTTGCTTTATAGTAGGTCATAAGTAGTACACTCGATCTTTGAAGCACAACATCGATGCCAATGTAGTGTATAAAGTATGAAGTATGAGGGATCCCCAGAGGCTGATGTCTGACAGGGACAACTTTTTAGGCCCGTGAACCATTTAATGATATAGAAGCTGCTATTTTGGGCCCAACCATTCTTCTTATGTGCGATTTGATGTGTTTTCACATGAGCGCCATTATTGTTGCAACGACTCTTATGGAAAATTGATTTGATCTTTTAGAGGATAGGGATGGTCTTTAATGCTATTTTCATCAACTCTCATTAGGATGAAGTGTTGCCCATGCTTCTTTATGGGTTATAGGTGTCCTTTTTGTTAGAGATCTCTTCATTGCCATGATTTGCTACTAATTTTTTGGGTTTTCTTCATTGCTTGTATGGGCGCCTGTTGTGGATGTCAATGTCATTTATGATGGATGTCTTCTTTAGATCTAGCCATATTTTACTCTTGATGCAGATATTTTGTAACCTTGGGTAAACCCTAATTAGGTTAGGATTTGTGGTTGGTTGTTTTTGAGTTATGCCTCAACTATAAAGGCGACTTCTTTTTTGTAAGGGTTCTGAAGTCAGTCCTCTGAAGGATTCAAAGTTTTTTTTCTCCCTTCCATGGTTTTTTGTATTGGTAAGGTGGATGTTATATACAAAAGGTGTGTTTCTAAAAGGTGAAGATCTATGTTTATCATTCATTACTTGACACTACCTTCATATCTTGTAACTATGGCATATATGAGTATATGTTATTATGTTATTGTCTCCAACTCTGAAATATTATGTCTTTTGAATCTTAATAAAAAGGTTATTTTAGGTTCTTCAAACATATTTATTGTTTGAATTGTTTATCTATTTGCTTTTCATTCAAGGAGTGATGTAAATTCCTGCATGAAGATAGTGAAGATATGGTGTTTTCAGATGGATTTGTAAGTAGAGTTGCATAACAGGCTTGTGTAGGTCAGGTTATCACAAGGTGATAATCTATTCAGAAGACCCCCAAGATATGTTTTGTTTTGTCATCATAAAATGCATAACATATGACTTTGTAGCCCAAGGTAAGCACTAGTCTTGCATAGTTTTCTTCCCCCATCCTTAGAAACAAACTTTATATTCAAAAACCTTTTCCTTGCTTTATTAGTTTAGATTTTCTTTCATGTTTCCTTCTTCATACCTGAACTTAAATGAGAACATGGGGTGTAACTAGTCCTACAATCCCTTGTCATCTGTATGAATCTTATATGCTTGACACTGTGATAAAACCATAACTGCTTGTATGCATCTAGTGTCGTATAGGGATACCCACCTAGGTCCCACAGAGCCTGAAGTGCAAGGGATAAAAGTGTTAAATCCATCTCTCATTTATTGGCCCCTAATCTTGAAGTCCTTGAGCATAAGAGTTGGTTGTCCTTTAAAGGATTTTTAGGGTTCGACAAGAAAAAACACCAATAGATTGGCAACTCCGATGGGGAAAGAACAATGAATCTTTGGTTATATTTATTATCATTGTAAAGTTAAAGCTCCTCATTCGAGCCACCAATAGATTAGCGACTTTGTTGGGGAAAACAAAGAATCATCCATTGAAGAAGAGTCAAATGATCCAAGGACCTTCATACTTAAAGAAGGAACCTGTCAAGCAAAATTTTTGGTGTGTTCTTGAAGTCTAGTGCTCTACTGGTGGAAAGAACTCGGAAATACTTTTATCTTTGAAGGAGCTCCTTGTTGATTGAAGATCATTTCCTCTTTAAAAGAGGCGGTGACTCTACAACAAAATTTTACATTATCAGAAGAGTTTGGTTGCAATAGTTTTTCAAGTATTTATCTATTGTAGAATTTTGTATGAAGGTCAACTATTAAAAAGTTCTAGCAAATATTGTCCCTTATTCAGTGATTTAAGGTACTATTAGAAAAGGAAGTTGAGAAAGTTGGATATTGTGAAGCAAATATTTGTAGAGGGGTAAGTTCATTAGAAAATATGTATAACTAGTAGGGTTCCCCCTATACAAGCTATTTTGCAATGACTAAACCACAGTCATATTCTTAGAGAAAATGTTTCTCTATAGAAAGATATAACCCTCTAGATTTTAGTAAAATCCAAGGTTATCCAAACCCTATACCAAGAGAAATAAATGAATACCTGCCTAAGTTTAAAGGAGGTTATAAAGAATCAACATCAAAACATCTACAATTTTTCACCAGTTTGATTGTGAAACGTTAGATAGTAGAGGAGGATTTTTTCATGATTTTTTTTGTAGAAACTTTAAGAAATGGTGCCTAGGATTGGTTTTCTAGCCATCCTATGCATTCTATTTTTTCACGGAATGAACTTGAGATACTATTCATGGATTAGTTTGGTGAAGTGAATAATGAATATTTATCTAATGGTAGGTTTTTGCAAACTCGGGAAATTTTTGAAGAAGAATGTGAATTTTTGGTTGAATACATGTCACCTTTTGATGCATTATGTGATATAAAAATATTTGAGGGTGGATATCCATGTGATTTTCATGATAGATTCATGAAATATTTGTTTGCTATACTAGAATTAGATAGGCCTGATGAATCAATTTGTATTGATTTCTTTTGTGAAATACTTGAGCCAGGTCTAAGTATTGTGCCTACTGATATGAAACCTCATAGTGTTGAATTTATATATCAATGGCTTTTAGTAATTGGAGAAATGATAGGGAAGTATGGAAATAGTTTCCTATCTTAATTATGTGATGGTACTTTTTCCAAGCTTGTTGATATAAGTTTGGATGGTCTAGTAGAAGACAATAATAATGCATCTTGTTGTGGTGAAGATCTTGTTTTTGAATAGTCCACAAATGATTTGTGTGTAGAAACAAAGTGCAAGAACAATAGTCAGGATGCAAGGTATGGTGAAATGACTAAAATATTTGATGTCATACCTTCTAAATTTTGAGACTGCAAAAATAGAGTCGGCTCTCTATATCATATGAAGGTGGTAGTGTGTGCAGTGATATATAGCTGGAGCAATCATCCACAGAGAGTTGCAATGATGAAATCAATGATGATTTCTAGTTTTATAGTGTACGAGATGACACTGTTGATTGTTGTAGCATGTGGAAAGAGAAGATGTGTATGCAAGAGATTCATTGGATGAATCAACTCAGGTAGTTGATTGTGTTGGGAATACATATGATGGTGGCGTAAGTGATGAACAAGAGACGTCTTCCTTATTTGATTTATCACCTTCTTTTGTCCCTTTTTCTAATTTTGAAGTTGTCACTGAGTTTTTGCATGAGGATAGCATAGATGTAGCTATACATGGAGGTGAAAATGTAAAGATAAATGTTGGTATAGATGATGGTATCTTTTATGATGAGATTGCACTTGAGGAGTGTGATTGTGTCAGTCACATGGATGCCTATGAAAACTTGTTTTTAGGGGGTGTAGCTCATAGTCTTCTTCATGAGCATTGGACTTCAAGCCAACCATGGCAGGATAATATTGTTGAAATGATCTCCACATATGTGTGTCATAGGTATGATTTTTGTGGCACATATGTTTCAGCAGATTTACAAGAGATTGAAACAAAGAGACAATTTGAAGAGTGTAGGTCTTCATTCAAAATTTCTCATGGTGTGAATGGATGTGTTGATGAGGTCTGCATTAGCATAGGTGATCCTAAGGTATTTATGTCATCCATGGTCCCTGTTTTGAGTGAATTCATATATAACACATCCCTTTATGAAGAATATGTCGCTTCTCACAATGTGGATGTTAGTGTTCCTAATGTTGAGCATTTCACTTGGACCTAGCATGCATCTTGTGGTGGTGTTGAGAAGCAGCAAGTTATCTAGGTTGGTGACTTTCTGGTTGCTCAAGTTTCTTGTATGCCTAAGTTTCAAAGTTTTCAGTTTGAATTGTTAGAGGATGAGTTTCCCTTTGCAAATCAATATTGTGAAGAGGCATATTTTTCTTTTCAATGTGAATTGGAGGCATCTTCTCTTTTCCTTGATTCATGTGAGACGGTCAATAGGTATGAAGGTACCATGGTTTCATATGGTGTTGATCAAGATTCTTAGGTTTTTCTACCTAGTACAAAATCAGAAAATATGATATGTGGCAGTGAGGTGGCTTACATTATGTGGTTACCATGCAACAACAAGATCCATCATGTATCAAGTCTTTACTTATTCAGGGGTAACCATATATTTGTGCTTGGAAAGAGGTTGCCTTTTCTACTATGGTGTGATAGAAAAAGTTTTAGGTTAAGGGAGATCAACTCCTTTTACATGTTGGTGTTTGATACAGGAAAGCATTGGATCTCTTTTTCATTTGGTGCCTAAGGCCATCAACTCCTTTTACATGTTGGTGTTTGATACAGGAAAGCATTGGATCTCTTTTTCATTTGGTGCCTAAGGCCATCAAATGAGGTTGGAAGATTGGGAATTTTTTGTGCCCAATGGTTTTTTGGCACCTGGTATGATTCCCCAAAGATCTAGAATCTTGCCATCCTTCATTGAAGCATGCATCCCCAACTAGAGCCACTGGTGGCACTATTTTTAGCTCATCCCACCCCCCTTAGTTATAATCAATTTGATAGATCTTAATAGTGCATCATGCTCAAGACCTTCTATGAAGTTGAAAAATCCCTTTATCGGGTTATAGCCAGAAGATCCATTTTTCAACCCCGAAATTAGATAAGTGTTGTGTTTTGGACTTTCAGGATATTGCTTGCTTGCTTCCTTGCATCCCTTCTCTGTCACTCAGGATCCCCTTATTATTTTTCCCTGATTTTTATCTCTTTGGAATTTTGGGTTTTGCTCCTTAGGCTTAACCCTTTCCCTTTATGACCTTCTTTTCCTTCCCTCTTCATAACCCTCGAACCCTTTGAAAATCAGCTAAGTGTTGATTTGTCAAGGATTGTACTTCAGCCTTTCCATTTACCTCTTACCTTTGTTATGGTAAGAGGTAAGCTAAAATCTTGACCCCTGATTCTCGATGGCCTCTTCAAAAGGTGACTAAGTGTTGGCTTTTTCGGCATCAAGGATCAGGCTTCCCCTTTATCCCTTCCTCCTTTCTTCACAAATTGGTAACCATTCTTCCTAAGGCCCGATCACCAAAGTCTCATTCATGAAAAAACACTAAGTGTGATGTTTTCGGACTTCAGGGGTCAGGGTTCCCCTTTACCTCTTACCTTAGTTATGGTAAGAGGTAGAGCATCCTTCTGATGCCCGAACCCAAAAATTATCTTCCCTACGTAGTCTTTTGGACTTTACACCTTCTTCTTATGCTTTACCACTTTACAGTAAGCGATAAGAGTTCCTTCTAGCCCCTGACAACCTACTTTCAATTGTCGGGTCTTGCCCTTCTGCTTTACCATTTTTTACTATTGGTAAGAGGTAAATCCAACCTCTGACCTCCGAGTCCTAAACCTCTGATCTCTGATTGATTGTTTTTGGGCTTCAACATTCAGAGATCCCCACTTATCTTTTCCTTTGCTTTACGGTAGGTCATAAGCAATACACTTAGCTGAGCCACCCCTGTTGATGTCCCTTCCAAAAATCCCACCATTTCCTAAACCCGTGGACATGTCGAATACCTCAGTGGTGTCCTTTGAGGTTTTCTCCTCCTCCTCATTTGTGCCTCTTGCCTCGTCTATGGGGAGTTCACTTCCCCTAATGAAGAAAAAGGTGGAGGTTGGCCCTTCCAGCAATGGAGGACGTAAGAGGAGCCCACCTTCTCCAAAAGGTGGTCCTATGCTAGCTTGTTATGTCCTAGTGATGGAGCCAGCTCCAACTTCCCCTGAGTTTGTCACTACTCTTGAGTCACTCGGTGAGCCAAGCGATGAATATTGGGTGTTGTCCTCTCTGTCCATTGAGATACGACATGGCACTCCTATAAAGTGCATGTTCAACTCTCTAGATGAATTTTTGGCCTTGTCAATGATCTTCATGAAATCATTGACCATAGCTCCACAAGAGTTGAATGAGGAAGACCTTGTGAGGGATTCTTCCTTATCCCTTATTTTGGGAGGTTTATAAGCTCCTCCCCTTAATATTCCACCACTACAGGCTCATTCTCCTTCTCCTTATAATAATATAGATTAGGAAGCGGATGGCCTCTTGGTTGATGAGTGTTAGGGGGAGGCCTCTTCTTTATCTCTATATTAGAAGTGTTTGTAATGTGTTCCCCCATACATGTGTTATGTGTCCTTGGATGACCCTTGTCACCCTTTTTGGTGCTTGGATACATGAGTGATTTTGTGACGTGAACCTTCTTCTATTTGTACCATCATTCTTCCATGTTTGTGTATGATTTTTGGAAAATTAGGGATGATACAAAGCGTTGGGGGCATTTAGGCTTCCCTTCCATGTTGACCCAATTTATTTATTTTTTACTTTTTTCTCCATGCATTCTTCTTGATCTGGTGGGGATTGATGATCTTTCACCTTACACCGCGGTTACCTATCATTTATAAATGCATGAGTAGATCTAACCCCACAAAACCAAATCCCCATGTGTCCTCTATTTGTGATTATTTATCTTTCACTCTTTGCTTATCTTTCGCTCTTTTCTTATCTTTCTCTCTTTTGTGCTTGAGTTGTCCCTCTTATGTGTGATAACGTCTCTTTCATGATACTTTGAATTTCAGAAAATGAATTTTTTGCCAACGAATCTTTTCTCAAAAATATTTGCAAACTTTTTCAAGAAAATCGCATTCTCGACTTGGACCCCTAATGGAATGTGTTTCCTTCATCATGGGTTTGCAAAGAAAAATCTTGAAAACTTTCCTCCGAGGAGGGAGTGGCCTTTTCCTATGGGATCAGCCTCGATCTTCCCCTCGCAAGGGGGCATTTTCTTCCTTTTGAATTTCTTGATGAATTGAATATCTTTCGAAAGGATTCCTTGATGATGAATTGATTTGAGAAAAAAACCATCTCTTTTGCACTTTCAAACAATGCATCCCTTGAGTGGACCCCTTTTATTTTGAAGGGTTCTCGAGAGACCCCTTTGAAATCCTTTCAATTTATTGATGATTTGTGTGACTGTCCACTTGATTGCTTGCATGCCGCTTTTTTTCTTTGACATGTTTTATTTTTAGATAGACACGTTGCTTTGCAAGTGCACCTATGAAGTCACTTTCCGACTCTACAGAGTCCCCTTACATCTCTGGATTTCCTCCATGTGAGAGATCTTGGGGGTTTCCTCCTTGCAGGTATGCGGGCCTATAAGGTGCTTACATCTATGGGCGTCCTCCATGTGAGAGATCTTAGGGGTCACCTTCTTGCGGTTCTATGGGCCTATAAGGTTCTTACTTCACGAGGCTTCCTTCATGTGAGAGATCTTGGGGGTTGCCCCCTTATAGATTTGCGGGCCTACAAGACACTTTCATCATACAAGATTTGTCCATCGTTGGTCTGAGGGCCTTCGGTGTACTTTGTACAGCTTCATAGTTCTATGGGGCTATGGAGTCTTTTGTTCGAAGCTCCTCAAGGAGAGTACCTGTGGAGTCATTTTCTTGTCCTATGCTTTTGAGCTTACTAGATTGTAGTCCGCTTCCTCGATGGTTCAGGTATAAATTTATTACCCTACTAACTCTTTGATCTGCTTTACCAAAGCACTCATCATTATTCATGCTCACTAAAGTGGGAGAAAAATGTATAGGAGCGAATTTGCACCCCTTAGAAAAATTCCCCTTTCATATACCCTCACCTTAGAAAATAAAATCCAAAGGAAAAATTCCACATCACCCAACTACCTTCCATTCACTTGGCATTTGTCCTTTGTGTCAGTGAGAGAATATTTTTCAAGGACGAATGTATAGCGCATAAACATTTGCACGATGCATTGTCATCCTTGACGAATCCATATGTCTGAAGTTGGCTGAGGCATTACACACTCGATTTGGGTTGAATTGTAACATCTCTCTTCGACCAACCAACCCCAAAAATGGTAGATTATTCCCATCCCACCTTAAAAAACATTATTCCTTCATACATTTCTTCTCTTCACGATCTCTTCAAGCTCTCTACACACATTGTTGAGCATCGGATTCACTCTCAAGCAACATTCAAGCATCCCACTTTTTAGCATTACAGTAGCAACACTCCATCAACTCCACATTGCAAGTGTGAAGAAATCCATAGAAGCATGGGCTTGGAGCCTTGCGGGGCCTCCCTTCATCACAATTATAATTGTGGTGACTTTGCCAAGTCCATATCTCCTCCATTGGTTAGTGAGCTTTTGGGTGGAGGTGGTAACATTTTCACTACTCTCCTTTGTGATTTGATTGAGTAGCATAACACTTTTTTGTAGTGCTTATTACTTTCTTTCCTTTATCGCATACTCTACTTCATTGCTTCTAGGTTGTCCATGGAGGTGGAAACACCAAAACGGGGGTCTGACTGAGGTAGGCCCCTATACAGACCCAAAAAGTTTCCCTCTTTCTTATGTGTAGGAGGACGTACGTGTGGAGATAGCTGGTGAACTAGCGCTTTTGTGAGATCATCTTCATCACCCTAGTTCTTATTTGTTTTCTTTATCATTTTAGTATCTATTTCCTATACTTTCTTATTTTTGTTTTACCATCTAGATTAACCAACTAGGTCGTTAGTAGGTTTTTTGATAATTTCTACTATGTTTACTATTTTTTGACTGTACGAATGTCGACACACTCAAGAGACACCAATGTGCCATGTTTTCATCCCAAAATTGTGTTGTCCTCGTTGGATAGAGAGCTATCTAAGACACAATACTAACTCCAAAAACTAGTTCACCTAGCCTAAACCTAAACTCGAGTCTGAAGAGTGACAAAAGTACTACACAATGCTCTTCATTCTCGATCGTCCTCCCTTTAGAGTGAGGTAAGTTAGGGCAGTCCTCCACTCTCGGCTCTTCGTGACCTAGAGCCTTGGTGTGGTTGGTCCCCCTCTCTTACAATTAGTACCTTACCTTTCTATGGATGCTAAGAAAAATTTCATATCCCCTCCCTATGAGAGTGTTTTAGTGAAAGAGAATACAAACTTGGACATTCCTAACGATCATATTCGTTCTTCTCCTAATATCTCTCCTATTGATGAAGAAGATATTTTGGTGTTAGAAGAACCAATCAATGAGATTTGAGAATCCTAATCGTTTCTCTCCTTCTACCTCTCTTATTAGGCAAGACATTGATGAACAAGAAGAAACAATCATAGGTAATCGTGATGATCATATAACACACCAAGAGACCATTGAAAGCTACCTACATAACACTTCATCTCTCAACACTTTCCCCTCTTGTGATAATTTTATGGAGGATTAAATTGAATGTGAGGAGGATATGTTAGTGTTGAATGAGCAAACCTTTAAGGTCTATAACAACCCTCTCTATGAGAATTCCCCTAAATATCCTATTTTGGAAGACATTAGGGAACAAAGGAATGAAATCATAATTGATCATGACAATCACATTTGTTCCTCTCCTAGTATCTCTTATAGTTGTGAAGAAGATACTTTAATGTTAGAAAATACAATCATTAAAAGTCATGGGAATCTTGATTTCCTCTCTTCCCCTAGAGAAAACATCATTGAACAAGGAAACACCATAATTGACAAGCAAGAAAATCCAACCATCAATCATTCCCCTACTTGTGATGAATTCATCTAGGAAGAACCAATCCTTGAATTGCAAGAACATTTGGTTTGTAGTTCTCCTAAAAACGCTCCTCCTAGGGAGGATATCTTGATGGAAGAAAATGACAACATTTTTCCTTCCTTAGATGATAGTGAAAAGATGACACTAGATTTCCCTTTATTAGAAATAAATCAAACCAAGATTGTTGAGGTTATGAATGTGCAAGTTTCCATTATACCCCCCTTGATTAATGGACCTCCTACATACCCCGTGGGACATCCTAAGAATCCTCTAATTCTTTACCCACCTTCACACAAACCTTAAACTAAAAACAAACCCAAACTTATACTTTACCCACCTAAGAATAATGTGTCATAACAGTCGATTCATAATACCATTGCTCATACATATAACACTAGAAACAATCCACAACCAAGACAAACAATTTCAACATCCCTCCCTTTACCTAATCCCATTTTTCCTAGTGCTCCTCGTTTAACTTCACATAGTGGGAAGGAGTATGATCTTGTTGAACAACTTAAGAATACTCCTACAAAGATATCCCTATGGGACCTAATTCAAAATTCACCTAATTATCACATCACACTTCAAAAAAAATTGCAACAAGTTGTGGTTGCCTCTAGTGCAAACCTGAATGACATAGCAGCCATGATTCAAGGAATTAACACCGACAATGTTTTCCACCAAAGTGAGCTCCCTCCTTTGGAAGTGTAAAACCAAAATGACACTTTCATGATAATAGCTATACATAATCGGTTGGGGATAAAAAGAACCCTCTTTGGCAATGGATTTTCCCTTAATATGTGTAGTGTATCCCTTTTGGATAATCTTGATGTGGATAAATCAAAAATTCAACCTGAATCTTTATCTATCAAGGGATTTAACAATGTAAGAAAAAAACTGCTTGGTGTGATCACTTTTCCTATTATAACTAGAAAGGCCACATTAGAAACACTAATCCATGTTATGCCTCATGATCTTTCATATAACCTCCTTTTAGGTAGACCATGAATTCATGCAATGAATGGAGTGCCTTCTACTCTTCATCGTAAAATGAAGTATATTTACAACAACAAAGTGTACACACTTGAAGCTAACCCTGACCCAAACAATTGCTTGAACATTGAGAAAAGCAAGGAAAATCCTTTGAAAACATTAACACCAACTACACAAGTGGAACATGTGCAAACAGACAAAGAAAAACATATTGAGGAAGTCATGAAGCTATTAGAAGATGATTGGGGTTCCTTAGACTTCAAACCAACATTCATGGGAGAATAAAAGATCATAAACACATAATTTGAAAAGGGAAAAGAAAAAATGGTAATGTCAACACAAAATTTGGAAGACCCTTCGAAATCATCCACCTCAACCACTTTAGAAGAAAATACATACACAATAAAATTTGATGAAACTGACTATAAACAACCTCCAAATCCTAAAGAAATGAAAAAGATTTACGAAAGAGGTTATGAAGTTATGAAACAACTGGGATATAGTGGAAAAATATGTGGTGCTTGAGAACAAGTTATTTGTGTCCCTATAGATCCTAACATGCAAGAAATAGCCCGTGGTCTTGGTTATTGTCCTTTGATAGAAATCAAACCATCAAGCAAGCCTTTTTTGAATATCAACACTCTAACAAAAGATTCTTCTAAGCCAACTTTAATAGTAGTGCATCCTGAACTGATAGACACTAGTGGTCTTGATTGTTATCTTTTGAAATAAATAGAGAAGTCATTGCTTAACATTAATATCATCACACAAATCGCTAATGAGTCGAATTCGATAGATTTTACACCCTCATGTCAAGGAGAGTATAAAATCTCACAATCTAAAGAGTCGTGTGTAAGTATGACATCTGGTACTAAGAAAGAGATATCTTTGTTGAAAAATAAAGGAACATCTTCTACCATTGATCAAGAGGGTATCTTTTCGAGACTCCTCCAAGATCGTTTGATATCCCTTCCTCCAATAACATGAAATAAATTTTACTACAAGAATTCATTTTGTGCATATCATAGAGTTCATGGTCATTCTACTAATGAATGTAAGGCTTTAAGTGATAAAATTCAACATCTTAAGGAGTGTGGTTCTCTTCCTTATGTTGGGGCACCTAATTCCTCTAATTGATACTGATCTTCACTCTAGCATGTTTTTCATCAATCATTTCGGCTCATCCTTGTCCTACACTAAGTGGGGGCAAGTGGTTAGGTAGTTTGTCATCATATGTCACTTGTTGTCTATTTTGGCTATTTGACCACCTTTCATGTATATATAAGACCAAGCTTTGGATGTGGATGACATGCCTTAAGTTGGCTCACATGTGACATATCGAGTTATACATTTCGGGGGCAACCCCTTCCCTTATTCATGACGTACTTATTGAAAACATATGAATTGGCATAGGGCTCTTTGAGTAAATTCTCATGCCTTCTAATTTAAAGAAATTTCTCATAATAATGGTGTTAGCAACCACTTTAAAGTGGGCGCATACATCAACACTCATGTTTCAATGTGTGATCTTCTTTCTTCTTGCAATGTGTCCTTTTCTTGGTGTTGTCATTGGGCTTGATTCCCTCTAAGACCATCATATTTCTTTGACTTGTCCTCTCTTGTAGATATTAAGCATGATGTTCCCTAAGAAGAGACCTTGCATGAATTAATAAAAATCCCTTTGAACATTCCTTACACTATTTACAACATAGGTTATATGGCCACCTTGTATAACACACTTTGCAGGCCTGTTGAGCCATCTTGTTTGTTCATGAGCTCCAAGCATACAAAGTTTTTCTTATCTCATGAAGCTCGAAGATCATTATTTCATGGAACCTTATCAAAGTTATTAGGAAGTATATCTTTGGTCTATTTGTATGGGAGAAAAAACAAAGGCATGACTTCCCTTATCCACTTGTGTTTTGTGGACACATATCAGTCGTGTGTCTCACCCTTTCGAATACTCACCTTGTGGATGACTTGAACTTTTGTGGCCCCAAAGTTAGTGAATTGAGGATACTCACCCTGTAGACGACCTGAAGTTTCATGGCCCCAAAGTGATTTCATTTTTGTCAAAGTTAGATCCACCTATCTTATTCTTTTCTTTTCTATGTCTTTGGCATTATATGTTTGTGTATCTTGTTTTACTGCATATCATACACCTAGTGTGTGTCCTTTTGTGCCCATGTTGGTTTCATGAAGGATCTCAAATTATAGGGGCTTGGCCACCTCCTTTGACATTTGTCATCCTTTTTCAACCACATTGGTAAAATTGGACCCCTCTTGAATGTCTACTTTTATGTGAGTTTGAAGCAATTTCATCCTCTCACTAAAGTGGGGGCTAAACGTAGTGTCAAAAAATGTCATCAGTGACATTTTCACACTTTTTTGAGCCTTCTTTGTGAAATTGGGCTTAAGGATACCTTGACTTAGTATTGTAATGTGTTTAACATGCTCACATTAGGTCTTGGGCCCTTGTGAACTAATGAATTTAAATGGTACCTTGCTAAAGTGTTGTGAAGTGTTCGAACACACTTTCACACTTTTCTAAAGTTTTATCAATTAACTGAACCTAATAAACCTCTTTTTAATCAAAATGTAATTAATCATGCCTTATTTGAAGTGTTGTAAAGTTTTGTAACACACTTTCACACTTTTCTAAGGTTATCATTAATAATTGGGCTTTCTTATGCTTTAATTGGCCTTATTTTGCATCCACAAGCCTCATTTAATGCATCTTTTCAAGGATAATCCCAACGCAAATCAACATCCAATCATAATTCAGTTGTTTTCAGGTTTTATGGCCTAGATTTAGTGATTTGGGACTCATTCACCACCTTGGGTGAATAAGTCCCACCTGGGTTTTTGGGTCTCAAACCTGGTTGTACACCTTTCTAAGCATTTTTTTAAATGGTCCCATAAATTATGCCTAATGGGACTCATTCACCACCTTGGGTGAATGAGTCTCGTGTGGCCCAAAATCAAGATTAATTCAAATTTTTGGTGGGATTTGATCCTCCTAGATCTAATGTTCACTTGTAGTGTTGTAATTTCAAGAATTCTTGCATAATTAAGTATAAATACAAGGTTCTTTCACTCATTTTCACCTAAGGCTTTTGTGAGAGCATTACTATAGCAAGTTTGAGTTCACAAGAGCATTCAAGTGTTTACAAGATCATTCAAGGGCATTCGAGGGAAGAATTCTTCATCATTTTTTGTAGAAATTCAAGATTCATCATCACATCAAGGATATCAAGAATCAAGCATCAAGCATGTTATTGAGCTAGTGTTCTAATGTAGCATTAAAGATCCAATATCAAGCATTGTTATGCACCTATTATCAAGTTCAAGATCTACATCCTTCATGGCCACTTCATATTGAGTTGAAAATTTAAAAGACATCATTTACAAGGAATCTTTCAAGGTATCATTTTTCATGTTTCATGTCCTTGTTTCATTATTTCATTATTTGGTTTAATTACCTAAATGGGGTTTGACCAAGGAAAACCCCTATTCCCTAACAATCAACTCTCTCTCTCTCTCTCTCTCTCTCTCTCTCTCTCTCTCTCTCTCTCTCTCTCTCTCTCTCTCTTTGTGTGATTGCAGATCTAGGTGTCTTGGAGCATGAAGGACCTTTGAATATTAGGTTACAAGATTGAGAAAAGTTTTTGGAATTGTCCCCTCATTTACAAGGTTGCTATCTTCACTAAAAAGTCACCTACAACCTCGAGATCAAAGTTTCAGATCTAGAAACAAAGAGGAGCAAAAAGAGTGGACATTGAAGACCAGATTTATACTTTGAAGCTTCAGAAAACCCTAACTAGACTCATTCACCAATTCTGGTGAATGGGTCCCAATTTACGTCAATTTTGAGATTTTTATAGTTTCAAATACCCTTTTTTCCATAAACATGTTCCAATACAAAAACCTAGACCTGGGATTGATTCATACAACTTGGTGAATGAGTCCCAGTAGGCCTAAATTTCAAGATTTTTAGCATTTCTAGTCTTCATTCAATGCTCTACAAGTTTCTAGTTGTACACTTCTAATTTTACAACTTTCTATTCTAATTTATATGCATTTATAGGTCATTCTTTCAATTTTCATGCATCACTAGGATTTGTCATTAGATCTTGCATTTCATTTGTTTTTCCAAGCCCTAGCTTGGTGGTGAACCCCTCATTAATTCATAATCAGACCCTAGGACATCCCTATTGCAAGATCTCTTTCTCCTTTGCATACATGAGGTTGAGATCTCTAGGGTTTGTCCTTGAATGTGGAGTATAGAAACTTCATTGCCCTAGGTCCTAAACCCTATTGGAGACAATTTTATTGCAATGCATCCTTTTCTTGGTGGTTTCATTGGGCTTTATTCCATATGAGAGCATGATATTTCTTTGACTTGTCCTCTCTTAGAGACATAAGGCATGATGTTCCCTAAGAAGAGACCTTACACGAGTTAAGCAAAATCCCTTTGAACATTCCTTACACTATTTACAACATCGTTTATATGGCCACCTTGCATAACACACTTTGCAGGCCTATGGAGCCATCTTGTTTGTTCATGAGCTCCAAGCATACAAATTTTTGCTTGTCTCATGAAGCTCAAATATCATTATTGTGTAGCACCTTATCAAAGTTATCAGGAGGTATAGCATTGGTCTGGTTGTATGGGATTCAAACAAAGGCATGAATTCCCTTAGCCACTCGTGTTTTATGGACACATACTAGTCGTGTGTCTCACCCCTTTTGGATACTCACCCCATGGATGACTTGAAGTTTTGTGGCCCTAGAGTGAGCATGTTGTGGATACTCACCCCATGGAAAACCTGAAGTTTCAGGGCCCTAGAGTGAGCACATTTTTGTCGAAGTTGGATCCACCTATCTTATTCTTTTTTTTATGTCTTTGGCATTGTATGTTTGTGTATCTTGTTTTGTTGCATATCATACACCTAGTGTGTGTCCTTTTGTGCCCATGTTAGTTTCATGAAGGATCTCAGATTTTGGGGGCTTGGACACCTCATTTGATATATGTCATCCTTTTTCAACCACATTGGTATAGTTGGACCCCTCTTGAATGTCTACTTTAGTGTGATTTTGAGCCAAGTTCATCCTCTCACTAAAATGGGGGCTAAATGTAGTGTCAAAAAATGTCATCGGTGACATTTTCATATTTGTTTGGGCCCTCCTTGTGAAATTGGGCTTAAGGATTCCTTGACTTAGTGTTGTAATTTGTTTAACATGCTCGCATTAGGTCTTGGGCCCTTGTGAACTAATGAATTTAAATGGTACCTTTCTAAAGTGTTGTGAAGTGTTGTAAGACACTTCCACACTTTTCTAAGGTTTTATCAATTAACTGAACCTAATAAACCTCTTTTTAACCAAATTGTACCTTAATCATGCCTTATTTAGAGTTTTGTAAAGTGTCATAAGACACTTTCACACTTATCTAGGGTTTTCATTAATAATTAAGATTTCTTATGCTTTAATTGGCCTTATTTTACATCCACAAGCCTCATTTAATGTATCTTTTTGAGGATAATCTCAACACAAATCAATATCCAATCATAATTCAGGTGTTTCAGGTTGAATGGCCCAGATTTAATGATTTGGGACTCATTCACTACCTTGAGTGAATGAGTCCCACCTAGGTTTTTGGGTCTCGGACTTGGTTTCACACCTTTCTAAGCATTTTTTAAAATGGTCCCATAAATTATGCCTAATGGGACTCATTCGCCACCTTGGGCGAATGAGTTGCATGTGGCCCAAAATTAAAATTAATTCAAATTTTTGGTGGTATTTTATCCTCCTAGATCTAATGTTGGCTTGTAGTCTTGTAATTTTAGGAATTCTTGCATAATCAAGTATAAATACAAGGTTCTTTCACTCATTTTTCACCTAAGACTTTTGTGAGAACATCACTATAGCAAGTTTGAGTTCACAAGAGTATTCAAGGGCATCCAAGGGAAGAATCCTTCATCAATTGTTGTATAAATTCAATATC
Organism: Sequoiadendron giganteum; assembly: GCA_007115665.2. Classification (NCBI taxonomy): domain Eukaryota; kingdom Viridiplantae; phylum Streptophyta; class Pinopsida; order Cupressales; family Cupressaceae; genus Sequoiadendron; species Sequoiadendron giganteum. The sequence goes on along the minus strand of CM021104.1, from coordinate 297,309,680 downwards.
CATCATCATGTCAAGGATATCAAGCATCAATCATTTTATTAAGCTAGTGTTGTGATGTAGCATTAAAGATCCAAGATCAAACATTGATCTACACCTATTGTGAAGGTCAAGATCTATATCCTTCATGGCCATTTCATGTTGAGTTGTATATTTACAAGACATCATTTACAAGGCATATTTCAAGGTATCATTGTTCATGTTTCATGTTTTGTGTCCTTGTTTCATTGTTTCATCATTTGGTTTAATTACCTAAACAGGGTTTGACCAAGGCAAACCCTTATTCCCTAAAAATCAACACTTTTTCTCTCTATCTTTGTGTGATTGTAGATCTAGGTGTCATGGAACATGAAGGAAATTTTAAGATTAGGTTAAGAGATTGAGAAAAATTATTGGAATTGTCCCCTCATTTACAAGGTTGCTATATTCACTACAAAGTCAACTACAACCCTGAAATCAGAGTTTTAGATCTAGAAACAAAGAGGAACAGAAAGAGCAGACATTGAAGAACAAATTTAGAATTTGAAGCTCTAGAAAACCCTAACTAGACTCATTTTCCAGTTTTGGCGAATGAGTCCCAGTTTAGGTCAATTTTGAGATTTTTGCAATTTTGGATACCCTTTTTCAAGAAACATGTTCCTGTACAGAAACCCAGATTTGGGACTGATTCGCCCAGCTTGGCGAATGAGTCCTAACATGCCTAAATTTTAAGATTTGTAGCATTTCCAGTCTTCATTCAAGCCTCTACAAGTTTCCAAGTGTGAACTTTTGATTTTAGAACTTTTTGTCCTAATTTATATGCATTTCTAGTTCATTCATTCAAGTTTCATGCATCACTAGGTTTTATCATTAGATCTTGCATTTCATTTTTTTTCCAAGCCCTAGCTTGGTGGTGAACCCCTCATTAATTCATAATCAGACCATAGGACAACCCTATTGCAATATCTCTTTCTCCTTTGCATTGAGATCTCTAGGGTTTGTTCTTGAATGCATGAACATTGTCAATCTAGGTCATGAACCCTAGAAAGCAACAATTTTCCACCTTTCACATACAATTACCCTTTAATTGGCCATTAGAAAAAAATATAAAACACCAACTTGTATGTGTGTTAAATATATTTTTCATTGTAAGGTAAAAATAATAATTTAACATCTCAATAGAACACAATGAAGCATCATAAATTATTCATACATTTAGATCTATTAATTTATCATGTGGTAATAAATACATAAACTAATTGAGCATAATCCATAATAGAAACACAATTTATATCAATTTTAATGATCCACTAGTCCCACAAGTCAGGTTTAACATATTGCTTTCTAATCTAATTATATCTATGTTCATAACATTTAATTGATTGTGTCTCTTGACATCTCTCTAACTTAATGAATACACATTTAAATGTATAATATTTATCAAATCCTATTTTATTGTCAATATCAAGGACCCTAATTTACTATGTATCAACCTAAATCTATTGAATAATTTCCTCCATAGGCATGCCTACATACTTGTCCCCATACAATGCAAATGAAATTTAAAACTTTTAAGCAATACAAATGATTTTTTCCATTATCAAATATTCTTGAGCTTCAAATTAGGGTTTTTAAATGCAATTTTTTTTGTTTGATTTCAATTTAGGGTTTTCAAATGCAATTTATTTTGTTTCCTTTCAATTTAGGGTTTTCAAATAAAAATACATAAAACTCTAAACAAATTGAAAAAACATACTAAAATCTATCATATTAAAAATTAAAAAAAAAAAAAATAAAAAAAGTGCAAGCACCTGGAGGTCGCATCTGCTCTCACAATCAAGATCTTGTGCATTATTAAAATGACTGAGTTTCATTTTTTTTAAATAAATACCACTTAAAAACGAGATCCCATTTTTCACAAATCGGGATCTCGTTTCACAAAGGTTGGTTCGGGACCCATTAATAACGGGATCTCATTTTTTTTAAAACGGTATCCCATTTAGATTTTAGGTTCGGGATCCCAAAGCTAAATGGGATCCCATTTCCATTTCTTGCATGTCGATTTCAGTTTTTTGCCTAAGGCAAAAACTTCCACGTTTTGTGAACTCATCTTCTGTCTCTTACCCTAGTTTCATCCTCGATCATACCCAATGTTTTTTGATAGTTGGTGTTGTGATCTCGTGACCCTATCAAATGCATTTCCAAAATTATCAATTCAATGTGATTAGATTGCTACCTTGATTCCACCTCCATAAAGCAAGTGGAATCAGGGGGCATACATCCACCCTTGAAATTTTTCTCCCTAGAAGTTTTTGAAGCTGACATGTACAAGATTATTTTTTAATACCTAACAAATCAGTTTTGCAGGATGTGATTCCTAGCATTGGGGTTTTGCATATGACTACATTGGAGGATTCATTCTCCCATTGATGAATGGTTCATAATATTCTTATGAGTATCCTTTTTATACAATGTGATTTATTTTTGATACTTTAGCTTGCATATGTGCGTACTGTCATATGGCCGCTAAAGTGGGGGCTAAGTGTAGCATTAGAAATTGTACTCCCTTGGAGGTGATAATTTAATTGCATGCTTAGTTTGGACCTTCTTTAGTGACCCTTTCATTTATGCATTTTAACACCAACACCCCGTAACTAGGCCATAATTTCCTAAATTATGCATTTCGACGCCTATTTTCTCGTTTTCTAAAAAATTGCAAGCATATAACAAGTGCATTCATCTAATGTTTTTCCCTTAACACCTTAATTTTTGGAAAATAGGGTTGGGATAGAGACACCCTATGGTTCCAATGTCCCCTATTTTTTCCCTCCAAATTTGAAAATGTCGATGTCAACATTTTAACATTTGAAATTCAACTTACAAAGGTTGGCTATCAAGATCTATTTTTTGATAAATTAGACAAATTCCTATAAATACCTAGTATTTTCATCAGTTGAAATCTAATTAGAACTTTTGGAGAAAAAGAAGAAGCAAGAGATCATTACATTCTGCCAAAACATATTTAAATTTGAAGGTTTTCAAGCTTATTTGTAGATTTGATCAAGTCCTATTTCATAATTGAAGATTGATGAAAATGGAAGAGTGTGATGGATTCTATGTTTAAGAGATGCACTTGGCCATTTACTTTAACCTAATGACTTTTTTCCTAAGTGTTCTCATCTTCAAGCTTCATCCTACTTACATCCTAAAGCAAGGTATCATTGTGTTTCAGATTTCCTAAGGGTGTTTGACTTCCTCTTAGGTAGATATTGTCATTTTCATATATGAATCCTTCTCTAATGCACTTGAGTAGGGTTTTATGCATTTTAGCACATCAAAATCTTAGATGCGCTAAAGGTTAAGAGCACACATAGTTTTATCAATTAGATATTTGTCTATTTGTGAAGGTAGAAATACCAAAATAGGGGTTTAACTAAGGCAAACTCCTATATAGCCACCCCCCATCATCTCTTTTGCAAATTTGTTACCAGTCTAGGTTTGAAGATGGAAGTTTGCAGAGCAAGCATCGGAGAGCAAACAAAGAGCTACATGATCAAGTTTTTAGTTCCAAAAAAGGAATACAAGGACATAGAAACCCTTGGGTGACTCTATCCCCTATTCATACCAACACCAAATTTATAGGATAGGTACACAATACTCTACCCTTCTCAGATCTACCTCCAAATCTCTGTTACAATTTATTAGTTATCAGTTTATTTCGTATTAGGGAAAATGTTTTTATTAGGTTATGTAGACATTGAAAATATACCGACACACTTGATCCTGATTCCTAACATCATTTCTTCCTTAATCATCTTCTTAACTTGTCATCACTTTCCATCCCTTAATTGAATAAATCATTATTTATCTGATTAAGTCATTCTCACTTGTTAATTAAATTAATCAATTTGATTTAATTAACCCTATGTCTCTATTTGATTAAATAATTCATTTTATTTAATTAAATCCCTAAAGTCATCCCCTTAAATTAAATAAGTTAATCTTTATTTGATTTAATCTAACATCATGCTCCTTAGTTAAATAAATCAATTCTTATTTAATTAAGTCTAGCCCATTGTTCCTCTCAACTTTGATTTAAATAAATCATAAAATGTGAATCAAATTTGTCAAATCATCTAATTTCCTACTAAATTGATCAAACCTTGATTAATTTAATCCAAATCACTCCAATCCTCTAGATTTTGCAACTTGCACAATAAATCTATTTATTTAATTTATTAATTCATCAATTTCCATTCAAAAAGGCATCTTTTGTGGAATATTCTTCCAATTCAAAAATCCCCCCAAAAGGGGATGGGTACTTCCAACAAGGCATTTAAGGCCTCTTACATGTCCTTGGCCTCAAAGTGAGCCAAGTGACATTAACTCCATTTCCCTTCCCTCTAAACATGTCACTTTCAAATTTCAAATTTGAATCTCATGGCATTTATCATGCTCATTGACCAAAATGTGCTCATTTCTCCTCTAATCACATGTGGACAAGTGGCCTCTTCTCATTGGTTGGTCTTTTGTCCCACATTCATCCATTTTGCCTCTTCTCTCATTCTTCAAATCTATAAATGAGAGAATCTTCCTCTCATTCTATCATCCACAACTTGAGTAAACTTACTAAACTCAACTTCATCCTCAAGCAACATCTAGTTTCATCCATTTCATCAAGATCTTAGCTAGGTTATGCAGATTTTTCATCATGGAGTTTGATTGAATCTTCATCAAAGTGGATCACTCATCAACATTGCAACAAAGGAGTTGGGAAAGGGCCAATTTATACACATAATTGGCACCAATTCCCCCATGGGATCAAGTGTTTGCATTGCTTAATTAGGATTTCAATTATCTTTTATGTTTGTTCTTCATTTTTCCTATTATTGAGCATTGTAGACAGATTTCATGGGGAATCCTTGTCTTAACTTGCATATTGATCTAATTATGTGTTTTTTTGTTGTGTTTATGCAAGTATAGAATTTGGGTTCATGTTTTGGCGCTAGAAGGAAGGTTGAGTTGGATAAATTCATCACATTTTTCCAAAACTCTAATGTGAAATTGCAGCACCGGCCACAGCCTCTGCCATATTGCACTATTTTCAGACAGGTGGTGTTATATTGCACCGCACAAAACTCCAAACTCCACCGCATTTTTCTTCCCACCTAGAAATTTCAAAATTTCAAACTACGTCACCGGTCTCCAAACTCCAAATTGCGCCGCAGGGTAAAAATAGTGTCGCATTTGCGCTCTTTGTCCTGCTGTAGAGTGTCGCACTCAATCACATGTGGCATTGTATTATGCCTCTGTATTTCTAAACTCTGCCACATTTGTTGATTGTGCCGTTGGATGACAAAGAAAAGTTCAAAATTATTTTTTTAACATATGCCATTTTGTTTTTAGATTTTTGAGTTATTAACCTATTTGTTGTCTCTGTATTTTCTAGTTTTAATCATTTTGCAGGTTGGGGCAAGGAGGAAAGAAAAATGGATGGTTACATAAGGACATTATTCTCATCCTATACTAGGTTTTTTTAAACACTTTAGTGTTGTTTAACACTCTTAGAGAGTTCTCAATCTCTCCTAAGAAATTTGTTATCTTTTATGCTTTAGGGAACACTAAATTTATTTTTGGGCACTAAAAAATAACATTACAAAAGATATCCATTTTGCAAACAAAGGGTTAAAATGAACTTTAGGACAAACTCACTAGATTCGGTTTGAGGATTAATAATTGAACAAGGAAAATTTCATATTTCCTTTGGTGCTTAAAAATAATTCACCATTTCTTTGAAGGATTAAAATAAACAAGTGTTTTCTTGTCTTGTAATTACTTACCCAAAGTAATATCACTAAAAATACGTATGCACTTCTCTCGCGCTTTATAGTGATCTTGAGAATCAAAATTCTTGGTAGTGATCTTAAGTTATGTAGGTAATTACCTCCACATTTCAATTTGGGTACCTAAAAATTGAACCAATCTTGTGAGTGTGAGCGTGGTATATTGCAAGTGTTCTCCCTTTTTTTTTCAATGAAGGTCAATTGAGCTACGGGATATGTTTTCTCGCTTTTATTTATCTTAGCGGGCCTGCCTTGTGGGAAAAAGTAATCACCCAAGGGAGTGACCCAACCGGGAACACGCTAAAGCCAAGTGACTTCCACCCGGGATATAAGTGTGGATATTGGAACAAAGACCAATATCACGAGGATTATTCCGATGAGAAGGGAAGCAATAGTCTCTCTTTGTACTAGATAGTCCCCCACAAATGAAATGCCCGCATTAAAACCCTTGTCAAAGGCCAAAATCCTAAACTATTTGTTGGTTCAAAAGGTCATGTCCTTTGAAGCCGCCCCACATATACATGCGATTCTATTGTAGAGATGAAAAGTAGTGAGTTTCATGGGTACTGATGCTTGGCTGACCCAAGAAGCGAGTGCACTGTAAGGGGGAGCCTGTGTGTTCAAGCATCTAATCATCTGCACTGAATATGCGTAACTGGATTTATCCAAGTGGGAACCCAATAAATATTGTCTCTTCACCCTAGGGTTGTGCATGTTCTTGGCATCTAATCATCTGCACTGAATATGCGTAACTGGATTTATCCAAGTGGGAACCCAATAAATATTGTCTCTTCACCCTAGGGTTGTGCATGTTCTTGGAATCAAAACACTTTGCTTGGATCTAAAACAGTGGAAAACAAGCATTCAACGAATCATCAGAATTTCAAACCCTTTGGAAGAATAAAATCCTTGGAGGTGTCCACATGTTACTGCTTGCCCCTAGGGGTTCTTATCTCTAGAAGGCTTCTAAACATTCATACATCTCAATTTGTTTCTCCAAAGTCAACACTAGGAACCTTTGCCTTGATTTCCTTGATTTCCACATAATGCACTTTGTGGGATGAAAGAAAATTAGGACATTGGACATTTAGTTTGAAAAACTAAGCAAGAAGTGTTTGTGGTAAAAAAGCAAGTAATAATCAAGATTGACCCTAATTGAACCACACACATGTGCTTGTAATCTTTTGTCTTATGGTTTTCCATGCGAACATTGATTTTTTGATTTGAAATCGTCTTAGGGAAAAACATGTTCTTCAATATCTTGGTCTAAACAAGTCTTCTTAGGTTCATTTAGGATCAAAATCAAAAACTTCATCCATCCAAACATTTATCAAAATCCCATTTCACCAACAACTTTTGGAACCTTGGAAAACATCACTTATGCTAGAATTTTAGGAAAAATCATCATCATCCTGTTTGACTTAACACACTTAGTCAAACTATCCTCTTGTGTACGAGTTTACTCTAGAATAACACAACTTCCTAGGGTTTGCAAGTTCATTGTCACTTTATTTGGCTTAACACACCTAGTCAAATTATCATCAATCAAAATCAAATCAAATCAAGTCCTAAAGTCTAGCATTGATCCAAAGTTCCTAAAAATTCAAACACCCATACCCCTCACCCTTTCATCCTTCATCTCATCATTGGTCCTAAACACCTTAGAGTTTCACTTTTTCAACAAGGCCAAAACACAAAATGGAAAATTCATTCAGCATCACATTGCAAGCACTCCAACAAATGCATGCTCAATACCACACTCAATACCATGCACAATTCCAAGCATCTCGACAAAAGACATTTCAACAAGGCCTACAATAGTATCAAGCGCAATAGGAAGCAGCCCAATTACTAGCCCAACAACAAGATTTGTTGGCACATCAGCAACAAGACCAACAACAAGCATCATTGGCACAACAAATGCAAGAATTACTCCCTCAGCAAAGCTTGCAACAAATTCCCACCACAATCGTCGAAAATGATGATCAAGATCCTTCAACCAATGATCATGTTGAAAATGTCTCTACATCACCTAATGAGTTAGAGGACATATCTCAAGAATTTATTCCAAAGCATGATCAACATCTTTCACCAAGGTCTAGCAATGATCCTTTCCAAAACATATGGACATCCTTTGACCTCATGACATTTGAGAAACTTCCTATGCCTAATGAAGATATCCAAGAACCCTTTATAAGAAATCCATTCTTTGAAATTGACCCATGTCAAGAACTTGATCCAAAGCATGTCGAAAGCAATTCTGAAATCATTCGAGATCAAGA